>JAHREE010000193.1:2253286-2284038 GCA_033628505.1 Tringa tobata
CTGCCCAGTGAGGGCTTGGCCAAGGCCCTGCTGGGGGACCCGGAGCTGGGAGACGCCTCTCCCATCACTTCCCGTGCACCGGCCAGGGGGTGGCTTCCCACCAAGCCCTGCCTCGGCAGGTTGTCCCTTCCATCTCCAGGTGCCCGAGGGTCTTCTCCATGGCCCTCAGCTCCTGGCTGCCTCTTCAGGGTGCTGGTGTGGCCCCCCAGTGCCTCAGATGGTGCCGGGGCTGAAGAGAGCAGCACCAGGAGGAGCGCAGTGACAGACAGCGCCTGGACCTTCATCCTCAGGGTCTGGCTCTGCTCAGGGTCCTCCTGCCCGGACAATGCTGTTGGAGGCAGGAGCAGAGGTGGAAGGTGCTCTCTTTCCTACCGCTGGATCCAGTTGAAGTCATTTTTATAGCACAGGGTCCTACCCTGGGGGCACAGCCCTTTTCCCCCGCCCCTGCTGTGTCCCACCTCCCCGCACGCGAGCAAACCCTGCTGCTTGCGTGGGCCCCCGTCCCCCTCCCTCGCGCTCCCAAAGGCCCCAGCACCCTCCTGCCACGGCCACCCCATCCCCGCTCGGTGGTGGGTACGTGGGTGCGTGGCGTCTCCCGCTTGCGAGCACAGAGGCTTTTGGCTAAACAGCACTTGCAAGTAAGGTCTTAGTAAAGAGGGGGCTGCCGGTAAACGTTTGTGGGTGGGAGAGGGGATCAAAGCAGCCTCTAAAAAGACAGCTGTTGATTTTTCGCTGTTTCCGAAGGAGGAAGCACTGATGCGATGCAGCTCTGTCCGTTCTCCAGCCCACCCCTCGTGCCTTCTCAGCTTTTGCCAAATCCGACGGAGAGGCAGCAGGCTCAGAGGGGATGAGTTGCCACGAGCCTGGTGAAAGTGGCCTGGGTGTAGGGAAGACACCCAGCGAACCCCTCCATCCATCGCAGCAGGAGAGCTGTGTTTGACCAGCCTTTGGTTGGTTTTAGAGGCAGCGTTTGGGTAGGATGCAATTACCACTTCCAGCCAGAAGATAGCTCTGAATTAAAGAGCTGGGCAGGATGGGTCACACCACCGCAGCCTCCACCGCCTCTGGCCGTGGCCAGAATTCCAGTGTGAAAAGGTGTCTCTGGTTCTGCCTGCTGCGCTGCAGCCTCCTGGTGGGAAGAAAGACTCTAGAGGGTGTATTGAGACAGTTCCCCCTTGTCCCACCGTAGCTTAAAAAAGAAAAACTATCCACCACAGCAGGCTCTTCTGCGGAGCTGTCAGCCTGTTCCCCTGGGTGTGAGCAAAAGGAAGGCAGGAGACCAGAGAGCTGATTTCTGTGCACCTGCTGCTATTATTTTCTGTGCAGACAGTAAAGGTGTACTGCCAAAACACAGGTATCTTCATGCACAGCTGTTGTAACGATGAAGCTGGACGCTGCAATCAGTGGCAGCAGCTTTAAGGGAGAGGGAGGCTGTTTTGCAGCTGCTGCACCTGAAGCCTATGTAGGAGCTTCCATTTCATCCTGCCCTCCCCCAGACATCACCTTGGCATCTGCAGTTGCATGGTGGGCATTCCCCTGTGGACCAGTTCATATGAGTTCATATGGTCACTGTCCTTCTCACCTCTGATGTGGGAATGGCTCAGCAGGCCACTGGTCCACTGACATCCCCTATTACTCCCCTTTCAGCCACCGATGGTCCTTCCCACCCTTGAGTTTCGTGGCTCTGGGGCTGGAAGACGTCTAGGGGAGCTCTCTCTGGGAGGTAAGTTACACAATGGAAGAGTGAGAAGCTGATTTCCAAAGCCAAGCTGGCTACCTTAGCTAATTGCCAAAAGGCTGTGGACTAGATTTAGCTCATATAAAATTGATCTAAGTGTAGATGTCCTTGCTAATAAAGATGCTGGAGGGGTTAAAGGCAGAGGAATAACTGTGCAGCTCTAGCCTGGACAGGATCAAGTGAGCTCTGCTCTGTTCTTGCTTTTAGAGTCATTTGAGCTATAGAGCTTGCATGTCCACCTGTAAACAAGGACTGTGCTTCCCCTTCTTCCCAGAAACTATCATTATCCTGAGCTTCTGTGATGGTACCAGGAGATTTCTTGTTCTGGAGGGAAGCAAAGGTGTGATAGAATATTTTGGTCCCGGCATGCAGTGCTCTGTCAACAGGCAGTCGACAGAAGAACCAAGCTGTGGTTGCTGTAACCAATTGAAAAAAAAAAAAAAAAGGCAAACAACAGCAGACAAACATGAGTGTGAACAGTGCGATACAAGTTGTCACCAAATGCACTCCATCGACACTTCAGCTCCCAAAAGCTAGCGTGCAAACAAAGTCTAAGTCCTCTGGTCAGCAGCCAGCTTTGAGCTCAAAGCTCAAAACACAGCCAGTTCCTGGAAATAGCAATGCTGGGAATACAAGGAGGTGATGGCTGAGAAAGCCATGGTGGTCTAGTCTATCTTCCATACCTTTACCTCTGGCCAGCTCCTGCTCTTGACTTGCTCCTGGCTGACACTGGAAGTGCTAATTTCTGGGGAAATGGGCTCGAAGGAACGGAGAGACAAGCTTGCAGCAAGAAGACCCATCCGGACACAGGTATCTGTGTCGTGTTTAGCCAGCATCCCTGCAAGGATTCCCGCCATTAAGCTGTGGAGAGAAAGAAAAGCAGTTTTGAACACTGGGGAGCAGCTTTGACCTGGGTAAGATGGCCTTTTGTTTGTAAGAGCAGTCATTTGGACCTTACAGAAGCAGGGTATGTCACACAGAAGAGGTGAGGTTATAACGAAAAGTTTTTGCTTTTTTTTAATATTTATTTTTAAATTTGGAGTAACAAATAGTGCTATTGTTTGCATTTTATTTGCTTCTCATCTGAGAAGTTGGGGTACGTTCCCATTCCACCACATTTTCTTTTCTACCCGGTTTTCCGGGTGAGGCAGGATTAAAGAAAGGAATCTCAGAAAGGAAGAATGTCTAATTGTATTGTCACTTCTCTGCTCCTTGTTGGTGCCTTGTTACATTCCTTTCTGTCCCCAAAGGGGCAGACGGGAAGAGAGGTAAATTCTCCATATATATGTGAATGGGGCAACAGACACAGCTGGAAAAAGAAATCCAAAGCTGGAATGAGATTGTAGACTCAGATTTTTGTAAACTTCAGCTGTGGTTTTCCATTTGGGATTGCCCAGTAAAAATGTGAGTGCTTGGAACAGCAGTGGTCACTCACAGGCACTGAGAAGACCATCAGGAGAAGGGGATGACTTTGCCATCTGCCTGGCTTGCAGGGGAAGGCTCTGTTGAGGCATGGATCTGCGGAGGGTGGTGTTTGTGATTGACTGGGAACAACTACTGTTTATTCATAGCTAAATACAGTAATGATGCTCGGAAACTAAGAAAGGACAAAGGAGAAGTGAAAGAGAAGGGAGAAAATAATGACATCTAAGAGGAAGAAACAAGGACAGGAAAATGTGACAGCAAGGAGGATTAATGAGCAAATGTATGGGGAAGGGAAAAAGACCCCTTTTTTGCACTCAGGCTAATTACCTCAACATCTTTTTATCCATAACAAAGGCACAGAAGATTATGGTTTCCAAAGCCCATTCAATCTCTCAATGGCTCCAGGGGTTCAGAGTAAATATTTAGGGGAGCATCCCCTAGCAATGCCGTGTGTGGGCACGTGGTGTTGTGTTGTCACGGCAGCCAGGTGCAAGGAGCAAACAGCCGCTGCTCCTGCACACACACACGCACGGCTCCTTGGGCAGCATCTCCGCAGTCGTAGGAGAGCCGTGGGGTCGAAGCCAGGCGTGAAGCACCCCGGATCACTTGTTCTGGGTGCACAGCGTCCCCTGACCAGTGCTTCAAAAGTGTGAGGGTTCAGAGGGGCTGAGCTGTGAATGCGTTATACCCTGCTGCATCGTCCCTTCCAAGTGCCAGCAGGCTGGGCTTGGGTGACTTTACCAGTTTATACGCTGTGGAGATAGCACGTACGCCCACGTAGGATCCCGGCATTTCCAGCCTTTTTTGGCACCCTGCAGAACAGGGATTTCTGCAGCTCAGTGCAGCAGCTGAGGTTACCAGAAAGAAAAACCCTGGATGAACAAGAGGACTATGAAATTTCCCACACGGACCTGAGGACTGTGTCAAATGGGATTTCCAGACCAGTACTACTTCAGGAATGGGAGCAGTAATGGGCCCCTAGCTTTCAAATAACTTCGGAAGGAAAAACAAACTTCAAGTACTGCTGTGTAACTCGGTGGAGGTGTTTGGCAGTGCCACACTTTCTCTCACCTTTGTTCTTCCCTTAAATTAAGCTTTTAAAATGAGAAAAGAAACTCTCAAAAAGATTTTTACATTAGCCCCTAGAAAAAATTGTCCTGCGGTAAGGGGTAATTGTGTACCGAGCAGATGGTGCAGAGTGGAGGCTGTGTCCCTGGAGGGGCTAGCAGAAGTTGGCAACATCTGCAAGAAGTCATGAGCAAAGCTGAGCTTTCCTTAGGACAGGCTCACCCCACAAGGTTCCTCCCAGCCCCCATTCCTCTGATGTTACACACACTGCTCCGAACACTTTGGTCTTCTTTGGAGAAGACCAGCTTGCAGTTGCAGTCAACTCATCTCAGAGGTGATTTGGGACACAAGGAGTGTGTCCTGGTATTGAGCGGGTTAAGTAGCTTGGAAAGAAGTTATTGATTGATCCTAACTCAAGTATTAAGGACGCTGTAGGCTTCAAAAAAAAAAAAAAGACTTCATTCTGCCTACTCATAAAAGAAAAAAAAAGTGTTGCTATGTTGAGTTATTGGTAGATGAGAGTAGAAAAATAAAAGGAAATATCTGTCACATACAGCCTTTTGGTCTAGCCCAAGGCAATGAAAAGATGGAATCAATTATTGTAGTGTACAAAGCAAGAAGAAAAAAACCCCGCCTTACTACTACATATAGTTTGACAAGTTAACGAGGGGGATAATAAAATCTTACTCTGACAGACTGAGAATTGATCAGTGGGGCTAGGAATAATACCTGTCATTTCCTACCCCTGTGTACAGCATCGCGTACACAGACGAATCATACACCAGATGCTTCTGAAGCTTGAGCTATTGCCACAGGCAAATGCAGAACCTGATGAAACGCTTTCATAAGGCAATTTTAGCTACTGAGTGGCAGTTCCACTTCCATTGGAGAAGTGTGGAAGTAAAGTAGTTAGTTAGCAAGACAGCTTTGATGTAAGGTGGTTTACTTTGCTTTTAGCAGCTCAGCCTGGTCTAATTCAGACTAGATTGCCAGGAAAGGCTTGGATCTTAAAGAAAAGCAAAACTAGTAACGGCAAGATTGGCTGCCAGGATGCTCAAGGGGACATTTTTAGCAAGCTTTGCAAGAAATCACAGTAACCTGTCCTGTTCTTGTGTCCTTAGTGTCTGTTCCTCAAGCAGCAGAATGTTGTTTGCCTTTGTGGTAGAATTTCAAAGCAATCCTATTATGGCCCTTCCACATTTAGCTGGAGAAGACAAAGTAGGGAGCAATATACCTGTCGCCAGCCCCCGAGACATTGACTATCTCCTCCCTGCTGATGTGGATGGCGGGGTAGTGGGTGGCGCAGAGGCTGGCAGCAGCAGTCTGTGGGGGGAGAGAAGGGAAGTTAGTGGGAATTGCCCAAGCTGATAAGGCCTGGTGTGGCTGATGCCATCCAGACTTGCACGGATGCCAAAAAAAAAAAAGAAAAAGAAAAAAAAAAAAACAAGAGAAGGCAATAATCTTTTTTTCACACTTCGAAAGAGATCAGCGATTTAAATAAAGCTTCCTGAAAATGAAGCTTGCACTCATGAATATTCACAGACTGCACATTTAAAACTAGCTGACTATAAACACTGCTGCTAGGAGCCAGCAGTAAACGGACAGAGAACTTGATTTTCTTTCAGAGCTGTGTATTCCACCCCCAAAACACGTACATTTGCCAGCAGCGATGCCATGTTTCCCAGGACCGCTGCCATGCCACCAGAAATTGCAACGGTGCTATATGGTCCCAGAAAAAAGCCTTGGCGAGCTCAGAGTTTGTGTGCCCTTACCTGTTCGTGGGCTCCTGGATGAAGCGAGATGCTTCCTCGCAAGCTCTTGCCACACAGGAGGACGCCATGAGCTCCAAGGGTCACCACCACACAGTGCAGGTGGGCCAGCAAAGGGCGGGCCAAAGCCACTGCAGTATGGACAACATCCTCCAATCTGGATGGCAGCTCTTCAGAGAGCGGGGAAGAAAAAATATGGTATAGCTGTAAAGGTCCTCAACCAGCCTTTTTATGGGCCTGTTTATGAGCACCACTACTACTATTTATGAGCATTTCTGAAATGTGGTTGATATACAATTTTTCTTGAAATCATGGGAAACAGGGAATTCTCCAATGTTAGACTGCCATATCATACCTCTATACTACACCGAGGAAACCACCCCTCATGGGACTAAACATGTGTCCATAGAGATTAAGAAACTGTCCTGAGGTATGACTTCTTTGTCTTAAAGCTGTTGGATTTTCACCTGCATGTGGTGGGCTATTTAACTTCTGCAAAGAGTAGTACTGTTGGGACAGGTACCCTCAGAGCATCATGCTTCAGAGACACGTTTACAAACCAAACATTGTTCCCGTTTAACTGATGAAGTGAGGCAAATGGGATCTCTGGTTTTGGACAAGGAGCCATCCTAGGCCTACTGTGCTCTTTGATAGATAATCTGTCCAGCCTGGGACACACAACCCATGCAGAGATGGCTGTATGGTGGAAGACACCAAGAGTGCTTATGAATCCCCACTGTGTTATAACCCAATTTGCTTGAAATGGGGGGGTGGGGAGGAAAATGCTCTTCTCCAGGTTCTAGGTTATCTAAAAGTGTGACTGATCCTTCTGAGCATTCAATACCTGCTGGCAGAGGGTTCCCAAGGGTCCGATTTATTGCTCTTAGCTCTTGCAGGTTGGGGGAAATGTATGTGAGCGCTTTCCAGCTGTCCGAGAGGAACGGCTTAGAGGCCTTGTTCTCATCTGTTGGCTCATAGCACACTTCAAAACAACATTGCAATTGGTTAATTAATTAATTAGTGGTTCATCTCTATGCCAGAACAGGATGTAGTGTAGAAGGCTTAGTGTGATCTGCACAACTGGGGTTATATGTGTAATCTATTAGATACTGAAATACTATTTTCCCCATGTTGGGGACAAGGTCTCCTAATGTTTCCTTTCAGGTGCTCAGCAATGATGCCGTTGCTTCTGGCTCTGGAGTGATATAATCAGACTATAGGTTTTTCACTCCTCTTAGTTGGTTTAGGAGCCTCTGCCAGGTTTTAAAAACATCTTTCTTCAGGATTTGCTTTTAAAAATGAAGGTATAACTCCAAAGGTTTAGGAAGCCTTGTGAAGGGTTCCCTGCATACCGAGGGAGGGGGTTCTGTATCTTATGGGAAGTGGGAGAGAAATCTTCTCAAAAGATGTTTTAGCACTTATTCTGAGAAGCAAACTATATTGCTGCTCAAACTGGCAGAAGCACACACACATTTGTGCTTGCCTTGAGACTAAAAGCAAAGGGAGCAGCTTTCCCTGGCTTTCTGGCAATGCCCAAGGACTATAGCACCTACATTACAGGAAATGTGATTTAGCTGCAGAATGAGAAAAACTCAGAGAAAGCAGAAATGTTTCATCTGTTTGAAATATAGAGTAGCAGAGTACAGAGAGGAGTGGTGAATAACACAGTGTAGGACACTAACTGGGTATCTCCAGCAAGCAGCAGTGGAGATTGCTCGGGGTGTGCGGAGTGTCTTGGCACACACTCGGTTAGGGAGCTACAGGGCCAAGGCTGGGTGAGTTCTCCTTACCTGCTAGCTGATGCTCTTTAGCTAGTTGGCAGACGTACTGAATAGTGGAAAGAGGCACATTTCCATCAATGCAAACTAGAGGCGCCTGGCAAAGGCTCTCCTTGAACTGGGACACCTAGTGAAAATCCAGGACAAAGAGTAAAGACAGTCTGAGTCACTGCAGAGGGACAAAATTAATGCTGTTCAGACTCAGGATGTAGGATTTTCACTCGTATTACAGCCCTTAGGTGCAGGCATGAATCTAAAAGAGTGATTCCCTAAGGAAAATGGATTTTTCCATTTGTCTCATCTTCCCTTCTTCTCCTTCCCCTGCTCCCTTCCATCAAAAGCTGGACTCAAATGGCAGAACCCCTCCAGCAAAGAAAGGTAGCTGCTGCTCCTCACTAGACTACCTTGGTATCTATGGGTTATTTAGAGACCTACAGGGAAAGGGGATGCTGCTATTTAATGTCACTGTAGGATTCCCTGTGCTATGCCTGGCTTGACTGCATTGCACATGTCATTTGCACATCCCCTGTGCACAGTGCCTCCTGAGAGAGGTTGTTCATCACAGCATTTACTCCTGGGTCCTACTGTACTGTGTAGGGATGGGGGACAGCGGAGCAGTAGAGCGGGGAGGTGCCATTCCCTCCTTTGGCTGTCTGAGGCTGCTCCACTACTGCCTGACCACCAGGCCAGTACTACAGGCTCTCCTGCAGCATCCCTCCCACATCTCTGCTAATCCTGGTGGAAAGAAGGGCTGCCAGAACGCACTTTGCAGCAGAAGATTGGTTCAGAGTTTCCACTGGCCATAACTGTTTTGTAAATCTCAGGAGAATGAATCTGTCATGTAGTGGTTTTCTGTGCCAAGGCTTGGGAGAGGCAGGGTGGGGATGGAAGTGGGAGCAATGATCATATTTTTCCCTAGGAAGTCTCCACCTCATGGGGATGCCACTGGTAAGTAAATTGCACTTAACTTCCATGATGCTGTCAGTCATGAAGCACAGGCTTTTGTTCTGTCAACAAAAGAAGCGAGTAGGGAAGGAGGGTGCAGTCCTTAATCACTGCTTCCATTAGCCCTGAAGGTTTTGAAGGTTTGCTGAGCAGCAGTGCCTGTTGACAGAGCTCAGCATGTAGAAACAGCAGAGATGGTGGGGAGGGGATGGAACAGGTAAATTTGCTTTAACCAGTGTTCTGTCCACTTTTTTTGTTTGTTTCTTTGTTTTTCCCTAAAGGGGGAAACCCCATTTCCACAGGTGGACTGGATTTATTGCTGGCTTTAAAGTGCCAAAAATTATAGGTTAGCTGGGACTAGTTAATGAAGAGGATTCTGACTTACATGTCACAGGATGACAGTAGTGGTGACAGTATGGAGCAGAAACAGATAAAAGCTCCATCTGGGTCAGGAGCAACAGAAGGCTCTGGTAACTTGCCACGCTGCTATCTCAGTGGTCAATGTGAGGGGGTTAACTTTAGGATTTCCCATGGTCCCTCTGCACACTCCCTCCCTCCTGGTAGAACTTCACCAAGTTGCCTTCTAACACACATCCATGGTCCTTAAGGAAAAGCTTACAAACCAGATGGCATGCTTACGTATTGCTCTGTTATCTGGTGGTGGATGTCCATATCTCCCAAGCCAACGCTCAGCTCCCCAGCGCTAGTGATCACAGCACAGTAAGTGGCTGTGCTCTTCCCCTCCAGGTGAAGAACGGCGCTCATGTCCTAAAACGGGGAGGACAGTTATTCATGGAGCACGTTTCTCTTCCCTGCCACACTCGGCTCATTCTTTCTCTGTGCCCACAAGCAGTAGCCCAGCTTGCTGTTCTCCCTTCAACCTCCCTTCTCCCTTCAAATAAGCAATGTTTCAAAGATATCTCGGTCTAGACAGTGCTGGCAAATGGTTATTTTTTAATATTTGCAACAAATGCCACACGTTAAAGAAATCATTTAGTAAATGAGAGTGACAGCTCTACGCCATGCAGTTCCATAGCTTGTGTCTCTGTTGTAATGGAAGAGTGGCCTGCAGCCCTGCCTGCTCCTGTCATCCATTCCCATAGTTTGTGTGACACTGTGATGGCCTGCCAACATGCTGGGCATGTCTTGGTGGCAAGCTCCAGCTAGCAGTTATGTTAGCCACCTCACTGACCACACAGCCTGATTTTGAGGGTAGCCTTGGAGCCATTTTTACAGCAGTGTCACAGACAGAAGAACTATGAGTTGTCCTTCCTCTGTGGGTCTTTGTGAATGGTCTGCTTAGAGAATTCAGGGCATTTCTTGGAATATACATGTGGATGGAGAAATGTATCCCTGCCAGTAGTTCATAGGGAAGTTGGAGGTTTTAAGGAAAAGGTCCTCTCTAACACTTGCAGCAATGTGTTTTGTTACAGCCACGGATTGCTTGACAGCTGGCCAGCTAGTCCATCTTCCCTTGGGAGACTGCTCACTTTAATGGCACAAATTGTGCTGTGCTGGATAGAGGAGGGATTATAGGCCTACTGCTATGAAGCCTTTATAAACCAAAAAAGAGTTCATGTTCTTATTGCTTCATTTACTGAGTTGCTCAGGTAGCTAGAACTAAAGGCCCCATGTGCTCTGTTTGGATACCAGGGCTCTGAGGGCACTAATAGGCCTTAACGGCCCTGATCAGCCCCACCTGGGGTCTCCAACCACACCCCTGGCTTGACCTCAGCCCTGCCTCTTCACCATGGAGGTGCCTGATGCCCTAGGTTAGGGTTGTCCTTCTGGCTTTTTCTGTTCCCTGCTGGGAGTGGTGAGGCTCTGCCATGCTGCCCTTGGTGAGCTTCTGCTGTTCCTGGCTCCCTGACCTCGGGGGACAAGCTGCTGCTGAAGTCAGGTATTCCTCTGCTGCACGGGTAAGGGTTTGTGTGGCTATGGGAAGGACCCTAATGCTCTGAACTTGGGAGGTGTCCAGCCTGGGTTCCCAGTTCCAGATTTTCTCTGTTTTATGCTTTACCCAAACCAGGCTGATTTTGGCAGTCTAGCCTCAGGGTGGGGCTTTGCATATTTATGGCTGTGCTTAGGCCTTCCTAGAATTTTTCATGGTTCCTCCTGATTTACTCCTCTTTCTCCTTAATTCAGACCCTATGGTTCGGACTCCAAGCGGTACATGCATCTAGCCTGTGTTTTAGGGGGTGGCTTCTTGCCTTCTAATTGTAACTGAAGGAGCACTGAATTATTCCTACTCTCAGCCTGATGGAAGATAGCTCTTATCTCTGTCAGGGTTGAGAAGGCTTTTCCCCTCTATGTAATGTCATCACTTGGATGATCCTGAGGTGCCACTACTGTGCAACGTACCATGTGGTGACAGTAGTGCAGGGCGGGCTCTGAATGTTCATCCTTCCCCACAGCTGATAAAAAGAGAGGAGTCTGTGCAAGACGGCTTAAGCAGTCTAAAAAGCAAATGGAAACAAAGATATTAATAAATCCATCAGAGTACTGTGAACACAGTGACAGCCTGTGCAGGATGAGTGTCTGTAGGAAAGTCCTCTCCTGGAAAACTTAACGCCCATCAATCCTTGTCTAGAAGGATGTTCAAGATGAAACTCAGCCACAGCTGCTGCAAATGACTTCCTGGGCTTGAGTGGCATGATCTATGTCTGCCTGCTGCACAAGCACTCTGAATTCTCTGGATTTTTTTGGAACATCTGGGAATAGAGAAAAAGAGAAGGAGGGGGAAGAAACCCTGGCATCATCTCTTCTACCATCACAGGCATGTGGGCTTTCACACATTGCTTCTGTGCATGGCTTTTCCTGCTGCTGGCCTTCCCACACTGCTGTTCCCACTACGCTGTCTTACCAGAACCACTGAATCTGAATGGATTCATGGGAAACTCTTCCTCCTCTCCCTTCAAGTTACCACAAATTGTACCTTAGGGGGTGGCATTTTTTTTTTCCCCTCAAGTGTCCCTATTTGTGATCTGATTTGTATTAGGAAGATTTGGGAAAGGTCAAAAAGCTGGAATAATCCTAAAATCTTTTTGTAATCTGCCTCTGCTAATTCAAATACCCAAATACTGGTCTGCTCCTGCTTGTGGTGGAGCACCAGGTACAACATGATCCTCTCTTGTTGTCAGCTGTAGCCCTTTCTCTTCTACAGTAATTCTTACACCTCAGTTCTTCTTTTCTGCAGCTCATGGATGATTATCTTTGATTGAGCCTATTCCTTTCAAGTTCTAGCTCAAGACACACTTCTATTGTGACTGTAACCCAGCAATAATTCAACACGGAAAGCCAGGCTCTTCCGCAGTCACTGGAGATCACTGATGCTTATTTAACTTTGGTTTAGGGTCACTGTGCTATATACTACTTAACTTCATATTTGTGGACCTTTCTTTTCCTGACCCCAGCTTCCTCCCCTCTTATTTCTTGGAATGGTCCCTGTCTTTTCCAGGCAGTCTGCCCACTGGTATATTGCCTTACGTGTCCCAGATCTTAACAGCATTCAAGAGCTCCTGCTGTTGAAGGAATACCAAAGGACAAATCACAGCTGGCATGCACCCACAGGCAAACCCAAGCACTAGCCACCTGCCAGGTTTCTTCCAACGCCGCCGAAGGTTCGTCTCACTCTTCCAGTGTTCGTTTGCCCACCACCCTGGAACAATAAATTGTTAATTGGCAAAACTGGGAGAGCTGCTTGGCATAGATGCTAGGTGTCTGTTAACATGTGAAGTGAAGTTGATGCTGCTGAAACGTAGGTCAGCAATTAAAGGGAGCAGAAGCCACCTAACTGCCAGATTGAGGGGAATGCAAACTCCCAGAGCCCGTCTACGCACTTCAACTTTGATGACAAAGGCCCAGTTCCTAGGAGGGGAAATCAGTTTGGTCTCCCCATGCATTGCTATTTTGGTCTTATTTGCTAAGAGCTCTTAGAACAATACTAAAGAGTATTTCAGTCGCTACAAGCAGACCTCTGAAGACCTGTTCACATCAGTGCTGGGACTCCAGAGCTGCTGACCCAGACCTGATGGGTTCTGCAGCTGCCTTCCAGGACACTTAGCTCCCCCGACTAAAGCAGTCTGACATTTTTATTGTGGTTGGTTTGTTGGGGATTTTTTTCCTATTTGAAGGTAAAATGAGATTTGTTACCTTTGCCTGTGCTGCTTCTGTACTTTACTTGTGGAAGGATCTGTTTCAATGATTAAATAGTTTTTTCACTCTCCCTTCTGTTCCTAAACATCTCCCCCATCAAAAATACCCTTCTTCTCCACCTATGTGGTTATCAGCTTCTCTCTTGCTTCTGCCTTTTACTCCTCTGTCCATCTGTCAGTCTGTCACAAACAGCCAAATTGTCAGAACACGGGCAGTCCCTCACCCATCTCCTCCTCCTCCTAATTCTCCTGCCAGAAGAATTACATCAGTAAGCGCACAGATCAATTTGGGCTTCATCTGACTATCAAATGGTTTTAAAGCTCTTGTTTCATAAAATCCTGAAACACATTTTCCATTTCTGAAGACAGCTTGCCACTGGCGGTCATAATGATCTTCCCAGTTCTGGATAATTTGGAGCTTTCAAGAATATGTTGAGCAAGCACTGAAGCTTGTGCATGCCCATACACAGCAGTTCCTGGCCCAGATTCTTTGCCCCATGTTAGGCCAGGGGCACCAGAATATCCCTGCACCTACACATTTTTCTTGCTCGTAAGCACCACTATCTATCCTAAACAAGTAAATGTATTGCCATCTCATAGTGTGAAATATTCTGCCTCCAACCCATCACTGTTCTTGGGCATTCTCAAAACTCATACTGAAGCTCTCCAAGGACCCTTCTTCTTTCCCCATCTGAAAGCTCTGTCCTTTTGAGCATCCAGCCTTGTGACTGTAAGAGGCTACTCTCATCTAAATATGCTCTTTTATTACCCTTCTGACCTCCAGGCTGGTTTTGTTTGCCCTGACTCTACCCAGTTCTGCAGCCTGTAAGACTTGGGGCTAATTCTTGACACCTTTGCTTTTTCTGTCTGGCAGTTCTCCAAGCCCTGAACTGCTCAGACCACCTGAGAGAACTGCCTGTATATAAACAACCTATGGCCTCTGTCCATCTTTCCCCTATTTGTCACTCCTCATTAAACCAAATGCCCCTCTGTTTCATTTGCTTGTGCTCCCTGGTAATTGCCACTGGCACTGCCAGGAATGAGGACATTTTCATCTGCAGCTGTCTCCTGTTGAGCGTTGCAGGTTTCCAAAGCATTGAGTTTGGCTATTTTAACTTGAAGCTCACTATCCATAACAGAGGCAGCCAAGGGAAAAACAAAAAACAAGGAAACCCCACACCTACTTCAAAATAAAAAGCAAGGATGTTTGTTTAGGCAAGTCAAACAACATGGCTTTGAACATTGGTGCCTATTTCAATATTAAAAGAGGGTGCTAACTGCCATCAGTAATGAGCACAAACTCAATTTTATGCAGTTCCAGTATGTGTTTTTCAAAACTGATGCTTGCAGCAATGTTGAAAATACTCGTGTACTCCTTTCGTTTTCTGGCATGCTGATCTCTTTTAGTCCCTGCACACCCCAAAGGCAGAGTTTCAGGTTTTTTATGGCAAGTCGTGCCCTAACAGCAGATGTACCAGCCTCCCACCCAGGGACCCAGCTGTGGGTGCCCTCTGCTGTTGTACAACCCCACAGGGCCTAAAAGAAATTAAGATGCTAAATCTCTCTTTAAAAGTAGCAGGTGGGTGAAGTGAGAGAGAAAATAGCAGCCTGCTTTTGAAGAAGAAATGACCGTCTCTCACTGCACCTGTCCAGCTCAGCCAGTAACTCTAAGTCTGAGTAGCACCCAGCTATCGCTTCTACATTGTCTTCAAGTGGAGCTGGTCGAGATGAAAGAACTCAGATGAAAATGGGCTTGCTGAGATGATGTGAAACAAGATTGGGCTGTTGCTTTCTGGCAATGTTTCAGAGAAATGAGAGTGTCCCTGGGACCTTCTTCCCTTCCCTAAGAGGTTTGAATTCCTAATGTAAAAATGAGACTCTGCTCAACTGGATACCCTGAGAGAGTTATAACCACAGTGCATCTTCTTCCAGCACCTTTCTGTGAGCCAGACTGTGCATCCTTCACTGCAGGTCAGATAGTTACTTATAAAGCACTTTGCTTCTGGATAGCTTTGAAAGCCATGTGGGAATTACAACCAGGACACAATACAGCTGCTTTCTTGCTAACTGGGACAGCATGAGGTGTGAGCAGTACCCCAGTACTCTGCAACAAACCCAACATGCATAATGGTGGGACCTGCTGGGTGCTGAGCTCTTTGAAAAAATTCTGTCTTTAAAAGCGAAAACAAAGCAATGCTCTTCAGTGTGCCTTTTCCTCTGTGCCTAACACCAGCAGCTGTCAGCAGGGATGCTTTGGCTGTCAGTTCCCAATCCCCCTGCAGCTTGGCATGATGGGACCCCAGCTCTAGGTCTTGCTGCTATACAGAAGGGTAGCTAATGCCTCACTTCTTCATGCAACCTTAAAATCTCCTTTCTCTTTTTCCCCCATCAGCTGTTCCCAGCAGGGTCTGTAGCTGCCCTTGGCCTCTCACCATGCCATGGGTGGTCCAGGGATCTGCGCTCATGTCTGACGTGTCAAGGGGTGGCTGCCCACCCTTGGACACTGCTTAGCTCCTTGTCCTGAGAGCTGAGTGTGGAGTATGTATGTTACCAGTCAGATCACAGCTGAAGCACTTGAACTCTTGGTTTTGCAAGCCTTCATAGCTGATGCCACAGCATGTGTCACCCTTAACCATTATAATACTGTTGGGCCTCTGCCTCTGTATCATTGAATGGCCAACCTCCTTAAGGACAGCTTCCCACGCATTTGTCTTTCCCTATGTAACCGACAGGTCTTCACAGACTGCCCCATCTGACTCGGCAATCAGCATAGAGTAATTTGAGACACGAAGCAACTTTTAAGCAAGTTTCATCAGCTCAATGTGTAGTACTTCATATAGCTCAGTAAAAATTGTATAGGCCATGCAAATGGCTGTCATCTGCATGGGGAAGTCCCAGGTCTGTTCCCGTTTTGCTTCTTGGTTGTTCCTTGCTTCAACCAAATCAAGAAGGAGAGGGTCAACTCTTAGCTGGGGATTTCCTTCCTATAGGGTCTGTCCTTGAATTAAAGGTTGTCATAGTACAGTGAGGGTTTTTCCCCATTGCTTCTAGCTCTTTGCATATATGCTTTGAGAGTGCCCTGGGCAGCTCTTCAGCTAAAAGAGCTCTTTGGGCTTGTGGCATCAAAGAATAACCACATGGCACCTTAACATAGACTGTAGAGGCCAGAGTCTTATGTGAAGATTGTAAGGATGAGACATGGCTCTGTCCCTGTCTTGAGTGGTAGGGACAGTGACTTTCAGCACGGCAACAGAATAGGTCAGTGTGTATCACCTAATTCCCCAACTAGACAACAAGAAAATATACAGCATTACAGCTCTCAAGTTTGTGCATGTGTGTGCATACAGACGTGTGGATACCATACACGGCTACCACCTTCCCCTCCACCCCCCTTTGGATTGGCATTCCTGTAAATTTAGCTGGAAATGGCAGTGGTGCTAAGAAAACTGCTATAGATACAATACCAGGATAACAGGGTTCTGCGCCTTGGCTATAAAGTCAACGTTGATACCGCCAATCACCACCTTTAAGAGGGAAGAAAGAGATAAAAAGTGGTTGGAAGGACTTGAGGAAAACTTTTCCAAGTCTTCTTTGCTTTTCCTAGTCACTTTTCCCACTGTCTTGGAAGCTACCTAATTTAGAGTGTGAAGGCCTGTGCTTATTTTGGATAGCTAGACACAGGTCTGCACAGTCCCAATTTGAAAGAATCAAAATCTCTTCTGTATGTTGCCTTCTGAATTATGCCTGCTCGTCGCCAGCCCAAGCACGGCAGGTGGGATGTTACTGTGCAGACATACGGGTGCTGGCAGTTTCTTTATGTGGTGATGGAGTAATAGGAGAAGTTGCATGGGTCTGGTCACATCAGTGCCCTTGAAGCTATCTCTTCTTGGGACAATTTCTCACATACCAAACCCCAGAAACATTCAAGCACTGCTGTGTAAAAAGCAAAGAAAATGGGGAAAAAGTGGGCAGAAAAATGCAGTCGTTTCTTGCAAGCTCCCATGAGAAATTGCTGTACCCAGTGACACTTTACAGATCACTGTTTTATTGTCCTACAAAGCCAGAAAAAGCAGTACAGCTCCACAAACAGGAAGTTTCCAGATTCTTTGGGGACATACAGCTGTTTTTTCTCATTTCATCAAATGCTGGGTTATTGCCTCTGGAGTCACTGCCCTCTTTTATGTTGACAAATCCTATTGCAAATGGGTTTTTGAAAAATTTTCAGCTCTCTAAAGACTACCTAAAATAGATTTCTTGTAAATTATGTGGCACAGATGAAATCCAAGATAGTGAATAGAGTATTAGGGTTGTAATGGATCTCGTTTGGGATATGCTGTACCTTGTGTAATTTTGGCAATCCTGAGCAGGAGGCTAGCAAAAAGAGATATTTATAAAATGTTTTTGGCTCAGCAGCTCAAAATATCTCCTTCTTCCAGGACTACTCCTGTAGTCACGAGTTCCCTGGCACTGAGATCAATACAGCTGAAGTTGTATGTAAGGGCACAATAAAAGGTGAAAAGGTGATTAAAGTTTTAATGGATTTGATGGTCTAAGACTTAATGGAGTTAGGCCACTGCCAGTGTTTATTCCCTGTAAATGTGGATAGGGGGAGAAGGAGAGAGTATTTCTCTGAGAAGAATAAAAAATACCAAAGAGAGAATGTCTGCCAGTGTGAAGCAGAAAGATTGGTCTCCGGGTGAGTCACCTTTTACTTTTGGGAACAGATACAAATTTATCCTGTGCTGTCAGTCGAGAGGCATTATATGGAGGGTAGCAGGGGACTCACTGGCTGAGGTGGGGTTGTGTCTTCTCGCTGAGGCAGGTTCTCCTTCCTTCTGGCTTTCTGTAGTTTGCTCAGGGCCACTGCAATGCAGCTGCCCACTCTGGCATTGTTCTGGATCAGAGCAAGGTCTGTTTGGCATTTCTTTGAGGAAAAGAAAAAATACCAGCAAAACTGACCTGTCAGAAGCCCACGTAGGAACTGCATAGAGGGAGAAAGCAGAAAATACATGCTGTAAGACTTGATAGATTTGACCCCCCTATACCATAATTCTTTTGGTGCACACGTACTGTGTTACAATACTGCACGAACACCCTGAATTTTTAAATTTTTTCACCTTCCTCCTGCAGTGACCATGGAGAGGAAACCTGTCATCTCCATTTGACAGATAGGGAACAGAACCAAAGGTTACACAGAGAAAAGAGAAGGTGAAGTGCTTAAACTAGAGCCGGAGAGTCTAAAAGCCTTGGAGGATCTTGGCCAGCTTTTCCAGAAAGAGATGCCAACTGAGAATGTTGCCAAGTCTCTATAAGCAATTTTTTCAGCAATTTGACTGGGAGCAGAGTATCAGAGGCTTTGAACGCCCTACTTTGTGGCTGCATACAGCTCTAATATCCAAAAATGCCTTTACCAATCTGTCCTGACCTATCAGGTCAGGTCTCCTAGAAGGCTGGCAACAGAGTCTGGATATGAACCTGGCTCTCCCAGATCCTACGCTGACATCACAGCAAGTAGATCTCCCTTTCTTTTGCCTGTGCAAGAGGATTCCTGCTCACCCATGGGTGTTTTCCTTCCAAGTGTCTCTTACTCTGCACCTGCATGCAGACTTGGATAAAGCAGCGTGATGTACAGTGCAGTGCTCTAGGAAGCCCAGGTACCTTCCAGTGGTAGGTACCCCACCACGGACAACAGTGTCCTGAGACTCCACCACGGAGCAGTCAAGCTCAGGGATCAGATGTGAGGGATCAATTTGGGCTCTGGACCACCTGCTGTTTGTGCTGGCCTGCAATTTTTAATGCAAAAGTGGATGAGGACAGTAAGGGTGCTCCTGAAAAAGCAGGATGCAGTTGCTAAGCTCTTATCTATTTGTGGATACTGAAGTGTTTGCCCCTTGCTAGACTGTCAATAAAGTCACAGTGTTTTCCACCAAGGATTATCAGAAGAGCTACAAAGTACACTGGAGTACTTTATTTTCCCCCCTTCAGCAAAAGGATACTGGAGTCCAGCGATCTCCCATCAGTTAATTCATTGATCTTCTGTAACATAAAAGGGGTCACTTCTTTGCCTGTGATCCCTTTGGACCTGCAAATGTAAAGAAAATGCCTGCATATGAGGACTGAGCTGAAACAACATCAAGAGGAGAAGCACTGCTAATAGCAGATACTTTATCTCCATAAAAACATACCATAAAATGGCCTGTAAACAAGCTTCAGGTTAGATAAAACCACAGTTGAACGCACGTTGTGGGCTCACCCACGTCAAAGGTTAAGCAGTGCTCACGGGTTGACCCTGTGAGCTCACTGGGCGAGCAAAGGATAGACCTTAAATTGCTTCTCACCTGGCCTCGCTGAGAGCTTGCTGGATGGCCTCTTCGATGACCTGGGCTGAGGCAGCTCGCTCTTCGGGGCAGGGCACTGCTATCAGCACCCCACTGCTCAGGCCTAGCCCCAGAGTGCTGGCTGGGAGAGGACAGGCAGATCGTTAGTGGTTCTCCTTGCATAAATTAAATGCTGAAGGAAAGGGATAGAGGAGAGTGGGTGTGCATGAAGGTACCCACGTTGCTGGAGCTCCTGTTCTTAGCTGACCCAAGAACAGGGTCTTTTCCCGCTACCAATCAATTTACATCTGCCTCTTTATTTTGAATCCGTCTGTACAATAAAAGGGGAAAGAACTTTTAATTTTTTTTAAAGAAAACTGATTCCACTTTCCGAAGGTCCAAAAGCTGCTTTTAATTAACTTAGCACATTAACTTATGTGTTCCCTGCACTTCACCAGGGTGAACAAAACATGTATGAGCATGCCAAAGTGGCTGCAGCAAGCTAAAAGGCTTGCTGTAAAGACTGAATTTCCTTGCTTCTTTATTTTCAAAGCACTGAAGCAGAATTGGGGGAGGTAGGATGGGGTTTTTTTCAGGACAAACTCTTCTCCAAAGTTAAAAAAAAAAGTGCCTCATCCAAGGTGATTTTTTTTTTGTCTTTTCCAGGAGACCTACATGGGCCTTTCCCTTCTGAAACACACCAATGAGTTTAGCTGCCTCCTCTTCATCCCGGACATGATATGGTGCCTGGAAGCCACTCTGGCGTGAGAAGAAGGCTGGAAACTCCCTTGACTCACCAAAGGCAGCCACGCAGACTCCCTGCGTCTCCTGCAGCAGTGGAGATAAGCAGGTAATCAGACGAGGGAAAGGTGACCCACCAAAAGAAAGGGACTTTTTCCTTCTGCCCAACTAAAAGCTGCCTTTTTTTAGCACAGGGTCTGGTTATTTTTATACATTCCGTTCTAATCTGTTCTATCACCAACATTTTTCAAAGCAAAGAGCCAGACATGGTAACTGGTTAGACAGAATCTGGCTTACTGAGACACAGGAGACATGCACATACTTTGCTTGTGCTCAGAGCTGATCAAAAGCCATGCAGCTGTCATTAGCCCAATACTGATTCCAAGGTAACAACCTGGGATCTGCAGATATGTGATGAGCTGACAGGAATATAAATGAGTTCTGTTTGCAATTGAGAACTATTGACATTGGCTGTCACCTGGAGTGCTGGCCCTGGTGGTTTCCAACATACCAAACCTTAAAAAGTGACTCTACTGAAAGTCATCTTGATTCTCATTTTAATTCTGCATTTATTATTTTTATATAAGAAAATATTTTAATAAATATAAATAATAAATAGTTTTAATAAATTATAAAGTATAAATAGTTTATATTTGTAGTATTATTATAATAGTGTTTGAGGGATCTAGCCTGCCTGATCCATCATTTCTGGACCATTTTCCCAAAAAAGCAAGTCTAAGGCCAGAGAATGAGGGCATGGCTAGCTCTGCCTTTGGCCTCAGTTGGAACAGCTGCTGGAACAGCCCCTTGGGCATGGATAGATTTACGTTAGGGAGCAGCCCAGAGCTCTTAGAGCCCCAGGACGAGAAAACTGTAAATATGGCTTCATGTCCTCTCAAAAGTAATTTCTAAAAATCTGATGCTTAATACCTGCCTCAACACCACTGAGCATTCTGTACACAACGTACAACAATATCTGCTTTCGGGCTCAGGAGCCCATGCTACCCACCAGATATTCCAGTGTCCTGCCAATATCAAGGATAGACTTGACTCCTGCAGATACAACAGCAACCGGAGTTCGTCCTAGCTCTGTCAAGTCAGCACTCACATCCAGAGCTGTCAAGGGACAAATAGCCGTTGTCTGGGTGATTGGGTTGTACTCCAAGCTGATGTGATTTGCCCTCTTATAAAGCCGTATCTGCCTGGGATGCCACTGCCTGCTTTTGTAAGCACTTACATCCACAAACAAATATTACAGGTTTAGATCATGCCTTTAGGTGTTGAAAGAGGTATCGGCAAAAAGAAGTCAAGTGGCTTAGAGCAGAGGTGTATCTCTCAGCTCCCTGATCACATCAATAAACAGCAAGCAAAAATTCGAAGAAAAGAAAAGAAGAGGGTGTTATAAAGCAAGGACAAATTCAAGGAGATGGAATATAATTTAAGTAGATTTTGATTTTGCTATTTACATCACTGGCAAAAAAAGCGCCACAGGAGCTTTGCTGACCTCAGGAAACTCCGTGTTCTGGAATTTACATCACATCTGAAAGGGATGGCATCCAGCAGGGCAGTGCACTTATGCTATGCTAGGAATATATATGGCTAAGAAGAGAGAATGCACTTAAAGGTCACAAACTACACTGCCAAGGCTGGGCTGTTTTCCAGAGAGAAGCACGCACCTCTAACACAGACCAGGGCTTAAGTCTCTTTTGTGGTGAGACTCTCCTTCTCCTCAGCTGAGAGACAGTTGATAACAACACTGGGCTCAGAAGCCAGTATCAGGTTATCCAGCCATTACAAAGTGGGAGAGGTACAGTCAGCTCCTGTTGCACCAGCAAACAATATCCATATAACCCCGTGAAAGCAAAGGATAAAGAGAAACTCCGACCCTCTTAACAACTGGCAAGTGGTCAAGAGGAATATTCTGAAGCTTCTGGAAAGGAGACACCAGGGAGAAAAAAAACATAGTACAGTCAAGCAGAATGATAACTTTACTCTTCTGAACAGACAGTTACTGTGGGACAGACTGGGAAAAAGGAAAAAGATGGAATTAAATAAAAGGGTAGCGACGTAGAGAAAAGTGGAATGTATTGATTTTCTTACTGTTCTCTCCTCCTCGATGGACACCTCCTATTCCACCTGTCACAAACACGGGGATTCCTGCTTTGTGTGCGGCAATCATTGTTCCGGACACGGTAGTGCCACCGGACAAGCCCTGTCGGGGACAACCAGTTACAGTCAGCACCCAGAGTGGCCTGGAGAATACTGTGTGCGGGCAGTCATGGTTGTGGTCTGACACACAGCTGTCACCAGCTGACGGATGAAATTCTGATACAAATATTCTATTAGGCAAAAATGCAGAGGAATTATCGTCCCTGCTATGTAAGCCGTTCTGGCCCTGATGATAGCAAAGGCCTTTTTTCTCCAGGGCTTTCCAATCAAAAGGCTTCACGGGCAGCTAGTGTCACCTTAAGCTCAAGATGGCCTGTGTGTCACATAGTTTACATGTAATGTGATGATGTGTTATCGTGCCAATAAGAATATTCTTAGTCAAGTGCTTATGGCTTGCCAGCCAATCTGGAATGATTTTTCAGAAGCCCTATTTCATGGCTGCTATTCTCTTACTCTGTTGTATTTTGACTCTAACTAGGACCATGTTCGAGCTTACCAATAAGATACCACTTTACTTGATATTTTCAAGAGGTCTAAAAGTCACCAGGCTTGAAGCTGGAGAGCCCTTTACTATTGCTGTATAGAAAACATCACAACAGAAGGTCTGCATACCATACCTGGCTGAGGACAAAAGGAAGATCTCTCCGAGACACTTTAACTACATTTTGATTGCTTGCCAAGAACTCAAGTTCATCATCTGTGAGTCCCACATGGATTCGACCCCTTAAAATACCTACAGTGGCTGGCACTGCTCCATTTGTTCTTACAGTTTCTTCCACTTCTCTGGCCATGCTAGAATAAGACAAACAAGACAACAATCACAAAATTAGTGAGGCAAGCAGACAAGAAAACTATTGTGTTTGATGGCCATCATTCCTAGTTTCCAGTTTTATACAGTTCTTGGGATTTCAGTTAAGTCAGTTCTTCTTCTGTATCTTCCTAATGGCAGAAGTCTTTGCATTTGAATGTGCAGAAGTGCAGAGCTCCCATTTTCAGGACAGCACTCCCACTTTACAGGCAAAACTGGTTATACAAGAGACTACTGAAAATAGGGATCTTCTCAAAATAGACATTTCTATTACCTGGTATTTCTCTGAGATGACAGCCCTTCACAGAAATCCCAGGTAATTCAAGCCCTGTTCAAACGACCAGGATACACTTTTCACAATATAGGCAGTCAGATATAGAGTAACAACAGTGCCAAAAAGCTGCAGGCTGAGGATTCTTTAGGGCTGCAGACTAGCTCTTTCTAAGCTTTGCAGGTTTTATACTTGATCATTCGTACAGTATCCTTTTTAAGAGCAGCTTCTCCCTTTTTGAGCTATGTGTACATACATTAGGCAATCTTTACTGAAACTACCCCCTCTCCAAATTTTTTAGAGCTTCATTCTAAAACAGAATGCCAGGCAAAATAACGGTCAGGTAAAAAGCAAGATGGAATATCAATACCAAAGCCTTCCTGTGCTTTCTGGAAGCAAGGATGGAGGGGACAGTGCAGTGATTTCTGGCACTGTAACTCAAATCCACTTAACATCAATAAATAAAGGGTAGAAACAGGGCGTTTTCTATGCAGGCCACAGAAGACAGTGAGAGGCAGAGCAGCTCTCACAGTAGCTGCTCTGAGTGGGCTAAGGAACAGATTTCACTATTGTGTTCCAGTCCTTTTTGCATTACAAAAGATACACTAAAAGAAACTGCAGGGTGTTTTCAATGTCTGTGCAAACTATGCAGCCAAAAAGGCTGGCAGCTCTCTCTTAGAGCAAGTGATGACATTATCTGCTGCCACATTTTAAGGGAAGCCAGAAATTTAAGGTGTTGGATAAGGAGATAAAAATAGGTTCCCCGTATGTGTCCTTAAAAGTCCAAAGACAATCGTTTTACACTGGAGCTTATATTCTGTATGCCTAGCAACCCGACACTTCCATTTCCTCTTGCAAGGGTTTTGACTTTACCAAGAATACTGATCCACCAGTTATATGCCTTGTTCTTACAACTTTGTTGAATGAGGAACATCAAAATTTACCACCTCAGATTCTGAGGATAGGCCATGCCATGTGTAATGATGGTGCTTTCCAAGGCTACAACTGGTCTCCCCGCCATCAGGGCTTCCTGTACGGAGGGCTGAATCCTGACATAAGCACCTGGGGATAAACACAGAAAAGTGAATTACTTGCGTGGGTATTTGCAGTAACTACTGTTTTATAAAAGGTAAGTTATCACAATCACAATAAATTTATCCCCCTCTTCAGCTGTTCTTTGGGGTGAATTAACAAATAACTTCATGAAGGCTAAAGCTGTATTTTATATAAGTGAAATATTTGTAAAATATCTCTACTGCTAATATGAATAATAATCTTCATCATCATCGAGTGTTCCTCTGTCACCATTTTTGGGGATGTGTTGTCACTGGTTTCAGTAACATTACTCTAAATTAACATTACGTGAATGAACTGAACTCTGCAACCATACCCAAAGAATATGTTTTAAAAGAGTGGAAGCACCAAGGATACCACAGTAACTCAATATATTCTAAGACTATAATTTATCAAGACTATTGTTGCTCTTTGCTTTGCTCCCAGAACACTGCCAGCAAGGACCTTGCTGCATACAGATGAAGAAAAGGTTTTCCACCCGTGAACAGTGAATACACTACTCACCATGCAGAAATCTTCTCACCTGGGTGGTCCCACATGCCACAGTGGACACACATCTTCCCAGGCTATAGGTTATCTTCCTAATCATCTTGCTCATATGCATGGTCCTGAGAGAACAAAAGTCAGGTAAAAATGAAATAACTAATTTAGTAATGGTGTGCGACCACGTGAAGTTAACATATCATCTACTGTCTTGATGTTGGAAGGTAAACAACTCTTGACCAGGAGATTACCTGGAGACTCCTGGTGTTTCAAGCATGAGCTGGGGTGTCAAAGCAAAAGGTTAAGCTGCAGAAATGGAGTTGGAAGAGTTCACCTGGCCCACTGTCAATGCTGAGCTGAAATCATGGTGGAGTAGAGGAAAGGACGAGGAGTAATGAACAAGAGAGACTTTAGCAGTAAACAACCTTTTAATTTTCAAAGCTACTTGCTCATGACTAATTGCAGGCTCAGCCACTGCCACCTCCAACCTGAAAGATCACAAGGAGAAACCTACAAGGCAGACACAGGTAGAGGAATGCTATAAAGAGATGAACCTGTTTTTTGCTGGTGTCTAGGAGGAAACAAGCTGTTAAGTAAAATAAAAAAGGAGCTGAGATCTGGTAAACCAGACTGTAACTACAAGGAGGAAAGAGCAGCTTTCCCTAGAGCTGGGAGTGCTTTATGCAGGCTCACGTTACATCATCCTTGTGTGCAAAGCCCTGGAAGCTGAGTGGCAATTCAGCCCCGGCAACAAACTCCAGAACTCCTCTGGTCTCTTAGCAACTCCTATTCACTTTAATTAAATTCATTTCCAAACACAGAAAGACAGGAGAGAGAGTTGAAAAGGTTTAGAAACTGGTCTGATCTGGGCCTCGGGGCAGTTTCACTCAATGCCTGGCTGCTTCACATATTTTCCCTAGGCATTTGGCCATATCTCTCCAGCTTTTCTATTCCTTACTCCTTCACCAGGAGGAAAGGATTCCTTTCTTCAGTCCTTTGTATCTATTGTTAAGTTAGATGGTAAATTAGAGTAAATTGGAATACACTACTGCGTTAGCGTTACATCTAGCAGAACATGGCTCTGACCTCAGTACAGCGTGTGACACGACAGCTGTACAGAACCATCTTACGCCCAGGAAGAGAGTTTCTTTGCCCAAATCTAAAGATTTCAGCTCTACAGGACAGCTTGGGCTGTGTAACACAAGAAAAGAGAGATCGGTTCTGCTTGACATCTCAAGCTATCAAGACAGACTTTGTCATAAGAAGCAATGCACACCTGACAGAAACTGTAAGGCTTTTTTTCCACTTTCCAAAATCCTTTTGAAGACAAAAATCTTAATTAAGTTTATGGAATCATATCATGACCAAAAAAGTAGCAAAAGCTCTTAATTCATGCTTCCAACCTCGGCCTGCTCCAGTGCTAAGTTCAGCAGCTAGGAGCCTGAGCGGTTCATGCAAATTTTCTGATATTGCTCTGTGTGTGCGTACACACCCCTTGCTCTCTGGGGCAAAGTCAGCTTGGAATAAATTCATTAAACCAACAAGGTTACACCAAGGATCAGTTGAGCTGCTCGAGTTGTGCTCTGAATTTTAACAACCCCCCCTCAAACTCTGAAGCACAACAGGCAGGAGTGCTCAAGCTGTGCTGGCCGGTGGATAAAAACCAGCTGGTCACCACCTGAAACCCAATACGAATTAGCTGATGTTCGCTGGAAACCCAGCCAACGCTCAGCCTGAGCTGGCTGGAAGATTTTTGAAGCTTGGCAAGTTTTGCAGCGAGACCCTTCCGACCTTTTGCCTTTGAATGAAACTTTGCAGATTCCTAGCACAGCTCCAGCACAGCCTGGCTTTCCTCCCTCCTCCAAACCAACCCTGCTCGCCTCCCCTCGCGTCCCATCCAGTGCACCGACCTCACGGAGCAATGGCCTGGCGTGCCTCTCACCTCTGGGTGCCCATCTCGCCTAGGGAGGCTGGGTGGGTGCTGGAGCGGTGCCTGGGAGAGGCGGGAGGAGGCGGGGGGGACGGCAGGAGCACGGGGGTGTGCAGGCCAGGCGCTCTTGGCTGAGAGAGTCCATTTATTATTAACCACAGGCGCAGCTGAACTCTGCAACTGCTGGCTGCCTGGGGTGCGGGGGCCATTTCACCCCAGGGCGAGGAAAGCTTCTGTGATTATTTTTGTTCACATGGTGCCAGATTTCCCCCTCACTCTTTATAAGACTTCTCTCATTTTTCAGATTCTTTGGCTGTTAGATTATTTTTATTATTATTATTTTTTTTTAAATCGGCGATTTCATTGCTCGCTAAAACAATGCCTCTGCAGACTGAGTCCCTTTTGTACTTGTTCCTAAAAAGCAGAGGAATTGCATTCATGCCTCCCCCACAACTTTGCCAAATGCAGCTGTTAAGCTCCTTCTTCTCAGGGTTAGAGCTTTAATCAGCTCCTGGCCTCCACAGCCAGGAAAGCTCTAGGTCTAAAGCCAGTTGTGGCGATACTTCATGGGACGCAGATGCCTGGCTACACTGAGAACACAAGCTGGGTTTACAGAGAAAAACTGTCATAGTCTCTGACTGTAAAGACAATCTATTCTAACAGGGTTAGGACGGCTTTGAATGAGGATTTTGAAATTAATAGATCTTCATTAAAAAAAAAGCCAAGGTACTTTGAGATCTAATGCACAGCTATTACGCATGCTTCGATTTTATAGTCTACAGAAAATATCAGAGTTCAGAGTTAAATGGCTGCTCATGAAGGAATTGATTTACAAGATAAAAGACAAGACATATTCTATGCAACTTCCATGAATAATATAAAACTAGCTAAAGTAATTGCTAGTGTATTGCTGAAGTAATCAGTGTCAAGGAACTGATTTTACTGCAATCCAATAATCAGGAAATTGTAAAAGATAGGTTGTTAAAGCAGTATTCGGACTTTACACTTCAAAAGAAGTTTCCTGCAACTTTTGTTTTACTCAGCAATCATGAATGTCGTCTTATTTTCTACATCCTTCCAATCTTTTAAACTAAACACATTCAAGGAAATTTAAAACAAAGCTTGCTAAGTTACAAAGACAATCCGCCTCTGACTTATGCAATGTGCTCTGCAGGGAATTTAGTTGCAGGAATGATAGATTGCATTCTCAGATACCATAAATGGATGCTGAAGATTTTGTGAATGGTATTTTCTTCCTAGGGGGATGGGTAGCTAGGCGTATTGAAATGGGTAACTAAAATTACATTTTTGAAAAATATACACAAATTTTAACACCATCATTGTACTTTCAATTAGATCTATTTGGAAAGATTGAAGTACTGAGGAACCGACCTGGGCTATCACAATTTTGGCATGCCACAGGCTAAGATGATTTAGTATCAAGCTGGTCACTCAATTTCCAACTCTAAAGATCAAGATCATCTCCAGATGGTCAGTGGGCACCCAGTTCAGTCTGCTGTATCAGAGAAGTCAGGGGTAAGAGTGTGTTGCTTAATTTGCCATTTTTCTCTTCAAGCCAAGTGAAAAATCAGCCTCTTAGATTTCTACCTCAACTTTCCAACTGAACCTGTAGGCCTCTGAGACAAATCAGGGCTGCACAAGCAGCTCTCTGAGGGCACTCCTGCAGTCCCAGGTTTTGAATTTTTTTCTGGGTTTATTACAATGAAAATAAAACCTTATATGAGTAATTTTCATGGGCTAGCCCCATCTTTTGCTGTACTAGAAAAGCCATTGAGGCTTACTAAAACAGGGAGAGAATGGGCCAGTTTGATACCAGCTAGTCCCTGAGAAGCTGGCTGGCTGTGTTGTTCCCAGGAGGGATATATGTAATGGGATATATGGCTGGTGGTATAGGGGCGAGTGTGACAGGACCACAGCGTGTAGGTGACCTGGAGAAGAGCTGGAGACAGTTTTTGTAGGAAACAATGGGGGTGGCATATAACTTGCTCCTCCACTTGCTGTAGCGTTAGCTGACTTTCCAGTTCTGTCTGCCTGCAGCAACCCAGAGAGCTTGCTGCTGGTGCTTCCCTCTCCGGGCCTCAGGAGTAGAGGTTAATATTAAACAGGTTGCTGGGTAAAATGAAATTGCCATGGCAAATTCCTACCGTCTGCTGGGAGCTGGGTTCCATGGGCTGCTCTTGCATTTTCATCTGGCAATGATTCCTACCCGAGTTACCATCTCCTCTGAAACCGTTTCTCTCTCAGGGGCGTCAATACCAAAGGTGTTAGGGAAATTAGAAGCTGCAAATTAATTTTGTCACATTGGCATACCTGCCTTGGGACAGTATTTTCCTTTCCCTGTATACTTGATTTGTAAGAGTCTACGAACCTGCAGCAGTTCTGCGAGCTGGAAGGTACTTACTGGTGTCTCTTCTGTTATGAAGCCTGCTTCTAGGCCGCCAGTATCCAAGAGGTGTACTAGGGACACGCAGAATCATACGGAACACACTTATTTAATCATTTATCTATTTTACCTTTGTGTGAACTGTGGTGCCTGGAACTGGCTGTCTTGCCAGGGCTGCCATGTAAGGCAACAATCTAACCAATACAGTGGCCCCAACAAAGTTCCTCTTCAGTGATTTAACCTGTATTTATAGGCTTACATCCTTGCACTTTTAGCAGCATTTCGTGATCATTCTAATGGTTCCAAAACAACTTTCCAGATTATCTTAGTGGTTTGATGATAAAGCATTTGATTAATTTTTTTTTTCCCTAATATGAAGTCCTTTTTCTCCATCTGTTTCCAACAGAATGTAAGACTGAACAAACAAGCCTGGTGAGGTTTTTGAACTTGTATTTCAGCCTTGAACGTTGTGTGAAAAATACTCTGAGATGGAATCAGCTGTGGAAAATAAGTCTCCTCTGATTAATATGAACTTTTTTAAACAAAAGGTCTTCCTGATTCTTGTGGCTCAATTTTCCATTGAACATCCTGACGTTCTCACAACAGTGACTTGTGGAACAGAATTTACCAACTATCTGACATTGATCACTGTGCTGCGGATCTCAGGGGGGAGTCAGTGGCTGCTCCCGACTATCAATGCTGCATAGATAAGTGGATCGTGGTCTCTCTCTGATGCCAGCTCCTTATCTTGGGTGAAGGCTGGTTTTATACAGCTGACCATGTTCATTCCCGAGAACTGAACATCTCTGTGCCTGGACCTCTCTCCACCGAATCTGGTGAAGTTCACCTTTTGGCAATCTTTTGTTCTGATGCATACTTTTACGTTTCTTTGAAATCTGTTCCAATCTGTAGGTATACTTCACCGCCTTTTAGAGTTCTGTTTGCCTAGGTCACGGCTCTGCATACTCCAGAAGATGCCAGAAATGCATTCACATTACCTCATTCTGCGTGTCATTCAAGGACACTTAAGCCATTGTTTCAAGGCTGAAAACAGGTTTACCTCTTCTGACCCTTCTAATACACTTCCTGAAGTCCTGCGGTATGGCGTCCTTACTGTCTACTTTTAGAACAAAGGCTTAATTTCAGTATTTTCCGAAGTGACTGATGGCTTAGGTATGTTTTTTTTTTTTAACGTGTTTTCAAACAGGTGTGCAAAGTATCGGTAGCATTGCACTGACAAACTTCTCTCTTCACCTTGCCCCTGCATTCTTGCTTCTCACTCAGCCCTTTCGGGCTGCATCTTGTCCTTGGCATAAGCCTCTTGGCAGCAGGAAGACAAGGACACAAGGCAGGCCAGGCAAACAGTAGTTTCACAACCAGAATTTACGGTGGCACAAGGCCATGGTGTTTCTCACCCCACACTAGCAGCACTGACCTCTCCGGGGGCCTAGTGCCAAATTTTCGGGGTCTGGACTTTTGAGGTTCTACTGGCTCGTTCTTTTCCCCGCCCCCCCGCGCCGCAGCCGGCGCCACGTTGCCGTTACGTGTCCTTCCCTCCAAGGGCACGGCCCGTTTCCCGCCGCCGACTGAGCCAGCCCAAAGGGCTCAGCCCAGCCCGCCAGAGGGGCGCCTCCGAAGGCGGGAGGGTGGAAGGGGGGCGAGATGGCCCTTGAGGCCC
>JAHREE010000193.1:2284351-2315419 GCA_033628505.1 Tringa tobata
GGCCGTGGGCCACCACTTTATTGTGTGAAAATGTGCCCGCGGTGATCGGTGTGAAGGAGACTGTAGAGTGAAAGTCCTGTAGCTGCCTTCTAGAAAGTACTATAGAGCCGGAAATGCAAAGTTATTTAAATTCTTGTCCATCCGAATAAAAAATTGAAAATGGGAATGAATTCGTGATTAATACAGTAAGAATCATTTATTGAACCGGAGAATGGGACTAAGTCATGGTAGACTTTAAAATGTAAGGACTGCTGCTACTCGTGTTACGTTAAGATTCTGTATGCTGCGTCATTTTCTATTTGTAGTTTCCTCTAAACTGTATTCCTGAGAAATCTTTTATATGGGGTTATGCAAATCATACTGCATGGTGTAAAGCTTGCCAGGTGGGCTATTTTTAAACTTATGCTGCCGGCCTATTTGCAGGCTGAAAGGAATATAAAACAGTTTTTCTGAATATATAAATATATTAGTTAGTTTATATGAAAGCAAGTGGTTATCCAAGATTAGCGTCAAGGAGCATCTCTTGATTTTTTTTTAAAAATTATTATTTTTTTATTTAAATAAAATTGTAAATTGTGCTTAACCTGAATGTGTTTCTGGGCAAATAAATTCCTAGTCACTCGGAAGCAAAAGGGAACATTCCTTGAGCAGAAAGGAAGAGGCTCTAGATATTGATGTGTGATCTATATCTTCTCTGTATATTTTTACATTTGGTCAAATTGCAGATTCAAATAGCAGTATTAAGAAGCGTCCCCTGGCTTTTACAGTTTGCTTGCTGTGTCTCTCTTCTGTGCTGTTAAGTATGCCCTGCAGTATTTAAAGCATTCCTGTTAGCTGTTGATCACTGTTTATTTTAGTTAATGCACTGTTAGCACGTCCATTTGAGAAACACTGTTTCTCAGCTCTCCCTGAGTACTTCTGCATACAAAGAGTTCTGCCTGTGACTAACCGGGTTAATATTTGATGCATGGCAGTTAAACCTAGGCCAGTGATGAGGAAATGGCCGGGAATGATGCTTAGCTCAGCTTTTAAGTGAGCTGCAAGGGTATAGGTTAGTGCTCCCTCTATACAGATTGCCTCATTTTTGAAGATCGAAAGGCTCAATTAGGTGAAATGGGTTGGGGAGAGATATATACACATCTATTTTCTCAGATAACAGACACAATCAATCAATATATTGAAGACAGTGACTGCCGTAGTACAGAAGCAGTTAAGTTCATCAGTGTCATGCAGTGCAATCAGTTTGTCTAATGAATATATTTATTTACAAACGCTCAGGACTAGTGGGAAGTTAAAGCTACTCTTGTAACAGTTAATGTGCTTTAATGTGATCTTAAACAAAAATGAGGTCTCGGCTTCAGAACTAACAGATCACCTCATTCTTTGTTCTTTTTGACTAAGCCTTCCAGTTACCTCCTTGCTTGCTTGCTTATTTACTTGCTTATTTTTAGTGGGCCATTCAGTTTGTAGGCAGACTACCTTTCCTTAGGCTTTGAAGTGAAATTAAGATTTTTGACTTGAGCTTCTGGGAATGTGTGGTAAGAATTTTGTTTTTCTAAGTTTGTTTTCAACAGGATGTATTCATATTCAAGAAAATGTATTTCTTAGTATTAAATCCTGATTTACCTTCATAAAGGAGCATGGGGATTTAACTGAAGTGAAGGGATTAAATTTTGAAATGCAGGTTATTAATATAGTAGGTAGAGCAGTTTATGTTTTGAGTAGCGCTGCACAATTCTATTCTGTTTCTGGGCTTTATTTACTTGAATCTTCATATGAGTGACAGTAAATGTTGCCTGAGAAACTTCTGGGAGAACTATAAGAGTACTTGGTACTTCATGGTTGGTGAAGGGATGCTTCTGTTTTGTCAAAACTGGAAGTCTTAGAATTGGTAGAATAAGTTCTTGCTGCTCGTTTGAATACTTGGTATGATAAACTGGTTGGCAAATGAGTTTTATTATATCAGTGTGATATCCTTGGGATGGATGATTGATACCTGAGGGTGAGAGATGCAATAACTAAGATGAAGGACTTTGATTTCTCCTAGATGTCTAGTTTTGCAGATGTTACCCTTCTGCTTTTTTAGCAGCCAAATTTAGAAGTCTCAGGGTGAAATGTAGGAATTCATTATGTTCCTTAAGAGATGATGAAAAATAATTTTCTTACGTTGCTTCTATGGTTTAGCAGTTCTCAAGGCTTTTGTGGTGTGTAATCATTTAATCTGGAATAAAACACAGGGGAGTAAAAATTTACTCCATAACTATTTCTTATTTAATATTCTGATCCTTTTGTTGTTAATATGTTTGAAATAAAAAGAATAGTGGTTCTTACCAAGCTTCTCTGCCCTCCCAGTTTCAGATGAATACATGGTTTTATTGAGCAGTGGTATAGCAAACATTTTTTTTCCAAAGATTTGGCACGGTTAGCTTCAGATATTTGTCTTTTCCAGATGTCATGCCATAATAGTTAAGGTCATCAAGTTGACGTAAATAGATTACATTTAATTTGTTTGTTTAATAACTGAACATAAATAAAACCCTTAGCAACTAATTGGTGTATTTTGAAAGTTGTCTACATGTTTATGCCTTTGGTATTCTTTAGAAGAACCTATACTGGGTACTTATCTGTCTTTGAAGAATGTTTATCAGTAAAGTATGTCTCCTTAATTCAGGGCAACATTAAGTGATACATGTGGAGTGCAAATCTCTTAACAACCTGCTGTTGTTGCCCCTTTCTTAGCTGTTGTGTTCTGGATCCCCCCACTAGCTTCTTGCTGAAGAAGGGACAAGAAGATAAATGTTCTTAAAACCTACTTTTTCTTCCTTCTTCATTTTCCTTTTTTCTTAAGGTTACTAACTTCATGTAGAATTTCATCATTCACTCACGTGGCTGAACGCCCATGTGCTGTGCTGGAATAGCGAGCCTGGCCCCTTCCCTGAGAATTCTCGGTCCCTGTATGGCACCTGAAGAAGTTAATGACTGCAGTTGGCTATTATCCTGAGGTTCCCTGTCTGCCAGTCATGGCAATGTCTCAGTTTTTGAAGGAGGTCTGTTGCTGGGTGTGACATTCTAATTCAGCAAAACCAGTCACTTAATAAACAAAATGGGGTTACCTGAAAGCAGAATTAAGTGGATCTGAAGTAAAGAACAAACCACACCTGAATAAGCAAACTCATTGCGAGCTTCAAAAGCTATGGAAAGAAGTTTTGTGTATTGATTTGACTAATAGGATTACAGGGTTAAAGACATTATATAGAAGGAATCTGAAAGAAGCTGGTACATATTGAGGATTTTAGACTGCGGTTATGAGTTTAACACTGCATTGTCTTTTTGGTAAAGGCATTGCAAGTTCTTTTTGTCTAGTTTATGGCAAGTAATAGAAGTAATATTCTAGCAGTGGAGACCAAAATTTTCAATAGATTAGTATACTTTAAAGCATCATGGAAATCAAGGTCGTTGAAACCTGGATAAACTTGAATTTTTTAAATTAATTGTAGCGCTTGTCTCTATAGCAATTGGAGTTCAGTGAGCTGGAGACATGATTAACTTTACGGCCTTGGACAAGTGTTTTCTTTATATGTTTCCAAAAAAATACCTGCTGGATCTTGTTTACAACTTGAGACTTTTTGGGTGTGCAAAGCCTGATTTCTGTGACCTTTTTTTAAGTACGCCATGAAAAGGATATGCTATTTTAAGCAAGGCACCCGTAACTAGACATGAGTTGAAAGGTTTTTCAGTGATAAAATGCAAGTGCAGGCAATTATTACTTCTAGATGGTTGTTCCATGTATTGTTATCACTCATGTTTTGTACAGTCATGCAATGAGCTGAACCAGGGAGATGATTTGGGTTTGGATTGTGATGAGTTCTCTGGTCTGGTTCCCCATGCGGCCCTCACCAAACTATGCTGGGATATCTGAATAAGAAAGAGAGTACTGCTGCCAGAATAAGTGCTTTTTGGATGACAGCATCATAGACACTCGGAGAAAATCCGGTTATATACTTGTCTTGATCTAGTTCTACTTTTTCAGATGAAATTATATGTATTCTCCGAGTACTTGACAGAATGCAAATTTCAGGTATACTTCTATGTGTCACTGAGGCACCGAACTCACATGTTTCTCAGTTTTAAAGATAATTTTTCCTTGTAACCAGAAACAAGAGGCTGGTAAAGTGTAAAGTTACACTTAAATTGCATAATCTGTTTGTGTATAAATGCTCTCCAACAAAACTTGTGTTACCTTTCACCAAAAATAATGCACTCTGCTTATTTTTTCAACATGACCAAAGCATATTTTTGCCAAACACCACAATTACATATGTAATCTTTTCATATGTTAATTTTTTTGTGACCTTAAAGTAAAAAAATCTTACCTCGTGGTGGGGGGGGAGAGGAAGTCATATAATCCTTGAAGAGAAATACATTTTTCTCTCTTCCCACCCCACTTGTCTTGTTTAAGGGTTTGCTGTGTTGGATTGCAGGCTTTTAAAAGTGACGTGAATTAAATTGAGCTTGCGTTTCAGGTTTGGGATTTCCCCCCCCCTTTATAGCCTGCCATTTTGATGTGATGAATTTTGACAAATTCCAGAATTATACAGAATCTGTATTTGCAGAGGATTTTCTACCATAAGCTGGGAAAGAAAGAAAAGGACTTGGAGCTCCATTTCCCCTGTCTAACAAGCCAGGGGGAGGGTGTAATTTTGAGGCTCCTGTGTTTAGGATAAGTTATGTTAACCAAGTACTTTCTAACAGAAATCCTCACTTCAGGCCGGTGCCTTTCTCTTAGTCGCTTGTTTCAGCCATGATGGTGTCCCAACACTTCGTTGGTGTAAGTAGCAGTGTGGCTGAGCAGTGATTTGATCTAGCTTAAAAATAACCATGGGGGCAGCAAAAGGAACATCAGGTTACATCTGAAGCTGATCTGAGTCAGCAAGTGGCTATGAAATTGCGTGCCCCAACACATGGGGGAAGCAATGCTATGTAGAAATAAGCAAAAGGTGGAGATAACAGTTGTTAAAAGAACAAACGTTTAACAACCTAAATAATTTTTTTTTTTACCCTATTGGTGTGACTCCCATTTCTTAAAAGCAAGCCAGAAATTCCAGTTAGGTTCTGGTTCTACAAGTTTGTGGATTTTTTGGCTTTGAGGTGGGTTTGTTTGTGGGTGGGTTGTGGGGTTGTGTTGGGAGGTGTTTGTGTGGTGGGGTTTCGGTGATTTTTTTTTATTTTTTTTTTTCTTCCTTCTTTCCGCCCCCACCCCCCTGCAGTCCAGAGAGCTGGTTTTGGAGTGTGGGCTTTTTGTTGTGTTTTTGCAACACCCCTGCTGTGTGCTGGCATAGCTGTTTGTGCAGCCACCTGGCAAACCTGATTCGAGTACTCATCTCTCTGGGAGAGTATCCTGCAGAGCCTCATCTGGTCTTATGCCACTTATTTTTATGTAGGACCACACTTCTTATCTGGTTACTCTGAGGCTGCGGTGTACAGACAGGTGGTTGTTTTGAGTGGGAACTGCAGACTGATGGCCAGCGTCAGCTGGTGGCTTATAAAACCACTTCAGATTTTTTGTTCTTAGTTCCTTGAATACACCACTGGTTTTGCGTATGGAGGGTTATTAGCCCTCTTAAGACTCATTTCAAGTTTTAGTATATCCCTAGTACTGAATTAAAAATGTAACTCTGCTTAGGTCTTTTGATGAATTGTTCACTTTGATTTATCTGACTCCTTAAAAATATAGCAGACTGTACCTATGCTGGAGTTCATGCAGTTCAACGATTTGCTGCCTTTTAATTTTAGGAATATCAACTTGAATGTGCTGTTTTGTGAAGAGCTATCCTAATCTTAGTTTGGGCTGCTGAAAGATGACCCTTCTGTCTGTTGTGCTGACTGTACTGCTGTGTGTCTGTGCAGTCACCTGGTTGGAGGACCTGGTTCTGCTGGTTGCATAGGTGTGGTAGTACCAGTGCAAAGTGGTGAAAGTGTGTAAGAGTAGGAGGGCAAGACTGCCCCTTTCAGCAGCAAGATAGGCTTAGAAGGGCATAATCTGCTTCTCAAGAGTCCCTCAAGTGGTGTTTTATAGGCGAGCAAACCCCAACAAATTTTCTTGTTTACCAGGTCTGGATATTTCCAATGAGTTCAGAATTTGCAACTTACTTGCTCTCTGCGGGCCAACATTTTTTCTAAACTGAAGTGTTGGTAAACGTGTTGAAGGATTCAGTTCTTACATGACTGACTGGTTTGTCGTGTGGGTTGTTTTGTTTTTTTTTTCTTGGCTAATGCTTCTATGTTGATTGGGAAAGATGTACTTAAACTTGCATTTTCAATTGTAGTTTTGATGTGAGCATATTGAGCCTGAATAGATACAGTGCCTTAAAGATGCTTCTGTTAAAGCTTAAACTAAATGGAAACTCATTGCTCAGTTTTCTTGAATAGCTGAATTTGAGGATGCTCAATTATATGTGTATTACTTGACATGCTAAAATTTAGTAAGCGGTCCTCAAAAGCTTTGAAACTACAGTTCTTTCAAGACAGTAGCTTCTGCTGACTATTTGGCTCCTGTGGCAAAAACTGACATGTATGTTTTGTCAGATGTAATTTTCCATTACAAACATGTTTTGCGTTCTTGTAGAGGAAATTACTTTTGTTTGGATTATTTAGAAATTCAAAATGGATTTAAGCCCTCAGGAAACTTGTTGCGGGTGTGGCTGGTTTTGATCCTTGGGCTCAGTGGTGGGCTTCTAGGGTTTCTGTTGGTGTCGGAACACAGGAGCTACAAGTAAAACTTTGTCCAAAATTCTTTCCTTTCTGTGTTACAGACCAGAATTAGGTTTTCTTTGCAGGTATTTTTTCAGGCTTTTGTAAGTGTAAGTCCCTAAATGTGCAGCACGGTTCACTGGAATAGTTAAGGCTTCGTGTTTTTCCAGCTGTTCTTATTTGTATGTTTATACTGGGATGTGGTCCCTTGAGTCATTCATACCTCAATTTATAGAGTAACTTATCATCCAGATGCTCTGTTTACAGCTTCAGTCCTTCTCCTTAACGCACAGTAATCTTCTGTCTTACAGATATTTCATGCATGGAGTTTGCAAGGAAGGAGACAACTGTCGCTACTCCCATGACCTCTCCACTAGTCAGTCTGCCATGGTGTGCAGGTATTACCAGCGAGGATGCTGTGCTTACGGAGATCGCTGCAGGTAAAGAAATGCCCTTGACCATCCTGCAGGAGAGTTGATTTCACTCTGAGTCCCTGAGTAGAGATCTCACAGGAAGGCAATAAATCTTAGTGTTTTCCTCTTTCATTACAACTTCAGAAATTCATGAAAAGTAGCTTCTTTTCACAAACTGGCTTCCCTTGGTAAATACTGCAGTGTTTGCTTTGCTATGCAAATAAATAAGCAAAGGCAAGGTGAGAAGAGAACTGTTTTTGTAAAAGTGCTAGTTGTCAGAATGTGGAGTGGATTTTATAAGTAATGTGAGTAGATGATTTAATAGAAATCTGAGGCTACATTCAAACTAGCTGAACTGATGGAACAGAGTTACACTTGGTAAGTGATCATAAAAGCCTGAACAGGTAAGATTCCCCCCTTCCCCTCCCCCAGATTGTGTGTGTTTCTTCAGGAGTTGCTTCTCTGACACTTGAACTGCTGTTTTGGAAAAGTAGCTGGAGTGTAGTCATATAGATTCTAAACTGTTGCCTGTACAAAGTGGCCCTATGTTATTAAAACATAGTATGATTTTAACCTCTACCCCTGAAATTATTAAAAAGAAAAAAAAAAGCATGAAGAAAGGAGAAGGATGCTTTCCTGATATAGCAAAGCTTTACAAAGGATTAGGGATGTTTGCATCATCTTAGGTCTACTTAATTAAAATTTATCAGGAGTTCTAGCATTCTCTCTTGTTGCAGCTCTAATGCATGATGAAACATTTGCATTGTGACTTCATATAGTAGTTCATAGTTAGTTTTACTTTCACGTTTAATATATGGTTGCAGGAAAGATAACAAAAACAAGTCTCTCTGTTGCCTTCTATGTGCCAACATTGCTTTCTTGATTATGTGGATTAGCAGTCTACAAACTTTCGATCATGCACCCGCATTATCAGTGAAAAATTTTTGAACACCCCCAATATAGGTATTTATTTATAGATATTGTATGTTTGCTACTCCACTAATACATTATGTAAATTATAAAGCATACACAAAAATCAGAATTTTAAAAAATGCCATAAAGATGAAAGCAACATTTTCTAAATATTTTATTAACAGTCCAAATCCATTTTTTGCTCTCACTAAAAGCCTTATTAGTAATAGTATTCTTTTGCTTACAGTAATGTTGCTTGAAAATGCTTCATTATTTTTTAAAATCTTAATTTATCATTTTGTAATACAGCGTTTTGAAGGCTTCATTCTAAGTTTGGTTTATTTCAGTACATAATTTTAATGACTGTCATAGCTGAAAAAGATGTTTCACGAAGATAGGTAGATCCAAAGGGAAGAATTGTATTGTTGGCTGCACTTATTAATGGGTGATAATAGTTTTTCAGTTATGTCCACTGATTATGCAAAGATTTTTGCTAAAATTTGGCTAGTAAATTTCCATCTTGCTTGATCTTGATGAGCTGTTCTTGCAGACTAATTGGAAGTGTTGAGTTTTTATATTTTTAACAGTTGGGTCCAAAACCCACTGAAACTCTTTGGAAGATTTTTTTAAACATGTAAGAGAATTCTGTTTCCAAGTTTACGTGTACAAATATGAGAGTGTTTTATAGTTGACACTTGCATCATTTTTGGCAACAGAATAGCATAATGGCAGAACTGCTTTGGAGCAGTGGTTTTCAAAATGTTGTCTCTATACCACAAGTTTCTTTCAAAAAGCAGTTACTTATTCTTAAAATGTCTTTACCTTGAAAGGACAGATTGAGTGTGTTTATTTTTTTGAAAATATCTGTCCTCACAGTAAAGGTCAGTGAATTTGGAAGACTTGTCTTTTTGCGAAAGAAAAATGCATAACTCCTCTTTGACAGCTTTTAAGCGCTTTACCACAATATCATCAGCAAACCTCTGTGTGACAGGAGATTTTCATGGTTGTTCTCCATCTTGTAACAAAGTGTTGTAAAGATTGAATTCTTTAAAGGTCACTTGTAGCACTTGTGATTCCGGCTCCATCTTTGCTACAGTATTTTGCCTATGAAGGATGCATGAATGAATTTCTCGGGTAGTGCTGTCTCTCTACCCTTACCCTGGAATCTTTTTTTGGTTGTTTTTTTTTTATTCTAGTTAAAGGAGTGGCTCCTTCAGTGGTTACACTTGCACAGTTTTTCCATAAAACGTTGAAGTCATTTACTGCTGAGAATGTCGTCCAGTACATCATTTTGTTTTTATTAAAGAAGTAGTTTGTTGAGAATATATCTCTTTGGGTACATGTTTTCTAGTGGCTCACAAAAAGTAGTTCTTTGTGTCTTTCATTGTTGAAACAGAACCTAGCAACTATTGTAAGCTGAGACATGTTAGAAACATCTGTACTTTCATCCAGCTGTGAAATTTGCTCTAATACTTGTTTCTTTAAATCTGCAGTGTATTTTCTATGTGTTTCCCAACATTATTTGCTGACAAAAGAATGTGTTTTACTTTGTTCCCATATTGTTTTCCATGTGTTATTTCAGTCATTTTTACCACAGCAGGAAGAACAATTGATCCAGTGGGACGGGCCTTTTTGTTTTTCACTATTATGTAAAAAACCTCAAAAGAGGCTTCTAAATATGTATTGTGAAGTTTTGAAAAGTACTGGGTTGAGTATTGCATGAATTGAAACATCTCTGAAAAAAATTGTAGAGGTTTGTCTTCATGTTCTGGATGTCTAGATTTTAAAGTCTTGCTAATTGTGATGGCTTCATACTACCATTAGCTAATACTTCAAGGCACAGTGTACACCGAGGGCAAGGTTCGTTGTTAATAATAGTGGTTATCAATGCATATTTCAAATAGTCATCTTGGTAATCTCAGGTTCAGGTTCCCCCCCCTCTTCCCCCAAAGTTCTTGTGAGCCCTGATTAGGTTGGCATTGTCTTTACCATGCTATGTGGCTGATGAAAAGCTCATAGTAGGAGTAGGAGGACTGCTAGCTCTGACATTTTCTTGTTATTTGTTTTTGCTCACGTTATCAGTATTGTCTTCAGTCCACAGTTGATTTGGAGGAATCTTTTTAAGCCACTTATTTGTTTTGTCAGAGTTAGTTTAGGTAAAACAAGATAATACAATCTGCCAATCCATTTAATTGGGCACAAGCTGTTGCAATATACTGGAAGTAAATGATCAAGTGAGGGTGCCACTGTCAGCCCTGCTGTGTGGTGGAACACCCGCTCCTCCTTCAGGACACCGTGTGCATACCATACATGTTGACCCTCTGATATATGGTCCAATTGAGGACACTGCCATCAATCAGTATGTTAAATATTAGTAAAACTTAATTTCATATTTTTTAGGAAAAAATAATGAGAAGAAGTTCTAGTATTGTCTCTCTGCACCCCAGTGGGTTGTCTTGCTCACCCCATACAGTGCATGCATACCACTTTGGGGGCCGCTGATGTAGAGGTCTAAAGGCTTGACTTTTAAATTTGTGCTTCATAACTTAGGATTTCAAAGCTGACATTTGGTTGGGAGCATCTCTTTAATATGCAAGAACTGTGACACTTTGTTATTTTCAATCTGACACAAGGTAAATGAATCACAGTTGTTTAAAAGTTTTGTATGATCTCCAAAAATTCCCCTCCTCTGTCCTTGAAATTAGTCAGCAAATGTCTTAAGATTTCAAAGGTACACCTGCAATTTATTTTCTCATGTAGTCTATTAGTTGCTGGATGGCAGATTTTTGATGGAAACAGTGCTTTCGTGTTGTTTGTGGGAGGTAGGGATAAAAGTGTTCTGAGCATCATTTTCCACAGTAAGTTGAAAGAGGCGTTAGAAATAACTACTAAAATTCAATGTGAAATCTGAATGAGACAAGATGCTCTGACGCAGAAAAAGAATCATTTATGTTGGTGGGGATCTCTGGAGCTGTGCTGAAGGCAGAGCCCACTTAGATCAGGTTGCCCAATGGATTATCCAGTCAAGTTTTGATTATCTGCAAGGATGAAGATTGTGTAGCCTCTCTAGGCACCTGTTCCAGTGTTTGACTACTTTCACAGTGAATTTAAAAACTTGAATTGAAAGACTGTAACTTCCCATTTTAGACTTTTGTCTACTTAGTGTCATCCTATCACTGCACCTGTGAGAAGACTCTGGCTGCATCTTTCCTGTAGTTTCCCACGAGGTAGCTAAAGACAGCAGTATCTGCCCTTAGTCTTCTGTTTTTGAAGCTGAGTGAACTAATTTATCTCATTCAGTAATACTACGCGTGTATAATAGATATGTGACTAGTTTTGGACATAATTGAAGTTCATTCTGTATAAGTTAAGTAAGTATCGTGTATGCTGCTCCATTTCCTCTGAAGTTATAAAGTATTTTCTGCTTCCTTAAACAGTGCTGGCAGATGACACAAGTGGAAGCATGTCTATAAAGGGTCATGAGTGGCTTTCTCTTCCAAGCCAATTCTAGGTCTTCCTTCCAAATAGTGTGTTTACGTCTTAATCAGTTTATTTCCAATACCTTGAGCTGCTTTATGGAGGTCTTCTTTTGTGAAGAGTTGACACTATGTGTTTTAACTTTTTAGATATGAACATACCAAGCCACTTAAAGAGGAAGAAGAGACTGATGTGAATCCAGATGAAAAAATTTATGCCTCGGTATCCTCAGACTTCGCATTACTCCCTGAAACAGTTGAAGAAATTATTGCTGAGATAGAAGATGAAAATGCAGATCTGGCAGCTGCAGGAGTAGGTGCTGAAGACTGGGTGAATGCTGTAGAGTTTATCCCTGGGCAGCCTTACTGTGGACGTGGTAAGCTGATCATGTGCTAACAGTAAATTTCTATCATGGGTCAACAGTTTCTATGTAGTTCATTTATTTTAATGCTTTGGGTTTTGTTGAGTACGGCTATTCATATTTAATCACTTCAAGTGATCTGTCCTTAACCTACACTTGAATTTTCCAGTGTGAATAGTCAGACTGTTCCATGTTAGTTGCTACTGCTGTCCTGATGATCTGAAACCAGGCATACTTAAAGACAGTCTCTGCATAATTGGCTTCCTCTTGTTATGATTCTGAATGACTTGGAGAATCTCCTTCTTTAAAGTTTAGTTTGCATATGTGATGGGAGAAGAAAATACTGGTGATGCAATTAATATCACTACTCTGGAAAGATAATACGCTGCCTTTGTTTTTTGGCTTTTTTATTTGTTTGGTTTGAGATTTATTTGCAATTAAAAGTTTTCCAGTGGATGTACCGATTCTTGTAGAATCTTGTAGAATGAATTGAAACCTAATGCTTGCTTTCATGAATCCCACAGCGATTCAGACTAGAGGCTGAAAATAATTCATTCTGGTTACCTTTCTGAGACTTGACTTTCTAATACTGTGATAGCTCACATTGAGAATGAGGTTAAAGAAGGTCATGATATGGGACCAAACTGTTAAAGTAGAATACTTGTCATCTGCTTTCCCTGCAGAAAGGTAGCACAAAGACTCATAATTTAAGTGAGAAGTAGGCTGAAGGTGTTTACTTTAGCTCTTGGCACTCTAAAACTGAAGGCTTATGGCCGTGAGTACTCAAATAATTGTCTGAATCTGAAATGGACCCCTTGTGCCCAGAAGAGTTTGAAGTTGTCATACAGTGCTCAGATAATACTTCTTTGTCTCCACAGCACTTCTCATATCTGAAAAGAGAATTACCTTCTCAATGTTACAGGGTGCTGCTGCTGGAGCCTGCTCTGATCTGGTTTGAGGAATGGTGAAGGGGAAGGGAATGGTTGGGCAACATAAACATTTTGCTAGTGGTGTTGAGAAGTTTGATTATGGAATTGTTTAGTGTATCTGTGATTTGGATATAGGCAAAAGGAATGAAAACTTCTCTTCCACGCATTAATATGTCACCTTACTGTCATAAAAGATACAGCTTCTGCCTTCATTGGGGTGAAGGATCCCTTTTTTAAATCTTTTAATCAAAATAGAGTATTGTAGATTGGAAGGGACTTATAGATTTCATCTAGTTCATTTTCTGCTCAAAGCAGGGTGAGCTACATGAGATTGCCAGGGGCTTTGATTAGCTGAATTTCTGTCCTTGGAGATGTCCAAGATGCTATAAGCTGTGGGCAGCCTTCACACTGACTTTTTTCACAGAGAAAAAATTTCCTAATATGTAAATTGATTTTTCCTTACCTCAGCTTGCCTTCTGTCTCTTGTCCTGTGCATATTTGACAAGAGTCTGGCTCTGCAGTTTTTAGATTTTTTTTCCTTTCCGTTAAGTAGTTGAAGATAGCAATAAGATAGCTTCTTAAGCTCAAGAAGTCCAGTTTCCTCAGTCTCTTTTCATGGACTTCAGCCCCCTTAAAGGCTGGGTGGCCCTCCACTGGAATCAAATCATTGCTAGTTTGAACACGCAGAGATCTTTTAAGTTATACCTACTCCTTCTGGGAGAGCTGATGCTTTCTCCTAAGTTCCTGAAGCGAAAGAGCATTTTGTGATACTTTTAACTCAATTTTACTGAAGCGGTTCCTTTTTCTAGGGGTTTAGGCTTATTTTTAATGGAAACTTGTGGCTGCCACAGATTAGGTTAAATAACGGCTTCTTTTCTGAATCGTGTTCCAAATTCTGTGTTTTATATCTTTTGAAATTTTATGTATTTTATTGTACAAACATACTCATCTATTTGTTCTGAACAGTGCTATATGATGCTAATTCCAATGATGACTTCTTAAAAACTGCGTGTAAAAAACTTCACTTTTCTGCAACTACTGTCTTTATTAAGCTATAAAACTGAAGAACCTTGCTATAATGATCAGGACGATGTGTGCAGCGTGTTCTATAGTGTGTACTTCAAAGCCTTACAGATTGTTCTTGTCAAATGCCTGGAGAAATGTATGGGTACTTGGAAACTAATTTGTCAAAATTAGCTAGAAGCCTGTCTGTTTTAAATTCTTAGAAATGCTGAAGATTCAGGGTTGGCAGTTTAACCATGCGTATGGTTAAATGGGCTATAATGGGGCTATATAATTGGGCTGTAATGCTCATCTTTTACCATGAGCCAAGACATTCTGCTAATGCAGGTGATTCTCTGATTTAGGACTAAACCGTACCTCAAGGCCTAGCAAAGAAAATAGTGATGATTCTTCAGATATTTACTTGGTTGATGTACAGATGCACCACATTTCTGTATTCTGTTGCTGCTGTTCTAGATGTTCTGGAATAATTGAGGGAGAGTAGAAAGGCAGAAATATAAGAAACAGTCTGAATTGAGCGGCTGTTTCCTGCTGCTACAAGTGCAAGTGTGTCCTAGAGTGAAAGCAGGTGGTGTGTGAATTGAAGGCAATGAACAAGTTTTTTCACTAGTATGAATTTAACCCTGTTGGCTGTGACATTGGCAGTGAGAAGATAGAGATTGGGTCCACCTGGTGGAGAGTGATGGTTTTGAAAACAGCAGACAGAGTAGTAGAGTAAATGTTACTCTGAGGGATGTTGGATTCAGAACTACAGAGGCAATGGAGTCTTGTGAATCTCTCTAATTTTGCTTTCAAAGAGGAAGCAAAACTGTAGCAGATAAAGTGCAGTAGATTCAGGAGATACGTATGCAGGGCTTTAGGTTATGGAAGCTTGAGATATTCACAAGTGGAAATAATAATTTAATTTTTATTTCGCAGAAATGCAACTTGCTGAGGGGAGGTGCTGGGACAGCACAGAAGACTGGGACTAGAAAACCAGTGTCACTTAGCATGTTTTTCCAAGTACCCAGAGCCATTATTAAAGACTAACATTCATAGATCTGTATCTTTTTGTCTAGGTGTCTAGTCACTAAGAACTGGTTGTACTTCTTTGTGCAAGGATGATGTTGTGGACTGGGCTGGAATTTAGTAGCTGTACTGTGCATGTTGACTTAAATAGTTGGTGGTTTAAGTAACAACTCTATGCTTCTTTTGTGCCAAGATGTGAAACTTTGCTCTCTCCTTCTGTGGACCAGCATAGTTTCTAAGTTAATGAAATGAGTTTCTAAATCAGTCTTTGGAGGAGTAAGACTTCAAAGCTTTTATTCTCAAAGAATGTCAGGTACTAAGTGTGTGGTGGGGTTTTTGTTTTTTGTTTTCTGGTTTTTTTTTTAATGACTAAAACTCTTACTAAGTGAAGTTTTGACAAAAGATATCCTTGAGAGGAGTGCAGGTGACTCTGGAACATTTTTCTGTTAAGAGAAGCTTTAAATGTGCCTCTCCTTTAAAAATATGCATTTTTAAGGGATATAGGATTGCCTTAATCAAAAATATCTTGCCAGCCCCATTAAAAGGAAGTACTGTATTACTCAGTTCCTTTAAAACTCAGCTGCATTTGTCTGTCTAGTAGGCTACTGCCCATCCATACTGTCATCTACTAGATTTACTAACCTCTCCTCCATTAATGGTCAAACAAGATGTGAGAAGTCAGGTAAATCAATGGGGTAAAAAAAATCTGTGAAAACAGTAACTAGAAAAAACAGTAGGAAAAATGACAGTCAAGGGAATAGAAACTGACTGATAGTTGTGATTTTTGTTACTTTTGGAAGTGGAGACTGAGGATTTCAAACTGGGGGGCAGGGGGAAGAGAGATTTCAAGTAATATAGTACAAATTATTGTATTATACTCATCTACTCAGAAGAGTAGATAGAGCCTAGTATATGGCTTCTTACTTTCCTTGGTGCCAGTTCACTAGAACTCGTGGGGAAGAAGAGGTAATGAAGATTTTTTTTTTTTTTTTGTTAGGAATCCCGTACTGAAAAATGAGTAGGTTGACAGTTGACTTGTTATTCTGTCACCTACTTGCTTTTGAAAAGTATGTTTCTGGCAAACAGACTGATCCAAAATCAGTATGAGTGACCTCTAAAGTGAGAAGTGGTTCAAGAAGCAGACGTGAACTTATTTTGAGAGCTAATATTTTCCTGTGGCAATCTTCCGTATTTGCTTATCCACCAAAGCTGAACTCTCGGGGACCTGCTTTTTCTTTGTATGTCCAAAAGCTAACAGGCTGATAGATGCTTATTGTATCTCTTTGCTCCATGGGGATGAAAACTGTGTGAGTGTGCAGCCTCTGATTCTCCTTGAGGAGGAGTCTGTCTTTTACTGATCCAAATACGTCTTTGATAGTTTTTGTGTACTTCTCCAAATCTAGTGCTTGAACAGCTTATAAAAGTTACACTTTTAATAGCATAGATGACTTTTTACTCTTGCAATAACTACTTGTCATGCAAATGAAGTCCAGTTGCTGTTCTTCCTGGTGTTTATTTTGCATATAGTAGTGCTTTGTTGTTCCCCTGCATTCTACTGTATCTTCAGTTTCAAACTGACTGCTTTTGTCTTGTAACAAGTCTATCATCCTACTTATGTAATAATCTCAAAAGGCTGTTTGATTTGTGGTAACACAGACAAGCGTGTGTTCAAGAGATACAGGGAGAAGTGTTAAGCAGATGCTGTCTAAATGGGGAAGAGAAATTAATACAGATTTCAGTTCAGTTTAGAATTAGGTAAGGGAATTTACTCAGCCAGGATTTTGCAAACTGATGGCTAGTTTAGAAGGCAGTGAAAGTGCCCTGGGTTTCATTTTCTTAAAGCTCGATTTGTGTCTGACTGCTGATCTCTGTGTAGGATAGGGGTTTTGGCAAATACCTAGAATAGTTTGGTGAGAGGTGTGGACACCTCATACAGATGCATTGGAGTCTAGAAGTGAAAGTCTGTTGTTCAGGCTGAACAACAAAATGCTAATTAATTTGCATATAAGGGACTGCTGCTGTGGTGTTTCTATATGAGCATTTTGTTTATACTGGATACACCTTTATTGCTTCAGCTGTGTAATTTCTGGGAAAAAACCTGTTAACTTTAGCCAATGGGGAATTGATTCTCAAAGCAGTGAGAGATTTGTAACCTTATTTAATTGTTGCTGAACCAGAGTTGGTATAAAAATGCACTTGAGCTGCTGAGGACTAGTGAGATTTTCCTGATGCGGACTTAGCCTGTAAATGGATCTGAATATGACCACTGAAACCTTGAGAGCTTTAGTCTTGTCTGGTTTAAAGGATGAAGAAATTGGCTGTGCTTTCTTCAGCGGGAAAAGAACTGTTAGTTTAGGTTGAGGGTGTGTGAAACTTGGACTGAAATGAACCTTGGTTGTTTTTATTATTCTTTTTTGATAACTTGAGCGGGGTTATCTAAAGATTACTTTGCATTGAAACAATGTATTCTCTAAATCTGAATCGTATTGCTTACTGTCCTTAATTTTCTTCCTAGCTGCTCCTTCCTGCGCTGAAGCACCCTTGCAGGAAATGGTGATTGAGGAAGAATATGACAAGCAAGTAGATGTGGAGATAAAGAAGGAGCTGTGCCCCTACGCTGCAGTAGGAGAATGTCGTTACGGAGAAAACTGCGTGTATATCCATGGGGATGTGTGTGATATGTGTGGACTGCAGGTCTTGCACCCAATTGATGCTGCGCAGAGATCCCAGCACATAAAGGTAAGCAAACAACTGTCTGGTGTTAAACAGCTCTAAGTTATTGCTTCCTACCTCCCTGCAGTCTCTTGTCACTAATTCCCTTTCATTTGAAGATGCATGCAGGTTCAGGCAGTGAATGAAATTCCTGTTGTAAACTGGACTGTTTCCTGTCAGGGCTATATTCAAAAGCAGCTGGGTTTCCTTATCTGTGCTGGGAGAGCAGTCTGCTTAAAATACAAAAGCTTTGTTCTTTGCCTAGTAAAACTGGATGGGCTTTTAGATTGCCTTTCTCCTGTTTAAAAGCAATGTCTGAAGAAAGGAATCTGAACTCGGAATCGATTGTTCCCCACTGTCTGAGCAAACGTTTTTTTTTTTTTAAGATAAAGACTTTTTTAGTTTAATCATACTCCGTTCATCATGCAAAACGGCAGAGTAAGACTGAGCTTAAAAACCTGCTTAGAGTTCACCAGGTGACCAGTTGTCTCTGTAGTCGTTTTCTTTGTCTCTCCTTTTCAGTCTTGCATTGAAGCTCACGAGAAGGACATGGAGCTTTCATTTGCTGTCCAGCGTAGTAAAGACATGGTGTGCGGGATATGCATGGAGGTGGTGTATGAGAAAGCTAATCCTAGTGAGCGCCGCTTTGGGATCCTCTCCAACTGCAGCCACACTTACTGTCTCAAGTGCATCCGCAAGTGGAGGAGTGCTAAACAATTCGAGAGCAAGATTATAAAGTGAGGCACTTTCCCATTTTGATTGTGCTTTATTACTATGGAAGAACTTAGTAACTTTTGACAACTTGCAACAAACTTCCAGATGCAGACTGCACAGAGACTGCATTTAATGCATACTAACTTTAGTTTGGAAGTGTAATAATTGTTAAGGATAACGTTTACACTCTGATTTGGTTAATATGGATTAAGTTTGCAAAATTCACTTAATGGTAGCAAATAACTTTTGTTTATTTAGTAGCATGTTGTCCAACGGTTACCATTTACTTGGACACCCAGCCAGGATTCTGAAAACAGATTAACCAGTTCAGAATGTATGCTTTTTAATTCGTTACTGCCCTAGTCCATTAATGAGTTGGCAAAATATTTCTCCATTAAAGGCCGTTTTAAAAAAACAAAGTTCCAACCAAATACATAAATCAAGCCAAAATAAATTTATTTAATTCTAAAGAAAAAGGAGTCTGCGTGAAGTGTTTTTTCAAGCTATTCTCAGACAAGCTGACCAGCTGCCATTGAGCTCTTGAAGAAGAGAGTTTAGGTTATCTTCTTGCGTAAAAGACAATCTAGATTGAAAAGCCCATACAGCAAGTGTGCGGGTACAATACATCTTTAAAGACGGATATATGCCATGACTTGTTATATAGGAGAGCGAGCGCCCTGTAATGTGGAGTTTTGCAGCGCAGTCTGTTCCTTTCCCAGGTCCTGCCCAGAATGTCGGATCACATCTAACTTTGTCATTCCAAGTGAGTACTGGGTGGAGGAGAAGGAAGAGAAGCAGAAACTCATTCAGAAATACAAGGAGGCAATGAGGTATGAGCACTGCAGCCTTTTTTCAAGTTGAGACAGCAGAGATAAGGGCATACCAGGAGAAGAAGGGTGTTGATGTAAAGCCCTCTCACATTTCATTTCCACCACTACACGTGAAATGCGTCCTTACCTATCTGCTCACAGATGCATGCAGCCACACAGTCACGAAGCTATTCCTGTGTTCTTTGACGTTAGTCTTTCCCTTCTATACACAAAAAACTGGTGGTGTAGCCATAATGTAGTATGAGCTTGTGCGTTGCAACCCATCAGTATCCCTACGCGTGCATCAGCCCCCACACATTGTGTAATGCATTATTTCTGCGTGTAGGTGTTATACTGACAAAATACCTTCAGCTTAAAATGGTACCTGAGATCCTTTTGGAGTACAGGTAAATGCAATTCTGAAGTCTGGCTGGGGTCTGCTGTGAGTAAGGGTTGCGGTATTTTCCTTTTCCAGCAACAAGCCGTGCAGGTATTTTGATGAAGGCCGCGGGAGCTGTCCATTTGGAGGGAACTGTTTTTACAAGCATGCGTATCCTGATGGCCGCCGAGAGGAGCCGCAGAGACCCAAAGTGGGAACATCGAGTAGATACCGGGTCAGTGCTGCTGGGTTTTGTCTTATCTAAACAGAGAGAGCGCAAGGGGGGGGGGGGTGGTGGTGGTGGTGGTGGTGTTACCTCAGCTGTCTTAAGAGAACAGGGAAGTGGTGATTTTTGTTACTTCTGATACATCTGTGTAATGGTGAATTTGAAGGAGGTGGTGGTCTAAAGTTTGTGAATGCCAGAGGCCAAGATGGAAAAAGTGGATTTTTAAATCTTTCCTAGTATACCAATATACTGAAGTAGAAATGTTGAGCAGCATTACTAGAGGTGTGTAAGGGTAAATTCTACTGGAGCTCAGTGTCTCCCTGAATGAGAAAACGTTTCTTGCATGTCAGAAAGCATGCTGAGGGCTGAACCTTGTCAGCCTGTGGGAAGACTCCTACCTTGTTCCACTTGTTCACCTGGGGAAATGCTTGTGTTCCATTTGCAGGCCCAACGGAGGAATCGGTTCTGGGAGTTCATTGAGGAGCGAGAGAACGGTGATCCGTTTGAGACCGACGAGGATGAGGTGGTGACCTTTGAGCTTGGTGAGATGTTGCTTATGCTGTTGGCAGCAGGAGGTGACGATGAGCTAACGGATTCTGAGGATGAGTGGGACTTGTTTCATGATGAGTTGGAAGATTATTATGACTTGGATCTATAGCACCTGTCAGTCGAGTGTGGACTGTCGTCTTGGCTTCAGGCAGTAGCTATTACCTGTGGTGTTGTGGCAGTGCCTGTGTTTCTCCTAGGCAGGCCAATCAATTCCAGGTGCTGTTGTAATAACTTTTACCCAGGGTCTGTCTCTTCCCATCCCCTCCCACCCCAGGAGTGTTGTTTTTCCTCTGTTTAAACAAATAACAAGAAATAAATCTTTAAAATGTTAGTTTTTGTAAAAATGAATTTAACTGTCAAACAGTTAGCTTAGGTTTGTTGCTTCATCTGTGTACCCAACAGAGTTCACCCAGTTCCAGGGTTAAAGTGTTTACAGGACTTCCACACTCATTTTGAAGAGCCCAGATACAAAAATGAGCAGTGGCCATGCAGTGGGGATGTAAATTGGCTGATGGCCTTTTTTTTTTTCTGTCTTTGTACCAATATTTCTGACTTCAGGCCAGATACAAATACTCTCTTTCTGGCATCAGCTCTGTTCCAGCCCCCTCATGTACACATCTTCATTTGTGATTTTGGTCTCTTGTTTACTTGCACATTACTATTACTACTGTGTAACCAGAACCAGGTGTGAACGTTCTGGGTTTTTACTGTGTTTAGCATGAAAGGAAAAATGTCTTTGTGAAAGGAGAACTCTCTATGTGTATATACAGATAAATGTAGAGTTGGACCTCAAGGATGGGGAGACTCTGTGTAAGTTAAAAATAACAAAACCATCTTTCATCCCCTCTTGGTGCATGAAGTCTAGCCTCCAATTGGAAATGAAACTGGTTTAGTGGTCTCAGCCCAGTCTGTGGCAGTGATCTTAACTATCGCTTAACTTAATAGATAGCACTCCCTAATACACCAGCTCTCTTTGATGTGTATGATTAGGGTTGTCCAGGAACAGAAATCCGGTTAGCTAAGGTAGGATCAGAGGAATGCCAGAGAGAGGCCCCTTTAGCTTTATTGCTCTGTAAGTTTTAGAACTCGGTGTAACCACTTAAGCTTTGAGCTTCGCTAGGAAATTGCTGTGCATCTCGGCTGGTTTGAGGTGGACGTGCCTCTTGGCGTCTGAGTTGGGCAGGTTGCCTGGTAAAGCTGTTCAGCTTACGTGAGTTACTGCTTACAAAGGCAGTCATGCAGTTTCTGGCTGTAATTTGCATTGAGAAATTAATTTGCCACCAAAGCCCCAGCACAGGAATTTTAACCTTGCATTACATTATTGCTGTTTTTTATTGACTCGTGGATGCCCCGTGATCTGTTCTCCTGCTGCTCTTGTCCCTTAGACTGCCTCTCCTTTCACTTTTAAATGGAATGAGAAATTGTTCTGAGGTCTATAACGTATTGTTTTGCAGCTGCCTTTTGTAAGAAGCACTTTTCCCAAATAAAAAAAATCAAAAAAAGGAAACAAAAAGTCTGTCTATTCTTTTAAGTTTGAAGCTTCTGTGTTTCAGCTTGATTATTTTTGTGTGTTTTTGTAAATATAAAGGCATTTGTGTCCCTTAACTCCTGCAGAATAATGTCATGCTAACACGGAATTTTAACTTGGTTATAACCTTTCCAGCAAAGAGCTTGTAACGTAAGGAAGCCATTCTGAATAGATAGCTGAGACAATTTAACTGTTGACGGAATATATGGGCTGTTTGTGGGAACAGATGTGGCTTACTTTCTCAGATGTAAGTTCAGCATTATGGTATTAATTTTTTTTCCTGAACAAAGTCAATTGTAGTATGTATTCTATTGATAGTTTCCTGCCATAATGCTGTTTGAACAGCAAGTCCCAAGTGTTGCCACAGGCCACTTCCTGAGAATCCACACGCTTTAAGCCTGTCTGTGTTCAAAAAGAAGGATTCTTTTGCAGAAATGCATGAAGTTGGAAGTAAACTACTAGAAACATATTCAGATGCTGATGGATATGACTAAGAAAAGTTTAACTGAGTCCAAAACCATCTTTGGTTGGTTTGGGTTTTTTTCCAGAGGCAAGTAGCAGAAGGAGAAAAAGATTTGAATGTAATTTGTGCAAATAACATTTAAAACTGAGGTAGGGAGAAATGGGGAAAAAATGGCTTTGTAGTAGAACTAGCCTCTCCTCCCCTACATAGTGAATGTAAGTTGTTAACATCCTATTTGAAAGCTGCATTCAAACATAAGTTTAGCAAAGATATGTTCCAATAAGGTGGCAAAAGGTAATAAACTTACCAGCCAGATTTCCTTCATAAGGGGTCAGAAATAACATGCTTTACTTTTTTTGTGTATGTGTGGCACAATGCTGGATACTGCTGCTTCTAAACCTTCTGTACACGTTCAGGGGAAGCTGAGAATACACAAGTAAGTGATTTGCTCTGGTGGAGGCTCTTCTGTTTAGCTGCAAGGTGACTGATATAGTCAAATGCATCATGACAAGTAGTTTCAGTTGCTCTCTTGCTTTGAAGTGTGCTGTGGTGGTTCTTCTGTAAGTTAAAGAACTGCATGTATTTGTCATCAAGCAATACTGCTGTGTGTCCCTTTCACTTTCAATCTTGCCATCGGTAGGCCTGTTTGTAAGCTTCCTGCTGCATTATGATTTCCCACCCCAAACTGGAATGACTAAAGAGAGTAGGGCCTTTGAAATGAGTGAAGTATGTTAGTAGGCTGCTCTGTTTTCCCTTTGTAAGAAAAGGAATAAAGTCAGTAGAATTAAGGCAAACTTTTAATGTAAAAACATTGACAGCGATGACTTCGGCTGTGCTATATTTTCTTCAGGCAAATATCTAAGGTACAGAAATGGAAGAGGCCAATGAGAGTAGTGTTAAGATGAAAAAGGTATAAAGACGTATAAACTTCCACCAGCAAAATCTTGATTTCAAAACAAAAATTTTTAGAAAAAGATGCATGCTCTTGTTTAAAGTGCCTTGGCTTAATTCCCTATGCAAGAATATATGCGTATGGTTTGATCTAAAATTTTGCATCCTGTAGCAAGCGCAAAGCAAGTGTCTGCTGCTGCCCGTTCCAGTTGATTGATGATACAAGCAAAGATCACTTCTTTACAACTTCTGCTGCTTTAGTTCAAATCCGGATAGCGCAGCTCCTACCTGATTGTAGTCCAAGGTGTATTGTAGCCTTGCTGATGGAATGCCTCGTTCATTTAGTGAAACACAAAGTAACTCTTTCCTGCTACAGCAGCTACAAAATAGATTTCCATTTGGAGGATACCGTGAGGTATGGGGTGTCTCATGTTTGGAACAAAACTTGTATAGATGGAATTACTAATGCTACAGCAGCTTAAAACCAGAGGGAAACCACATGTGGTCTTTTTATGATTGAGTTATAATACAGGACTACGCTGTTGGGATCAAGTTGCTACCTCAGTTTTAATCTAATGCTAGTGTTAAACTGTAGTTGTGAGCCTCACTTGTGGTAAACAAAACTAGACAGACTTGGCAGTGAAAACACCAATAAGCAGTGATGTTCATGGACACAGCCGTAGCAAGGAAATATGGGATTGCAGATATGCTAAATTTCTGCCCTTACTTGCTGCAGTTATCCATGGGTGTGCTATTTGTCACTTGCAGTCAAGCCAGAGTCAACACCTGTTTGGCAACAGCTTGATGTGATTGCATAGACAGAGCCTGTGCAGGCAGCTGAATTAAGGTTGATTTTTAGAACTCTTAAATGTCCCACCTCTCTCAAACTTGAAGTTCCTATTAAAAGTTAAAGTACTCTTAAGTAAAAGGGGCTCTTGGCCTATCTAAAACTACTCTCAAAGGACTGTGATATCCCAGCATTGCTTGTCGGAGTTGACACACTTGTTTGAGAGAGGTGCTTGCAAATGGCTTTAGGAGTGAATGTGCTGAGCAATGAGTATTAAAGCCCCCCTGCCTGGAGCTGAATGTGGTGTTCTGGAAACTGCCTGTAGGCAGCCCACAGGTGGGAAGGGGCACATCTAAACAGTGCTGTGGTTAGGGTGCTCAGCTGGCTGGGGGAAGTTTCAGTTCCCTGTCTAAAAGTATGGGCATGCATCTCCTTCCTGAAAGAAGGCTCCAAGATAGAGCTCTCTATCTCTGTTTAGGGCCCGAAAGCAGCTTTCTCTGTCTCCTTTCCAACTAAACTTAAACATTAACTGGAATGATTAGATAAGAACTTCAGGTTTTAAGAGCCTGTCCCCTACATATGAAGAAAAGCTTGACCACATAGGCAGTGCTGTGTGCCTTTCACATGGCTGAGTTGAAGTTATATTTGCTTTTAAGCCAGTCAGCTTCTGGGAGGTGTCGGAGTTTGCTCCAGTTTAAAACACTTAAAGGGTTTTTTTGTTACCCTGTTATGTGGAAAGGTGCTGCTTCAGTCTCGTGGCATGGGTGTGATATCAATGCAAGTATTGTGCAACAGCTAAGATTCAAATAGTTCTTCCAAGTAAAAATTTAACAAATAAGCTCATTTTCAAGCTGGATGTGCAGCTCTTAAAACCGTGGGACAGTAGTAGTATTTAGAATGGCATTGTAAACAACATTACAATAAGCTACGCATTACTACAAGTGCATTAATGATGCACACTGGGTTTACATGTGATACTGGGGAAACAAACACATTAATATAATGTTCTGTAGCAGTTAATATGTCTTGCATTGTCATACCTGCATGTTTCAATCTGCTCTGTGATGGGGAAAGGCACAACTGCAGAAGTTACCCTGTGCTTGTATTTTAATCTAGGGGTTCTAGTTTACAGTCTAGAATAATAAGGTATAATAAAGGGATTTTTTTAAGTAATAGCTTTCTTAACATATTACCTCATGAGTAATACTGTTTACTAATATACACTCTGAAGAATCTTCTTGTTGGCAATGGCTGCAGCTGATTCTTTATTCACATGAGGGCAGCTTATAAAATGACCTTATGGAAGCCATTCACTGAAACTGTCCAAAGGGCCTGTGGAAGATGCCAAACAGAACTAACCAAAAGAGGTCACACTCCTGTTTCAGTTGCACAACGGGTAGGTATTTAAGACTAGTTTAGTGAAAGGGAACAGTGTAGCTTAAAGCACAATCACAAGCCTGTTCTCGGTGATCCCGTGTTGCACAGCTTTCTGCCAGTGAAGGACTTGCTCTGCAAGTGGCTCCACGTGTGCAGGAAGAGAATGGCAAGAACCCTGTAACCTGTCAGTGCTGGGCAGTTCGGGAGCATCGGCCGGCCAGAGCCTCCATACTGAGGGTAAGCAAGAGAACTTCATACAGTAATCTCTAATTAAGGCAGTAAACCCAGTGAACCATGCAGAGGTTAATACTCTGCTGGTAAGATCCTTCCTTTAATTCTTGGCTAATGAAAGAGTGTAACTGGAGCTGAACACAATACTTTTAAGTTCTCCTGGAAGATTAGTATTTGCAGCAAATACTGTCTCTGAAATAAACTGCTAGCAAATTTTGTTCTAAGTGTGGATACAAAAAAAAGGTAAAAACTCCTACATTACAAACTACTACTTGGAATAGCTTAGATTTTAAACACAAGAATATTAAACTGACATTTGACTGTTTTCCTAGTGACAAAAGGTGTAGAAAGTAGTTATTTTGAAGCTGGATCTCTACTTGTTCAGCTACTTTGAAATGTTATGGGCGTGTACTGCTGCTCAAATACACAAACTGAAGTGCAACTACTAGGCTAAGATGAAATCAAGATTTAAAAAGAAAACGGATCAGAAAGGGGATGCCTGAAGAAGATGAAGCTTTTGCCTTAGCAAAAGACTTCGATGCTAGCATTGAAGATATCTCCCTCACTTTACACATAGCTGAATTAACCCCTGCTCTTCGCATGTGATAGCAAAGAACCTGGTCAGAGGAAGCATTAATAACATTAGAAATATTTGCGAGACTATACATCAGTGATTCATCCTACTTTATTTTTTGTGCTTCTCAGACAAGATTTTCCAGAAATATTTGCTACATGTTTTTCCTTATTTTTTCCAAGGATTCATGCAACATGGGTAGACTGCCATCTGGTAAAAGCTAGCAGCATACCAGCCTTCCCAGGGCTTCTTTCCATGTGATCCACAACTGTGCTTTAGCATTACAGAGTTTGAGTTCCAGTTCATAGCTTAACAGTAACTGCCTAAGTGATAAGCTTTGGTACATGTGGACTGCAGTCAAAAAACTTCATCTATAAAATATTTCTCTCTTCCCTCTCCTTCCCTGTTTCCATCTACTGCAAAAAAAAAAAAAAAAAAAAGAAAAAAAGAAACCAAGCCCACAAAAAGCCCAAACCAGAAAACCTTTCATTCAGTTCTGGTACCTGGAAGCAGTGAGCCCCCAAAAGCAGAGCTTGCATTTGGGAAGAAAGATCCAAAAGCTCCTATTGCACCCAAAATGTTAAGTCTCCATAGCAGTAGCACATATGCTTGCCTAGGGGTAGCTTTCTGGTATGCCCTCACCGCTCTAAGGTAAGGTCACACGAACCATTTTATCCCTTGCTGAGTTTTACAGGAGCTTGACTCCCTTCTTCAGGCTCCCTTGAAAATCTACAGGCATACCCCTCAAGCTGTCTTTGGCCCATCACACAAGCTACAGATGTGCTTCAATTAAAATCAGCACATCAAAAATAAGTCAAGGTTTGGAGGATAAACAAACAAACAAAAAGTCCTTTCACCCCAGCATTGATTTAGGCCATTACTGGTGCCTTGGAAGCACCTACTCCTAGCAAGCCTATGTAGCAAGAGAGACATCACTACTGGAAACAATTCCTAGAAATAGGGAACAAAATGGAAGATAATTTCTCTCACCCCAGGAAGAAGGTTGGGACCCTAGTGAATCATACTCTGCAAGCTATGAAACCCCAGGGATGTCTCCAGCTCTGTCTGGTGAGGAAATCAGTACAGATGTGAAACCATATACTCTATTATGTTCCTTGGGATGGGTGACATCAGGACCACCCCTAAGTGAAGGTTTAAGTGGCAATGGGTTAGTGCTGTCCAAGCATGTGTCAGAGTTTTTAAAGCTGCTGGCAAAGAGTAAAGTGCTTGCACTAGAATAGGCAACGTAGCTTAGAAGGGTCAAATCAATGCAGAGCTCTGGTGCAAATTTATCTTCTGACACAGCTCAGAAAGTTACTTAAGGATATGCTTAAAGGCAATAATTTTCTAAAGTTCTCTTTGGTTAAGGCAAGGGCTGGCAGCTTCCTGAGTCCTCCCAGCTCAGAAGCTCCTGTTAAAGAGTCAGCTGCCACATTCAAAGCAACCTGTGCTACCAACATTAACAATGATCTCTGAACATACTTACAAGCCAAACTGCAAGGCAGAGCTACCAGAGAGATGGCTTGAGGCCACAGAGCACACTTTCCTTGATTGAACAAAGTGAAATCAAACAGCCTCAGAAGAATGACGACTTCCAAGTTCTTCCTGAAGACTCTCTTCAACAGAGGCACTGGCTCTTCTCCACACTCGGACTAGCCATCACCGGCCTGGAATCAAGATAGATGCTGTTTGGAGGGTTGTCTCCATGAAGCTGCAAGGTATTTCGGGCTATAAGCTCCTTAGCCATTAACGTGAAGACTTCCTCGATGTTTTGAGCTTCTTTTGCTGATGTCTCCAGCACAGCTAAGAGCCCGTGCTTCTCTGCCAGCGTGCAGGCATCTTCAAACAGGACTTGGCGCTTATCCAGAGAATCGGATTTGTTCCCTTAAAAGAAGGCAAATAGATAATTCAGTAATTTAGCCTCTCAAAAAAAGAAATAATCTTTAAATGCAATACATTCATTCAGTTTTGTTAAATAATAGAATTATGTTAGGAATAAGAGTTACTGGAAAAACAAGATGCAAGCACATCAGAGCCACAAACACACAATGTGGATCAAAACTACAGCTAATTATATAAAGATGCAAGTTTAAAAAAAGAAGCGCCACCAAAAACCCACATTCATCCAATTACTTGCTGTAGGTAGCGGTGCCAGAGGATTATTTGGAAGCAACTGTTGGTATCTAGTCCCTAGTGTTTTTAAACATTTGATAGCATTTTAAGTTAAATATTTTTTAAAAAATAAATCTTAGAAATTTTGTAGCTGTAGTGACTGCACACAGTAAACCAAAGTGATGGTGCATAAAGGTTTATTCCAGTGGACGCCACATGTTATGCTATTGTCAAGCTACTTTGACACATCTTAAAGTGGATGCTCAGCTCTAAAGATCTGGAAAATTGTTAGTCTAGAGCAGATCTCCAAGAAAACCACACCAAAACCAAGGAAGAACCTACTGAACTGTTAATGAGATTATAACATGACCTATTCATACAAGTCGATAATTTTAAGATAATGTCAAAAAAGACAAGGAATTCACACCAGCTACCTAATGCTTGAAGTGTATACTTAAAAAGATTCTGCATGTGTAGATTAAATGTCTACTCGAAGCAGTTTAGTCAAAATCTGTCAGAAGTCATGAAAGGCCTCAGCTAAATATACAAAGGTATTTTAAGTAGTTGCAACACGTGTGGAATTATCATCAGTTCTGGTACACGCAGTACCTGGCTAAAGTCTGCATTTGTAGTTTCAAGACAACCTTTCACCAAATTCAGATCTTGAATTTGAAGCATATATAAGGCAACTCCCCTCCTGTTAAGTCCCTTCCAGTTTTTCTAAAAGAAAACAAACCCCCAAACCCACAAAAGAAAACCACCCCACCCCAAACACCTTGCTTGAGGGTTTTTTGCCTTCTTAAAGAGCCTCCCTCTTTTCTCTTTCAGTTCCAGATGGAAAAGTTAGACTTCTTAGCCTTAACTTCAGCTAGAAAGGCGTATAACACACTACACATAAGTAAATGCACAAAGACTTCCTGCCAAAGTAAGCAAAACAAACAAGCACCTTTCTTCTTTTGGAAGAAAGCACCAAGCTGGATCCTTGACAGAAAGCTTTCTTTTAAAAAATTACAAGAATATATATAAAATTAAAAAAAAAATAAAAATGCCTCCACCAGACACACAAAAGGTCTCGTTTTTTTAAATTCAAGAAAAAAAAGTTAGGAAAAACCCTAACTGAAGTTCGGCAATTTTTCACCCCCCTCTCCTTACTCATTCTAAGCACCGCAGTTCCACGCAGGTCAGAATTTGTTTGTTTCTTGAGAAGAAGAACAGGAAGAACCACCACCGCGGCAGAAGTAAGTAATTTTTTTGCCAGGAGCACAAGCAGCAGCGTAGGTCCCCTGCCCGCTGCGCTGCGGGGCTCGGCGCTGCCCGTCCTCCAGAGCCAGCCTGGGCTGCTGCGGCTGCACGCGTCGCTCCGGGCACGGTGCCACAGCGGGACAGGCAGAAGCGGCGGAATATAAATAAAAAAAGCCCTTGTCATTTTACTACACCGGTTCTCTCATTTGCAGCTTCTTGCTTAGGGGAAGGAAGAGCAATAACAACAACCTGAACCACGCAGGATAAGAACCATACTGCTTCCTACCAGCTGCGTTCTCAGAAATTTCTACTCATTCCTTTCTTCGAGAGGCGAAGTTTCCTGAACGCTAGTGGGATAAACGAGGAGGAATTCAAGACAACTACCTCACGTTCCATAAAAGCCATGTCCCTATCTACTGCCTTACCTGAGCAGAGTCCCATTACAGAGCAAGGGGTATGCATATCAAAAGAAGAGAGAGGAAAGATGAGAACCAGGAATTGTGTTGCTCTGCGCGTTCCCCTTCGCCTTGAATTATTGAGCTGCTAAATTCCTGCACACCAGGAGTACAGGGTCAGGCTGACTGCAGTTCTAACCTCAGTGAGGTTGTCCCCACTTGCTAGGCTAGCAGCAAGTTTGTTGGATTATTCCAGCAGGAAAGAAACAAGTGAAAATGTTTCACTCTCTGCAATGGGCTTGGTCCTGTCAGGACCAGGCTGTGACTTTCCTGATTATTTTAAGCTTAGGTCAAATTGATACAATTTCTGATCTCTGAACTATAACTGCATTCTTCTTTAATGTGGAGTTTATAGATGCTTTAAGTAGTGGGGGGAAAGCAAGGAGGTTTTATACATATATTGAAAACAGCTATACAACAATTTAAAATTAGATTCCTACCAATTAACATAATGACCAAGTTCGCAGCACCATATTTTTCAATTTCGTGAATCCAGTGAGGAATGGATTCAAACGTGGACCTCCTAGTAAGGTCATAGGCAAGGATGGCCCCATGGGCACTCCTGTAATAAGACTGGGTTATTGTCCGGAAGCGTTCTTGACCAGCTGTGTCCCACACTTGGATCTGTAAGAGAAAGGATAGAAGTTATAAGGACTGGCAAATGCCACCTCCTAGGTGTTCGCCATCAGCATCTACGCTTTTGAAACCCCTTGTCCAGAAGGCAGCTAGACCTGTCCCAGATCACACCACTACACCCACGGTGTGGCTTTGCCTTCTCTAGATCTGAAGGGACATTTACATGCCTGTAAAGACAATCTACGCAGACCAAAGAGAAAGCTGCAAGGGTAAAGCCAGCTTTGTAAAGAGGCCGAGAAACCCAGTTTCAACAACTGTACTAAAAGATACAGAGCATTACAGGGTTTTAAGAGGAAAGGAAGAAGAACCAAGAAGCCCTGAAGCAGGGCTGGGCAAAGCCAAGCTATACAAAGGGCAGGCATCTGAACTTTCATCTGCACAAGGAGGTAAGCTCTAGCTAACAATTTCTTGTAGTGTTCATCTTGCAAGTCTCCCTCTTCCCTCAGATCAAGCATGCATCAAAGGGCAGCCTTTGCAAGCCAGAAGGTTTTCCCTCCTCGGTGTAGCAGC
>JAHREE010000193.1:2320340-2342193 GCA_033628505.1 Tringa tobata
TGTTAAAAGGGTAGCCAAAGTAGGAGAGAAGAAAGCTATCTGAAAGTGCTAGCTGCTTACCCTAAATTGATACTGAAGAATGACATTTTTATCTTGCATCTAAAAGGTCTGATTTCCAAAAGTGCTGAACATCTGGTCCCTCTTGGCTGTAAAATCCTAGCTTCAGTGAAAGCTGTAGGAGTTTTGGCAGTGTTTGCTTGAAGAAAATGAAGTTGTATACTGCTTGCCCTCACAAATGGCAATACCAGGACTACCTGCTGGCTCCTACCTGTAGGGAGCATCCTTGTTTTTAGCAGTACCTTGTCCCAATGCTTTTGGGAAGTGGAAGAAACCTTACATTAATAGCTTGGTCTCAGGCCATGACATCTATTAGAGCAGAGAGTTCCAAGTCAGTTGCCTGGTTGTTGTCTGCTTTAGGAATCATCAGTTATTTGAATGGCTGACTGAGGAATGACTGACTTTTTGTGATAAGTCAAAACAGTAATTTGAGCCTGTAATGTATTCAGGATTTTGTAGTATGGAAAAAAAAAGGAGTGGCATTTCAGAGATGCTACAATGAACTACACTGTGTTTATATTTAGTTCCTTAACTGACATTCAAGAAACTAGTATATTTTGGAAGCGGTTTTGATTTTTTTTTTTTTAATACAGATGATTTATTTATGCTGGCTCTTGAGGTGATCAAGAAAAATTGTCAAAATGGTCCTTTTGGTATCAATTTAGGTTACGTCAATTACAAGTAAAGTGCATTTTGGGAAATTGATAGGACAGATTAAGGACATGAACAGAGAAGTCACGTGCTGTATCTTTGTAACTACAATTTTATACTTAAAATATTTTTTTAAAAGTATAACAAAATATTTTGCAATTATTTTGTGAGTAGGCTGTAGTATGATTTTATTAGAAGGATGACTTAGATCTGTACTTTTCAGCCTTTAAAGATTTGTGAGTCCTGTGGAGGTTGTTTAATGAATTTAAGCTTAATGACAAAAGATTTGATTTGCTTATCCTTCTAAGATTCTTAATAGCTAGGGAATCTCCAGGGATCTCTGGTTAAAAGTTGAAATCTGCTGGTGTAAGTAGCTATTGGTGGCCTCAAGTGGCACAAAGTATTTTTCAAGGGATCTCTTAGTTTTCTTGGACATGAGTCTTAAGCAGAAGCTGTGTCAATAGGCCTTACAGATGTTACATCTCTTAAACTAAGTGGATGTGTAATTAATGTTGTCAGTACAGGGTGTTCCCCTGGAGGGGTAGAATCAAACTAAAACTGCTGATATTTGAGTTAGGCGCATCCATAGGTCAGGTTTGGATTGGGTTTATCAGTTTGTTTTTCTAATGGGGGCATGGTGGGGAGGGAAGAAAACTTTGTCTTGATTAATTGTATACATTCTTCAAGTCATCCTCACTAATCTTAGAGACAATTGAGTCTTTTTTCCTTTTTTTTTTTTTTATCATACTGAAAATATAATGAAACTCAGGGTAAACACAAAAAAGTAACAATATTAGTGACTGGAGCTCACTGTAAATAGTTTCTAACCAGTCTGTTTCTTCCCCTTGTTCCTTTTCTGTTCTTTCTTTTCTGTTTGTGGGCTGTCATTTCCTATTATGGTTGCTGGCACAAATACTTTAAGAGAATTATTCATTTAGTGAAGACAGCAAGATAAGTTCAGACGAGACACTGCACATAAAACAGAATATGCCTTTATTGTATTATTCATTAAGATGCTCATCAGTATTTCTGTGAAAGAAGCTGTCTTAAGAGTTGCATGCTTTTTAGAAGTAGGGTTTGTTTTGCCAGTCATTTGTCTTGATCCAGGTGGAATGAGCATTTCTCACTTCTGGTTTGTTAGCTTGCCCTGTAGAAATGAAACAAAGTGGCAGCAAACATTTTCTGCAGTAGACGATGCCCAAGTTGTTCTTGATTTGATAATTTAAGTGTTGGAGGAATGGGATGTTGCTGGGGCCAGATGTTACTCTGCTCTGGACTTGTATTTCCATTGAATAAGAGTAGAATGAGCTGTGCCTTTCCCTGTTTACCTGTTAAAATTTCCTCTCTGTAGCTCTGGAACAGTAGCCATTTATTTCCAAATGCAGAAGAAGCAACTCTCTTCTTGGGGACACTGGACACTATCTTTTTGTTTTCCTATGCTGTGGTGAGTAAAACTAACTCAAAGCTGCTAAGCTTCGTTTGAATCTTATTGGGGTGATCACACCCATGTTTAGAGGGGATGAACAGGATCTTCTTCTTGGACTTGCCTAGCACTAATGCAGTAAAAAAAGCTTAGTTCAGGAGCAGATTTTTTTTTCCTTCAATTTCTATTAGTTCTGCCCATGCCTGTCACCCATGTGAAGATGCTTGTTAACAAATGCAAGAGAAATACTGTCACTTCAGAGCTTCACATGTGCCTGTCACCAGGGGGTGGGAGGGCTAGCTCTCCAAGAGTTCTCAGCTGAATTTTTTAAAAATAAGAAATAAAATTAACAACTATGAGCATGGTTTCTTTAGTGGTGGAAGAAGTGGTTAGAATCAAACTGTATAATAACAACGTTTGGATCAGCTTGACCCTTCTACCTCCTTTTAATTCTTGCAAATAACAGATGCAAATCTTGTAGCTTTATTTAATGCTGTGCTTTGTTCTTAGGGTCTCTTTGTCAGCGGCATAGTTGGGGATCGCCTGAATTTACGCTGGGTTTTGTCTTTTGGCATGTGTTCCTCTGCTCTGGTGGTAAGTGGGAACATACTGGTGTGATTTTGAAATCTCTCTTAGGCTTTCTAGGTAGGGTTTTACTTTAGGGGAGAAGAGGCTCTGTTTTAGTGTGAATCTGCCCTTGAGCTGCACCTCAGGGGTCTCAAAGCCTGGGTGTAGAACTTGATCCTGGATGCACTTACTGCATTGTCTGAAGCGTAGAGCTACACTAGATGACTCACCTCCTCCTGAAATATCTATTTATGGATACTGTGTCAGAAGGAAATTCCAAAGTCTGAAGCACTGTCTAGAGACTTGATGAACAGCCTTTGTACAAGATTGGCGTATTTGGACCTTTTGGGACTATTTTGTATTATAATTGTTCTCCCAGCCCACATATGTTGTCATCAAGGCTTTTGTTTCCAAACGCAACCTTTGCTGTCTTCTTTAAATGACATGCTAACAATGCTAAGCATTCATTTGCTTATTTTGTAATTGCTGGGCGGGCATCTGTCAAAAAAGGAATGTCCACTTAAAACAAAAAGGTCCTTCGGGTTCAAGCCACTGCAGATAAGTGTGAATCAGTTTTATCTCATTGTGGTTTTTTGGTTATTAAAGTAGTGTTAAAATGTGTGGAGTGCTTTTGATTTATGCAGCGGCTACAAACCCCACTATAGCCTATTGCGTTCTGCAAACACATGACCACAAACATGCATCAAGCACAGCGTGCCACAAATTGTGTTTATTTTGGCTAGTTTGGGTTAGGGCTCTTAGTAATTTGAGACCTGGCTGTAGTATTTATGTTAAATTTTGCTAAGATAAATGACTGCTGAGGGTTTTGTGTTTGCACAGTCTTGTGGATTTGGGATGTCAGTACAATAGCAGATCAAGAGGCTACTGTATTTTTGGCCGTTGTTACTGAAAGCATTTGTCTCTTTCTTTTCCTCTCCTGTTACAACCGTGCTGTTTACAAAGATAAAAGTCTTTTGGAGTGGAAATGTCGTGATGGCACATTTGTCTCTGGAGTTGTTTGGCCTCTGGAGTCAGTGCTGTGGTGGCTCGGCAGAGGGTGCTATTAGCTCTGAGCTCTTTCCTAAACAATGCCAGGCTTGCCTCTGGCTGGCCCTGTGGGGAACCTTCTCCCTGAAATGTTATTTCTTTTTTAGGGCCCTATTCCTGCCTGGCTTTCAGCAGTAGCCTCAGGGTTTCCTTTCTGTTGTATTTTGTGGTTTTTTTTTTTTCCCCTTCTCTCTAGGTATTCTTTTTTGGCACACTGACAGAATGGTTACATTTCTACAACAAGTGGTTCTACTGCTGTCTCTGGGTTGTGAATGGCTTGCTGCAGTCCACTGGTTGGCCCTGTGTGGTTGCAGTCATGGGCAATTGGTTTGGAAAAGCTGGGTAAGTTGAGTTTTCTGTAGTGACTCATTTATCTGACCTGCTGAGTAGCAGATTGAGCTGAAAGTCTTAAACGAAAAAGGCCAACTCTTAGGTCAGAATTAAAGTTATATGGGATGAAATATGCCTTACTTGTTACTATTCTCACTCATATTGTTTTTTTTTTTCTGGAGCCACAGAACAGCTTGGTGTGAACACAGTTGTGTGTTAACAGGCACAAGTTCAAACTTCAGAAGTCCCATAGGGCAAAGTGGCTGAACTTGACTTTTGATGCCACTGGAATACTTGTTTATGTTTACTAACCACTGGAAAAACTGGATGGAAACTGACTCATTGTAGGTTCAACTCTGCCACTTTGGAGTATTGCTGATGAGCTCTGGACATAGTTTGTAACCCTGTCGTTGCCAGCTCACCTCTGCTGTAACACAGGTGTTTCAGCATAGAACATTCCTCGCTTATCTGTTTGGTACCCCCAAGTTACTTTGTGTTTTAAGTGACCTTTGAGTCTCTTTGAAATAGACTGGGAGAATGCTGTAACTTTATTAAGTTAAAGTTCACTCAAATGTTGTGTCTTTGTCTTGCTCCTACTGTCACCTTTCCCCGCATTGCCTATTTCAAATTTTGTTCCTGTTCTGCAGGAGAGGTTTTGTGTTTGGACTCTGGAGTGCCTGTGCTTCTGTGGGAAATATCCTCGGGGCGTTCCTTGCCTCCTGCGTTCTCAGATACGGATATGAGGTAGGTATTGCTGTCTGGCCTCTAGCTGTGTCTGCATGTCTGATTGGGTTATGGGAGACTAGTTTCTTATCCTGTCTCTGAGAGATAACAGGCTCAGAGTGTCCTGTTTCACTGTCCTGAATTCTGTGGTAGCAAGCAGTAGGCAAAATAGAAAGGGTATTCTGTTCCTGACCTTGCCAAGTTGGGAGAAGTGAGCCTGAGACTTCTCTCTAAACGGGACTGATATTGTTGAAGAGCCCTAGTGTCATAGTATACCCTCTTCTGATTTCAGTGGCTTAAAGTGATCTTCAGAGTCATCCATCACAGGTTCTTAGTTAACTGAAGTCATCGCGGTTGAATAGCGGTGAGGTTCTGGCAGGCACAGAGGCATAGCTTCTGTAACTGGGACGAGGCCAGGCACACACTACGTTGCTGTAACGCAGCAACCAGGCAACTAAATACAGGGAATGTAAGTGAACTGGCACATCTTGCAGCGCATGATCTACGAGGGCAGGCTAACAGGGCTGAGGTTGTCACTCTGCAGATGAGGAGGCTTAGGGTACTAGATAGCAGCCTTCCAAAGCCTGTGAGAAGATTGCTGAGAAATCAGAGCTAGACTCATCCCTCGGTTGCATGGTGAGACAGCTAAAAAGCAGCGGGTATAAAGTGAAGCAGGGACAATTCCAACTGAATGTTTGAAAAACTATTTCCCTATTAAGTTAGGTAAGCATTGGAACAAGAGGCCAGAGCCTGGAGGATCTGTCTTTGGAGAATTTCAAGACCTGATAGAACAAAGCCCTGAGCAACCTGGTCTGAATTTGGTGTTTGACCCTTCTTTGAGCAGTCCTTTCCAATATGTCCGGATCTGTGGTTGTGTTGAGTGAGCTCCTTCCTCACTGCTGTCACCTCAGTGACTAAAACAGCTGTTTCAATGTGGTCTTTCAGCCTAGATGGAACCAAGTCTGCTCAGGAGATGCCGAGGTCACTTGTTTCCAGGTTTTATGGATGTAGTTTGGGTTGCTGTAGCTGTGTTTACTCTTGGACAAGGTTGGAATGTAAAGAAACCCTTGTTAGTCAGGGAAGTCTATGTGACTGAAAGTGTTTAAAAAATATTTTTTTTTATTTATTTATCTTCAGTATGCTTTCTTGGTGACTGCCTCAGTACAGTTTGCTGGAGGAGTCATTGTCTTCTTTGGGCTCCTGACGTCACCAAAGGAAGTGGGTAAGTAGAAGACGACTGTAGTATTTCAGTCCTTTCACGGAAAGCAGATCTGCAGCTTTTCACATAGTACTAAAAGCATTGCTCATTCTGACAGCACTTATCCTCAGGGCTCTTATAAAATGATGTTGCACTTCAGTGTATTCTATGGAGCAAATGTTTTGCTTGCCAAGATCACAGTAAATGCCACTGTGCATCATATGTATAGGGTCTGGATATTTTAAAAAGCAAAACAAAACACCCTGGCTCTATCATCTCCATTAGGATGTGCCTAGTTGTCGTTTTTCTTCACCTGGAAAATCAGTATTTTTTAAAAAAACAGTAGGCAAACTGGTAAATGGCTATTGTAGGAGAAAACTATAGCAAGCCTTAACTTTGCAGTGGGAAGGGAAAGTACTTTTCATCCGCTGGTATACTCCCACAGCCAGTTAAATAGCTCTCAGTTTGGATGTGGTGCTTCTGTGAGAAGATTATAGGCAAGCCAAAGTGTAATGGAAAAACAAAAGAACTTTTGGGCTTTGACAGGGCCATGGAGGAGGCTTCCCAGGTGCCTGCAAAGGCTATAAGGTGGTAGCACTAAAGCTACCATAAAGAGTGCTCATGAGAGCACTCAGCAGCCCAGAAAGCGCAGTGCAGTTCCTAGAGTTTCTGTTTCAGTGGAGGTGTTAACAGGCAGCAGCTGTCTGAGCAGTTGCTGGCACACTCAGCCTCCACGCTCAAGGGAAGCTATATGCAGGAACCAGGTCTAAGGATCCCAACCACTAAAGAAGGGGGAAATGCACTAATTTGTTGTGTCTTCCAACTAATGGCCAGACACTCAGAACAGACAAAGGCGACGCCAGGATCAGACAGAATACTTTCAAGAGCGCTAGAAGACAAAGGGTAGAAACTGGCGACACTGCAGAACACCATCTAGAAGAGTTTCTAAGCCAAAGGAGGATGGAGGTATGGGAGAGCAAGGGAATTGCCAGAAGGGAGAATTGCTTAAAAGAAGCGAGCATAGCTTTAGAGTGGGGAGAGGGTGAACAGGCTGTGGTCCGTTTTTCCTGTTGCACATCTCTTATAAAACTTAGGCCTCCCTGAGCTTGGAGCAGATGAAGATGACAATGTGGAGGAAGATGCCAACAGACCTTTGATGGGCGATGATGATGCAGATGACGATGACCGGAATTACTCTGTTCAAGCAACTGACACTGATAACCAGCCAAAGGCCATTGGCTTTTTCCAGGCTTGTTGCCTTCCAGGTGTAGTACTGGTGAGGACACAGATTCTTGTTATTAAACATAAAACTGACTGTTTTGTGTTGTCATCATTTGTTGACATCATTGTTTTGTTGACCATGTGTTGTAGTTGTTGACATCTGACTTCTTATGCTGTCAAAACCTTGGGGTTGGGACTGTTATCCTTGTGTGCATGGGTTATAATACTGTCCGGGTATGTGCTGCATGTTGCTCTTCCCATTGGACTCCTGCTTCGTTTAGTTTATTTAATGAGCCAGCTATAGGCAGCAGAGATCCTACCCTTTTTGCTGCTGAATTTAGAAGGGAGGCCATGAGCAAAGGTGGCTATAGGATGCTTTCTTGCTACGTTGCCATGAGGCGTGGGATTCTCACTGCTAGCTGAGCATCACACAGAACTCTGTAGCGCTGACATTGGGGTTTTGGTTTGGTTTTTTTATTAGTTGCCTTAAAGCAGAAAGCTGGCCTGAAAAGCCTTAATCAGCATGATGTAATGTGTGGCAAAGTAGGTGTTTGTTTTTATAAACAACTGGAAGCAAGGCCTGGTGATGCAGTTTCCACATATCCTCGTCCTGTCCCTTGCAAGAGAACTTGTACTTCTGCATCAGCAGCATTGCCCAATTCATGGACTTGGTTCAGCTGAAAAATTGACCTGCCATTAAAAAACCGTTAACGTTCTGTGTCAGTGGATTGTGTGGCCCCAAAGTATTAGAACCAGTACAAGAAAAGGGGCAGGGTGGCTGGCTCAGTAATACAGTGAGAACTGTCTGGATTTGATCCTGAAGCAGAGCTTCTGAATGGACAGTATTGTCAGATACTTTTATTGAGTAAAGAAATTGGCGGCTGTGATTAAGGCAACACAAAATCTAGAAGGGATGGGTGGATCGTCAGTGTAGAGTGCTGGACAGCCACATTTCTGTTGTTAAGACTGTGGTTGAGGGATGACAAGAGAAAACATACTGTCTTGAGTTCTTTCCTAATATGGCTAAATGCTGTAAAAACTATGGGTTGGTTTTGTTGGTGCTAAGAATGCGCTGATGTACAAAGAACCCGTAGGCAAAATTTCTTAGTGGTGGTGGCTGCCTCAGTTGATGTGTGACTTCATTGGCCAGAATATAAGGAGGTACTATGGAACTGATGTTGTTATTTCTGTACTTGGGATTTTGAAGACATGTTCTGTGTATTAACCCTGCAACACGAACACCTCTGAGTCTGTGAGTTTTATCTGATGTCAGATCGGTGCCCACCCAAACCAGGACATTATATGAGAGATGAAATAACTGAGAGACCCTCCAAAGCCTTAGGAGAAGAGGAAACGGCCTCAGGTTGCATCAGGGAAGGTTTAGATTGGATATTAGGAAAAATTTCTTCACCGAAACGGTTATCAAGCATTGGAACAGGCTGCCCAGGGAAGTGGTAGAATTGTTATCCCTGGAGGTATTTAAAAGATGGGTAGACAAGGTGCTGGGTGACATGATTTAGTGTTTGTCAGTGTTGAGTCGATGGTTGAACTCGGTGATCTGAAGGGTCCCTTCCAACCTAGACAATTCTATGATTCTGAGATTCTATAATGACTTTTTTGACATATTTTTTTCTGTAGTTCCTCTCTTCTCCTGCTGAGTGATACGGTGGAAGAGTTTTTCCAGACAGCTTTCCCCTGAGCCTCTGGAAATTCAATGTTTAATCACTCAGACAATCTGGTAGACTGTTTCTAGGGATGTTGCAATAAATATAGCGCAAAGCTTTGTACAGTGCACTTTACTCAGCCAGAAGCAGAAGAATTCTACCAAACATCCTCATGTCTTGCGTATACGGTGGAGATTACCTTGTGTCCTCCGTCCTCTAAGAGTGAAAAAGTAGTAATAATGTAGCTAAAAAGGATGTATTTATTAAAATAACATAAATTCAGAAGAAATAAAGGAGTTTAATATATATAAAAGATCTGCTTTCTGAAATTCAAAGACAAGTGTGTACATACAGATATACATAGCCTCAAAAACTATGATTCCAGCAGGTTGTTTTTTCTGTGTTCATCCTTGTTTACCTCTTCAAATATGAGTTCCTCTAACTGCCATGTCAGTGTTTATCTGGAGGCCTTTCTGAAATAGCGTGCCTTATCCCTCTGCATGCTGGGCCAGCAATCCCAGGGAACAAATCTTTGTCACACCCGTGAAAGCTCTAAAGAGGGAGATCTCCTACAGCTAGCTGAGGAGAACTTGAGCTCAGCAGCCAAAAGCAGGAGGTTGTCTCAGCTGTTGGGTTTGGAAGCATGTGCTTAGCTTTGGCCAAACCTTTCATCTTGTGTCCTGGAATACGTGCCTGGGGATTATGACCAAAGCTTTCTCTTCTGGTGCTGTAAGCAGATGAGCCTTCTGAGCAGCAAAAGATAGCACAGAGGAACTACTTCATGTAACTTTTCTCAGCATGATGCACAGATGACTAAATCTCAAGCTTGTTTCATGTCACATGGTTGGCTCCCTTCTCTTAAGAACTTGAATTAAATTTCCTTCATTTTTTGAAGCCTGGTGTCATTTCCTCTCAAGACTACACTGAAAGTGTTTTAACCCGTTGCATTCAGTGAAAAGAAAATAACCTTCTTGACAGTGATTTTTGTATTCCTGGGTTCCCTTTGATGTTCAGCGTTAAGCTTTCATAATGCTGCTTTCTTATTTGAAATGCAGAAACACTTCCACCTGAAAGCTTTAGCTGGACACAGAGCTTTATGGGAAGAAGCAGAAATGCTGTTTGCATTTCTCAAGCACTAAGTGCTTGCTGGCCCTCTCTTTATTCCAGTATTCTTTGGCCTATGCCTGCTTGAAACTGGTGAATTACTCCTTCTTCTTCTGGCTGCCCTTCTACCTCAGCAACAACTTTGGATGGAAAGAAGCAGAAGCTGACCAGCTGTCGATCTGGTATGATGTGGGAGGAATCATAGGTGAGTGAGCAAGTGAATGACATCTTCCCACAGTTCCCCTGCTAGGATTTTAAAATGAAGGACTGCGAATGTGGTTCAGAGCAGTCATGTTCAGTGGCATCTAGGTGTTTACTGAATATATGAAAAGTCTAGGTATGTATGTGGCTGCTTTGTTGTTTTTTTCTTTTGCCTAAAACACAGAGTAAGTGAGCCCCCTGAAGAGTTTGCATATAATTTAAAGGGCACTATCGTATTCTTGGACATTACCCCCAGTGGGCATTTTTCTTTACTCAGCAGGACTTCTTGAAAAGTGCTGCGCACAAAACGGTATCCCTGCTGCTTGCTACTTCTTTTTTAACAGGTACCTTTGAAGGAGAGTTTAGATCTGGGTTTGGTACTGTCCCTTTTGTCCTGTATTTTTAAGAATAGACTCAGTGCAGATCTCAGCAGAGCAGCACAACTGCGTTATGTTCAGAAATAAAATGTAACTGCAGTTGTTTCTGCTGGCTGCAAAATCTGACCCTGTTCCTCCAGAATAAAGAACATATTGTATATGTGTTTAGACTCCCACTCTCCTGTGCTCTGTTTCTTGCTTTATTACCTTGTCCAGTTAGCTTTCCTAGAATAGACATCCTTGTATTGGTCTGTTCAGGGTCAGGTTTTTTTGCCTCTGTGGCCTTTTCTATGTTGGGTTTCTTAACATTCTATTTTTTGCCAGCAGAGCAGTTCCTACAGAGCTAACTATGATACATAAGGTGATTTTTATCAGCTATTGGCATTTGTAGCAATTAGTTGCACCTACTGTAAGTAGGTGAGACAGCAGGGAGTGTGAGGCCCCTGTGTGCTAATGCTTTCCCTGTGAAGAACTGCCTTTTCCTGCACTTTCTGTGCAGCCACAATATTAAGCTTGCTTGCATCCAGACTTGTGGTGATCTTAGAGCTGTGATGGTCCTATAGGGGAAGGAAAAGGAAAGCAGGAGCACTGGCTAGTTGTGTGCCAGAAAAAAGAAAAGTACTAATTCCTGGGAAAGCCGTGTGAGTAGTTTTCCGTGCTCTACCTGAGCCACTTCAGTTCACTGTTTTCTCTGAATCTGGGGCAGTAAGGGCAGGAGACCTGGTTTTCAGGATGTTGGACAAAATGCATACTGATGAGAAGGCAAGAGGCCACTGCAGTCAGTGAAATGAGTTTTGTTCAAGGTGTTAGCATTGGACAATGCTTTCTTTTTTGACAGCGATTTCTTTTTTTTTGCAGGTGGGACTATCCAAGGCTTGATTTCTGATGTGTTACAGAAGAGAGCCCCAGTGCTAGCAATTAGCCTGCTCTTTGCTGTAGGCTCTCTTTTTGGATACAGCCGTGAGTATGCTTTTGCTGCCCAGTGATAAGAGGTTCCTTTGGTACTTCTTAGAGAGAACCAGAGCACAGCCTGTTCTAATTATGTTGGCTGGTCTTGAAATTGTTTCTGGATCAAGATGGTGCCTTTTGGTGTATTTTGCCTGAAGCGTGGCACTGCACAGAAAGAAACTGTTCTCTGGTTAATGAGGTGGAAAAGAATTAGCTGAGTGGTTGGATTTCCCTGTGCTGGTGAGTTATGGTACTGATCCTTCCCCAGTGTCAGTGATATTTTTGGCATTGTCATCAACACCACAACTGGCAGAGCACACAATCTCAGGTGCATCCCTATAGTAAGAGGAAAGAGGATGTGGGGACAGATCTGTGCTGGAGTATACATACACTACAAAGAGGCAGAAGCTCTGAGACTTCACTTATGCTTCTGTAAGTGGTGAAATTTAAGAGTTTCTACCTCTTTTATAATAGATACAGTTCTCAGAGATTAGTTATTGAAAGGAGTCTGTCAGGAAAACTGAGTAGAAGGAGGCAGGTAGATCTCAATTCTATGAAACATCTGTGAGGCTCTTCTAAGGGTAACAGTTTTGTGTCTTTGGGCATGGTGTCCTGTGGTACCAGAGTGCTTTAACTCACTGGGATGTCATTTCACTCCTCTGTGTCTTCCTTCAAAACGGGGTGGTGATACAGACTGGCTTTTATAGAGCACTTTGAGATCTGTGGATAGAAATTGCTGCCAGAGCTGGACATGCAGAGCAAAGTGTGCCTTTCAGGATCGCAGTGGCTTACTCAGATGGTCTGACTAAGGTCAAGAAGGTTTAATCATGAAGTAGCAAGGATTGGGTTTGGTGGAGTTTGATGGAGTTTTGTAGGCTCTTGTGCTAACTCATTACTTTTGAAAGTGAATTGGTAGCAAATATAAAATTACTGCTGACAAAGTTTGAAGTTCGTACTAGATAGCAGAGCAGCCAGAGGTCCAGGTGCCTTGTACATAATTCAACATGCACTACTGTCCAGCCAGATACAGAAGATTCAGGCAATACCGAGTTACTTCAGTATGATAATTTCCCTCAGCCAAACCAGGAAGCCTTTTTTTATGCACATAGTGTGTTGCACATAAGAGTAATAATGACCTAAGTATATGTAAAGAGGGCTGCAACTTCTCTTATGCATGGGAACTTGACCATGTGTGGGCCGTAAGTAGAAGTGGTGAGTAAAGAATTTGGGTGATGCCTGGAAACGGGATACCAAGGAAAACAATGTCTGAAAAAATACTGAGGGGCTGCAGTGGAAAACCAGCTGCACATACATTATGCTGCTGTTCCTGGAAAGGCGTGCAGAACCTGTAGGTGCGCAAACATGGCTTTGTGTCCTGGTTTGACACTTTGTAAGAAGGGATTAGGATATGAGGTTTTGCATTTTTTTACTTCGTTGTGCAACATTATTTAGGCAGCTGCTGGATTACTACCTCCAGATCTAATCTCTGTATTTTAGAAAAGATTTTGGAAACTTCAGAATGAGTGGAAGGGGTGATTCAAGTGCTTCATGGTGGGAGAGTTTGAGTTGAGTGTACCATCTCCAGAGACAGAGGGAGGATTCTCTTACTATTCAAACAGACTTTCAAGGAGAGGCATAACAAGGGCTGGAACCCAGGGCCATGCAAATCTGGTATCAAAACAGGGCACAACATTTTAATGGCAAAGGTGACTTTTCTACTGTAAAGTGCTGTCAGGAAACTTCTGGGTCTTTAGTCTCTAAATGCCTTTGCAGTAAAACTAATCTCTGTAGAAGTCTCTAGTCAAATAGAAGGTACTGTTGTCACTATGTAGTTAATTAAACAGACAGTTCAAACTGGATGTTTGCATGCCCCAGAGAGGTTTTGGAGTCTCCTTCTCTGGAGATATTCAAAACCTGGCCGGATGCTTTCCTGTCCAACTTGCTCTGGGTGAACCTGCTTTGGCAGGTGGGTTGGACTAGATGATCTCCGAAGGTCCCTTCCAACCCCTACCATCCTGTGATTCTTCCTGATCCTAAATAAGTGGATTTCTCAAGTTCATTTGTTTTATTTACAGTCATCTCGTCTTTCTCTTGCAGGTTCTCCAAACAGCAAGCCTATCAATGCTGTGATCATGGCAATTACAGGTATCTTATCAAATTCCTCTGTTACGCTAGTAGACACATATATATCTATGTTGCAGAAAAATCAGTAACACCAACCTCAGGTGGTGGTAGTGCATTTGAGTGCTCTGCCATCTCTGCTGGTTTTGCAGAAAGCGTGAAAGCTGAGGCCCAATTTCTGTTATTTTTGGAATACAGCTGTAGGAAAACTGCCTTAGAGAGGGAGGAATAGAATATAGACTGTATAGAATAATGGCTTGGAACTAAAGGGGTCTGCCGTGGCTCAGTATGATGGGGATGGGTTTATGCCAAGATACTTAGCAATGATCTGGTATCTGAGGAAGTGTATATTTGGCAAAGTCATGAGCTGCAGCTTAAACTTGAGGGTGTTTGTCTGTCAGAACCCCAGAACCCTGTGTACCGTAGGAGATCACAAGCTTTGTGCGCTACCAGACATGCTATGCTGTGTTATGGAATTAAGATTAGCCTGTATGAATAGAGCCTTTCTTTTCAAACACTCCTACTTCAGAACTCTCTGTCCTGTTGCATTTTTTCCCCTTCCACCTCCTTCGCCAATCCCTGGGGATTGAGGCGGTAGCATGGGGATATACTACTATTCCAAAGTAGAAATGTGTCTAAATCTGCTTTGTGTTGAGGGTTGGTATATGCATGCTGTTCAAAAGAAGCTTTCTGTATTCAGTTTGGTGTGTCCTGACTCCTCTTGCAGAGTGTGGCACAGCTAATTATCTCCTTTTTTGATGTTAGATGAAAAATGTGCTTGTTGGCAATTTCTGTGTGCTTCCCCCAGGTACGCAAGGTGTGCCATGACCCTGTGCTTCGGCTGTGAGGGTACACTTCTAACTACAATTAGTCTGTGACCACTGTCCCTAGAGCTAAGCCTTTTCCTGAGTTTTGCATGGTAGAAAATCTGTGTTTTGACGACGTTCTGTTGAGAATCTGTCCTCATACTTGTTTTGCACCAAGGCTGTTTTCTTGGCATTTCCAGGATTTTTCATCGGAGGCCCTTCTAACATGATCAGTTCTGCAATTTCTGCTGACCTGGGGCGCCAGGATCTGGTGAAAGGCAGCAGTGAGGCTCTGGCAACAGTCACGGGAATTGTGGATGGAACTGGCAGTATTGGTGCTGCGGTGGGCCAGGTGAGGCTACCAAAGGAAAATAGAGGTCTGAGGAAGGAGGCAAAGAGTCTGTTGTGGTTGGAGATATTAGTTCATTCCTCAATCCAAAGTTGCATGGAGAGAGAGAAAGAAAGGAAGGGAGGGTTTGGTTTTGTTTTTTTAAAAAAATTATTTATTCAAGAAACAACCAAGGGAACATATGCATTTTCAGCTTCCAGTGGAAGCAATTTAATTAAGAGTAAGCTAAGTATTCATAGTGTTAATGTTATGGCACTCTCACCATTCAAATGAATTTTAGACCCTTTCATATCCTGAAGTCCAAAAAGCAAGTAAAAGTTAGCTTCACAACGAGTAAAAATAAAACATTTTGAAGTTTGGCATTTTTTGTTCAAAGGTAATAGCAAAACCTATCAAAAAACAAATCACCTTTGCTTACAGAAAAGTTGACCAAATACAATTAGAATACCTATTACGAATGTTACAGTGTTTATAAAGTAATTTAAAATTTGCTCTTATTTGTGGTTCCCCTTTTTATCTCTGGATGTCTTTTACACCTTGTAAATCCAGCACCACTTGCTTCGAGAGTCCTTACAGTACGCTGCCAGAGGTCTGAAGACTAGACTGTTGCAGGAAAGGAAGCTGACAGTGTACCCACTGGGACATTCTTTCTTCTCAAATACAAGCTTTAGCTATGTGGGAGAACAGAGTGGTGCTTTGGGGAGGGGAGGATTTAGTAGAAAGATTGGAGCCAGTTCTATTCCGTGCATCCTCTAGAGCTGGTAAAATACCAAGGACGCAGGCAAGACGTACAAGTTTCTTTTCTGGAAGGGGATTTGGGTTTGTGCTTGCCCTTGATTGCCTGATAAATACAATCATTCAGTGTCTGTTTCATAGGAGAGATGCTGCTTATCTCCTTTAAATATGGAAAATCACAAGTGCTTTGTGGATGCCTTAAAGTGCACTGTTTATGCTCAATGTTCTTCCTACATCGTCTACAGTGTTTCTGTCTTCCCCCACACATACCATTCAAACTTGCGTCATCATAAAAATTGGGTCTTTAGTTCTGAAAAATTCCACCTGCCTCCCATTCTAACGTTGCATTTATTTCAACAGAGACAACCATGATGTCATTCTGGGGGTGTGTGAATCACACCAAATGCACAATGAACATGTTAGAAATTCAGATCCCGTTTTGTGCTAATAAACCCAGTAGTGGGTATATTAGAAGAAGGGAGGCCCTTGTGCAGCATCTGAATATAAATCTGTTAATAGGGAATACATTTTCTTTTGTAGCCTGTGTAGTCCTGTTGAACTAGGACATAGTTCAGAACAGACTGTAGTCTCAAGTGTCTTGCCTACGATGAAGGGTTAAGTAGTTAGTGGTTGCACAGCTCTTGTAAATGCGTCCCTTGTAATTTATAAACCATTCTAGAGCTTTTAGTTCTTCTGAGAGTACTTACATCCACTTATGTCCCAGTGTTCTGTGCAAAAACCTTGTATTCAGCGGAGTCAATTTGTCACTCTTTGAAACTGTAGTTCTGTTCTCTCTCTCTGCTGCTGTGAATTACTGTAAAGCTTCAGGATACTATCTCTGCTTTGCTGAGACTGTGGGTTTTAGACAGAAAGGCTGCTGTCCTGAGTCATCTCTTCTGACAGGAAAAGATCAGCTGGAAGGTTTTGTGATCAGCTCTGTATGGAGTGTTAACAGCCCGCAAATTCTAGAAAATGAAAGAGTGATGCTTGAAACTCATGCTTATCTTCCCAGTTTGAATAATTTTTTTCCCCTTTCTTTTTAGTATCTAGTGTCTTTGATCCAGGAGAACCTGGGATGGATGTGGGTTTTCTATTTCTTTATTCTAATGGTAAGAAATCACCTTTTTCAAAAATTTTTTGTCAAAGTTCCACTTGCAATAGCAGGGTTTTGTGAGAACCTGAAATTTGTGGTTTAGACATGCAGTCTGTTTCTGCAGCAGCTGCCAACTCTGATGCAATTCTCAAAGTTGTCTGTAGTGTGCCTTTGCTTCGGGGTGTCTAAATCAACTGGGTTCATTTTGGATCCTTTAAAGTCACGTTGCCCAACAAGAACTGAGATTGTGGCAGAAAAATACTTGCCTTAAAATACCTGTACGCGTTTCCTAAAGCTCATACCACCTGACTGAGTTCCAAGGCAGGACTTTTTCCTCCTTCATCTCCATGATAGGTAGTTCCCAGTATTTTCAGGGAGCTGAAAATACAGGTTAAACTGCTTGTTTGTTAGCCCTTGAAGATTAGTGGAAGGAGTGATGAGGATCTTGAAACTAAAATGAAGATGCCTTTCCCTGGTATACCCCTGGGGGAGAAGACCATTCAGGCCCTGATCTCCTCAGAGTTGCTGCAGTGGTGAATACTGTGCAATTCACCCATTCTTCCTTGCTGGAAGTGCCAGGAATTGTCTTTGCATTTGTGCTGACTAGGGAAAAGGCCACTTTGGTAAGCAGCAGAGGTGGCTGAGACGAAGGCAGTTGAGGAGGTGAAGAGCTCATCTTCTCTATGAAAAGAAGATGATGTCAGCTGAAATTGTATAAGCAAGCTCAGTCCTTCCATCTGCTGTGTCACTTTGTCATCGCTTCTATTAGCCTGTGACTTTCTGGGGAGGCCTTGAAGGGACATTGGAGCACAGGGTGGCTGCAGCTATGGTTGCTCTCTGCTGATTGTCCTGGATGTGCTTCTTTTCACAGACGAGTTCAACAATCCTGTTCATTTCACCATTAATAGTGAGGGAGATCAAATTGCTTCTGCATGAGCGGCGCCTGCGAATGCTGGCTGAGTGACTTCTGCTTGCCTCTGGAAAGACTGTTGTATGGACCCGACAGCTGGAACACTAATCAAAATCCTGGGAGACTTGTTTCTTACATCCTCCAGGTTTGGACTAATTCAAAAGAGCTCTGCAAGACTTGATTGACCTGCCTTTGCGAGCTCAATAGTGAAGTACCAAATACCCGTCCTGAAACCACCCGCATCATGGAGCTGCTGATCTAAGCTAGACAATCCATGAGACCTGGCTGGGATTGTCCTGGCCTACCAGACTCTTCCATGTCAGCAGCCACACTAGGGTCTTCTGTTGGATGGTCTCACTGCTATATCCTTTCTTATTTATTTCTGGATGTCCTGACCAAGGGTCAACTGTTTAAAACTGATGGTGGAGAGGCTCTCTTCCAATGAATTTTGATGCTCTGTTGTGCCGGTGAAGTCATACAGTGCATTTCATGGGTAGTCTAAGTTTACGATTGCTTTAGCTTTTAGAAAGGGCAAAATTATTTGGAACTCACGCTGTCCAGTTGTTTAAAAAAATACTGTTGTTAAATCTCTACACAGACGGACCTCTGCTACCCGTAGCTATTAACTGTCATGTAGTCCAGTAGATCCACATGGAGAAGTTACCTCCATATTTGTTTTTAGCATTTTTTAAGAATAATAATATTACTAATCTCTGGGAAATGAGATTTCAGTTTTTAACTATTTAAGCAGACAAATAGTGTGCAATACTTTGCTGTGATCTCTGAAGATAAGCCTTAATAGATCCTTTGTGTCTAAAGGATCCTTGAATGGCTTTGGGGATCACTAATGGGACACAAATACTTTCACTACTGCTTTGTTATTTGAATTCTAATCAGTACTGACCAAAATGGGACTGTCAGGTGACCCTCTGAAGGCAGCTGGTGTCACTGATTTCATACTCATTGGGCAATTGCTCATCTCCAGCAAAGGAGAACCAGAACGGAATTAAAGGGATTTAAGGGACTTGGCTGCTCTTGGACACGGGCTTCCAGACAGGGACTGCAGCGTACTCATGGAATAGCATCAAGGAGTGAGTGCTGCTCTCCTCCCCAGTGCTCCTCTGCCTATTGCTGCACAGGGGACCTCAAACTCCAGGGTTCTAGAGCTTGAGTTGTATCTTGAAGAGAAAGGTAGATGCAAGTCAGCACTAAAAAACATGTGACTGGCACTTAGCGTGGTGGTCTTTGAGTATTTTGCAGGGTGACCCACTGACATCTCTGACATTTGTTGGTGATGTTAATGGGATCGTTGAGTAACTTCTCAACAGATTGTTTTCTGCTTATGCATTGAGATGTTCCGTTGTAATAGGCATGTGTTAACCAGCAGAATTTCTGATGAAACGCTCGATCTAACTAGTTAGTGATGCCCGGATGGGGTGGGGAGCAGGAGTATTCTGGGAGCTGAAAATTTGAAACTTTTTAAATGGGAAAAGTTGCCTTTTTAAAATGTACAGTGATTTTATTTTATTTTTTAAATTTATGAATGTCAATTTTTAGTCACGTGTTGATTGTAATGAGTGGAACATTATTAGTGCCTTACAGTTCTACTGTATCGAACGGTTCCTTGGCGATTGCTGCTTCTGCAGTGCACAGCTTTGCTTACTGTGAAACTCAGTTGCTCCATTTTATACTTTTTTTTTTTTGAGATTCTTTTTCTTTCTTTCTCGGTGGAGGTGATTCTTGCCTTTTTTGCTAACCCTTGAAAAATTTCAGTGCTTGGGAAAGCGGTGCCATTAAGCTGATGAGGGACCTGAATCCTGTTCTTGTCTCTTCTCATTCCCATTCCAATTTTTGCCTGTATAATTAGAGCAGGAGACTGAGAATCTATCATCCTGCTCTCAGAATTATGCCCTGGGGTTAGTGTTCACATCCCAGGCTACTCATTAGCCCCTGTACAAATAGAATCAAAAGTCCCTGAAATTTAGTTCTAAAATTGATGGCGGCACCGTTTGCCCCAGCCACCGTGTCTGAGAATCTGTGGTTTCAAATTCCAACCTGGATGAGCTTTTTTGGCCGGGCCGTCTGGGCGCTAGATAAGCTTCTGATGAAAGGTGGGGTGGGAAAAAGGGACAGTCGCCGGGGCCCGGGGCGGGGGGGAGGAGGAGAGGCAGGCCCCGGTGACAAATGGTTTCCTGTAAACAGTTCTGTCCCCTCTTGAGAAGTGTCAGAGGCCTTGTGAGCGCCGCAAACACAAGCTGCCCAGCAGCTCACATGTAAGTGCGTGGCGGTGCTTTGAGGCCACCCTCAATTAGCTGGGCGTGCCGAGGACTTCAGGGTCGTGGTGTTGGTGTTGGCCTGGATTTTTGGTTCTGTGTATTTCCTCAAGGTGCTCAGATGGAGGAAGGTTTTTGATCTGATCGCGTCCGAACTGATGTCACATGAATAAACTTATTTTGACTTGATCTGGGCTAATTCTTCTGTGTGCTTTATTCCATTCTTCTCAATGGGGTTCTGCTGAGCGTGCGTCTCTCCTGCCTCACCACAGGCCTACCTCTAACAGCTGCTTTTCACTCAACTGCTGTGAAGACCAAAAACCAAACCCTCATCCCAGCCTGAAAGGGGACCACGTTCCCACGTGCTGCAGTTCGTCACTCTTCCTCACCAGTCTCACAAGAAGCTTTGTGAGAATCCCCTAAGAGAGATGCCCCTGTCACTAACGATCTTAAATAAAGAAGGCGGAACACACACTTGGTTTTATTTCTTTATTTGTTGATCTGTATGTAGAAGTCAGGTGTTCTCCCCTTGAAATCAAACATGCCACATGGCTGCTGGCCCTGTCCTGCCTTCTCTCCTCTGACTTGTTTCTTTATACACAAATCCCCACCTCGGCTTGGCTGTGTTTAAAGGGACACAGTGGGGAACTTTGTGTTTGTGTTTTATAGTTTACCCTAAATTCAGAGTTGAGCACAATGCTAGATTGCTGGAGAAACCCCCATGCCTGCAGGTTCTGGTCCCTCAACTCCCAACTAGTTTGGTGGTGCTATGATGCTGTTCCTCCAGAAAAGTGACAATTCATATTTTTACCCTGTTTCTGTCACTTTTTTTTCTTCCTACTCCTAAAGAACTTTCTAGTGTACTCTGGAAGTGCTCTAAGGAGAAGGACTGAACGTTTGGGCGAGCAGAAGTGTCGGAATTACTTCAGAGGGCAAAGGAAGCGCATTAGGAATGGATCTCGGGGCGCTTGGCTGTAGCCCAGGATGTGACACTGTCTGACCAAATCATTTATCATAGAATCATCTGGGTTGGAAAAGACCCTTGGGATCATTGAGTCCAACCATGTACCCTACTCTACAAAGTTTTCCCCTACTCCATATCCCCCAACACCACACCAAAATGACTCTTAAACTCATCCAGGGATGGTGACTCAATCACCTCCCTGGGGAGCCTGTTTCAGTGTCTGACCACTCTTTCTGTGAAGAATTTTTTCCTAATGTCCAGTCTAAACCTACCCTGTTGCAGCTTGAATCCATTCCCTCTCCTTCTGTCACTAATTAACTGTGAGAAGAGACCAGCACCAACCTCTCTACAGTGTCCTTTCAAGTAGTTGTAGAGAGTGATGAGGTCTCCCCTCAGCCTCCTCTTCCTCAAACAGTCCCAGCTCCTTCAGTCATTCTTCATACGATTTATTCCCCAGGCCCTTCACCAGCTTTGTTGCCCTATGAAAGAGAAGGTGTGCCTCAGCCCCACAATGCTTTTCCCAATCAAGGAAGGTCCTTGCAATAGATGTCCTACAAGCAGCGCTGCTGGGTCCTGGCTTTCTCGGAGGCCTGGAACCCAATGGCCTCGTGACGAGTCAGCCTGGTGACAGCTCTCACAGCGCTCTCCAAAGGAGGAAGAATTGGGCTTCTCCTCTAAGTGCTGGGCTGCCTTTGAGAGCGAGTGAGCTTCTTGTCCTCACCAAACCCAGAAGAGCAGCTTTCCCTTCTGCAGGGAAGGGGGAGGAGAAGCAGCAGCGTGTTTTAAGGATCTTTTTTTTTTTTTTTCTCTCTGAGATAAAGGAGATAGTCCCACAGATCTCACCAGTAGAAGCACTGGCTGTTCTGGGATGTCTCAGACACACCACTGATGGGTTACTCTTGTGTAATTTTGTCCTCTGTCCAGGGGTGGCCAAAGTGCTCTGCCAAACCTCTGTCCAATTCCCCCCCACCCCTTCTGTTCTAACTGAAAGTGCCTACAGGGATGTTTTGGGTTCTGTATTGCCAAGGGTTTCTAAGGCACAGCGTGGCCACCTTCCTACATCTTTGTCAGGCCTTATCTAATCCTTTTAG
>JAHREE010000193.1:2347154-2362967 GCA_033628505.1 Tringa tobata
GTTCGACACTGGCAGCTGTGGCAGACGGCTGGGCTGTCTTCTCCTGCGCTCGCTGGGAAGGGTCCCATGGAAACAGCTCCTTTCAGAGCTATCGCTTGTCCTTATCTGCCACGAGGTGGGTATGGTGACAGCAAATCACATCTTGGGACACCTCTCCTCTGCCTTTGTTGCCATGGGAATCGGTGTCTTCCGCAGCTTTGTCTTCTGTGAAAAAAAGAGAAGTACTGTTACCTCCCCTGGCTCGCCCACCAAAACGTGTTGAGGATGGAGGGGGGTTGTGGTCAGCCACGTGGCGCCTGGAGCAAAAGCGATGGGGTGGTGATGCAGAGCAAGAAGCGGTGAGGCACGCTGGCCCAGGTAGCCCTGCTCCTCTCCCCCCCAGGTGTCAGATGCAGAGCTAGCTGACCTTGTCACCCTCTTCACAGATGATAGGTAGAAGAATCTGGGTCACGCAGACACCTGACACCCCAAAAGGTGATGTTGTTTTGAAGGTCTGGCATGGCCCAGGGGTTCGGATGCTTTTCCAGGGGGGACTCAGGTGGGGCTTTGCTGGGGGGAGGGCAGAGGTTGCGCTAGATTTGTGGGGAGAGGTGCCATGTTTCAGCTCCCTCCCTGGTGGGGATGTGGGAGCCGTGGGCTGGTCCTTCATAGCCAGGAGGTGAAGGCACTGTGGAGCCTCTGAAAGGGACCAAGGATGTCCCGGGGAGCCCGGCCGGGAACCTAACCCGGGGTCTGCACCTCTCCTCTGCTTCAGCTCGTGGCCAAGCCCTGGCGAGTGCGGCAGGGAGAGAGGGCAAGCTGCATTTACAAAGCGAGCCGTAGCTCCTAGGGGAAACTGGTGCCTGGAATTTTCCGTGCTGTACGGGGACTCAAGGCTCTCGCTCTGAGGTGAGAGGAGAAATCAGGTCACTTCAGAGAGCTCCCTGCCTTTGTATTGCACGTCTGGCTCCTGCCTCCCAGCCCTCGCTCGTGTCATTTCTTTAGATCGTAACCGATCTCTGTTTTAGTTACGCTTCTCGAGCGGATTCCGACACCCAATTAAAAGATATTTATCTGCCCCAAAACTCCTACGAAACAAAGAAGTGGTGTTATTTCCACGGTACGAGTGAGGAACTGAGTCAGTGGGAAGCCCGATGACGCATCCGAGGTTACCCAAGAGGGCTGAGAGCTGCTGGGAACCGAATCTGGCAGTTCCTCTCCCAGTTGCCAGAGCCCTCCCTCGCTCTTGCTCTCCACGGAGCTGGATGTGGGGCATCGTCCCGCTCTGTCCCCAGCCTTCCACCTCAGCCTGGACTCTGAAATGAGCCATAAACGCAACCAGCCTCTTTCAAGGAGAAAGAGTGATTTATCTGCCCCCTAAACGTTTGGCACTGGAATTAAAACTGGAATTTGAACTAATCTTGTGTGGATGCATTCAAACTGCGCTGCCTCATGCTACGCAAAGGGTCTTCTTGATCTTCAGCCATCCAAACTGGAAGTGGTTAAATGTGGAAATATAGATGAGAAGTGTGGAACTCGGGAGCAGCAGGGAAAAGTATGCCGTAGCAGTTTAACCTGGGATGGAAATGAAACACACAATTCTCTCTCAAACATGCGTGCAAGTGCTGCATTTTTAAATATTAAAAAACCAGGAAGCTGTTTTAAATGAGTCATTCAAAAATGCAGGAAGTTTCACTTTCTCGTGTAATAGATGCATGTTTCTGTGTTTACCCTTTTGCATAGGTATGAGTGTATCCACATGTATAAATACATGAAACGCTCACCCTGTTGTACCTCAGTTTTTCCATATTTCTCCCTCTTCAGGTGGCATTGTTTCCTCTTCAAGGCTATTCATTTTAAATCCACTTTAACCCGGGCACTGCTAGTTTAACAGAAAGGGGCTTTGATTACGGCTTGGAGCTGTTTTTGTTGCCCTTGACCTCTGTCCCTGAAAGGGCCTTCTTGGAAATTGTCAAGAATATCGAAATAAAGTGATGGGACAAAAAACAATGAATAATAGAGGGTGGGCAACAAATGAGTCACCGGGAAATACCGTCAGTGGAATATTGCTGAGCCGCAACTCAGCTGGGTCTGGCTACCTGTGCATCACGGCTGAGTTCTGCGGAACGTGCCGCTACAACCGGCTGCTGGAGTCAGCAAACCCCGGCGAAACGGTACGACCTCAAAGCCGTGGGCATAAAGGAAGTCGTGTCTGCCACCCTCTGCTTACTCACCCTCGAGAGGAACTGGTACGAGAGCGGCGGGGAGCGACCGGGGCTCACAAACAGAATGACTGGCCGGCTTGTGTGATGCCTTAGGAACTAGTCACGTTTCGGTCGGGGCTTCTGCTTTTGCTCAGCAGCCGGTTGCGGTGCCGCGGCCCTCCGCCTGCCGTCCTGGAAGTGGGGCAAGATGGGAGAAAGAGGGGAGAGATGGGGGGAGAAAGGAAAAATTGAGCCCCCACACCACCCCCCGAGCCGCCCCACTGCCTGCGGGGTGTGCGCGGTGGGGTGATGGTAGGCAGCCCTCCACCCCGGGATGGCTGTGCCGGTGCCTCCGGGCAGGGATTTGCCCGGTGAGCCGCTGCTGAGGGCTGAGACTGGCCGGTGCTGCCAGGCCGGCAGGAGGGATGGAGGTTGGGCAGCGCCTGTTTGAAGGCACAAAGGGATGCTTTATTGGCCCGGGGCTTCTCATTCAGCCGCTTCCCTGGCGTGGACACCTCCGCAGGGGGGTCTTTTACCTTTGCCAGAAGAAAGGAGGGGAAGGTCGCCCCATTGTTCTCAGGCTTCAAAACCGTGTCCCCTCCCTGAAACTGTGGGGCCAGTGGGGGGGCTGCTTTGGTGGCGTTTGTCTTTCATGGGTCTGGGGGCGGGTTAGCCTGATTTTCAAACACCTTCCTCCAGCCCTTCCCTTATTGTACAGCCATATACTTCTGCCGACAGGCAGTAAACCAGCAGTTAAAATCCAACCCTGTTCTGGCCGGCTCCGTGAGCCCCCCTGTCCCTCCTCCCCACTGCCGTGGGGCTCAGCCCTGCCCTGCTGCTTTTGGGGATGAATAGACAAAGGCACATCCACCCCGGCCACGGCGTTTGCTGGGGGTGGGAGCTCGGTGCCCGCCGTGCCCACAGCCCTGCCCGGTGCCGCTTGCTTCCCCCAGCAAACTGCAGATGCTGTGGGGCAAAGCAGGGCAATTTCCCCTGCTTATTCTGTCCTGGGAGCCCACCAGGGCTGCTGGCATCTCCGCCTGCTCCCATTGAGAAGAGGGTGGGATCAGGGGATGACAAGCAAGCTACCCCATGGAATACCTGCGCTGGGGCGAGCTGTGGTGGGAAACAGCTGAGGGAAACGAGCCTGGGGGTGTCACTCCACGCAGAGGTGGCACCTCACTGTCCTCATCCTCCGAAACACGGTGCCCGGTGCACAGGGAGGGAACAGTGATGCTGGAGTGGCACTGGTGCCACGCTGGGAACGCAAAGGGCCCGAGCAGTGGGTGGGGTGATTTGTGGGGCATGCGGTGATGTATTTTTAGGGTTAGGGTGTGGGTGTCCTGGGTTGTAAAGCATGCTGAGACTGCCAGGTGCTCTGCCGGAGCCCGCTTCTCAGCAATGGCTTTTTCTTTCTGCCCAATCCCCAGTTGTGGGGGACACAACCCGAGCAGTGGCATGGCCAAGCACAGGGGACACCCGCCCGCCCGGCGCGTCCCCTTGGCACATCCAGCAGCAGACACAGCACCGCACGGACCCCACCTGAACCCCACAGCCCTCAGGGCAAGGAAACCCACAGTCGGCTCCGGTCTTTCCAATAAGAGCCGGGAAACGTCGATAAATCCGAGCAGAAGCTGCAACGGCTGCTTTAAATCAGCATCTCGCAGGTGAAGCCAGCTCCCTGCCGTGGGGGTCTGCAAAGGGACACCCACCTCCCCTCTGAAGGGGTTACCCAGTGCTGCTGGCAGAGCCCCAGAGCCCCCCACCCGGTGGAGCTGGGGCTGCTTTAACGTTTAACGGGGGCAGGTGCAGCTGGGCCACGCCGGCGGTGGAGCAGGAGGCTGGGGACAGGCAAAAGAGAAGGGTTTTTACAGCACGTGCTGCAGGTGCCTTCTGAAACCTTAATATCACATCAGTCTTGCTTCTACTTTTCTGCAGCGGTGAAGCCCAACTCGAGCAAAAAAAAATAAATCTTCTGTTGGAGCTAGTGGGAGTCACACGGACCAGCCTCTTCAGCAGCTAGGAATTAATAAGGAATATTTTATCCCTTAAAATGCTGGGCAAACGTTAACTAATCCTCTCAACACCCTTCTGGGGTAGGTAAATATTACTCTCTCCCAGGTGCAGAAACTAAAGAGGAAAAGTTATGTGATTTGCTTAAAGCCACAGAGGGAATCAGGTGGGGGTAGAGGTGGGTGGGGGAGGTTTTTTTATAGCTTGGGCCTGTGCTTGGGCTCGTTGCAGGTGCTGCTTTTCAGCCAGCATTGTTTTATAAAGTCGTTATAGTGATGGGGAACATACTGGTGTCTCCTTAGCACTATAAGGAGTGGATTTGTGGATGAGAAGCTGGACCGTGGATGAGAAGCTGGACGTGAGCAGGCAGTGCACAGTTGCAGCCCAGAAGGCCAATTGCATCCTGGGCTGCATCAAAAGATGCATTGCTAGCAGGTCCAGAGAGGTGATCCTTCTGCTTTACTCTGCTCAGGTGAGACCTCACCTGGAGTACTGTGTGCAGGTCTGGAGCCCTCAATATAAGAAGGACATGGACCTGATGGAGAGGGTCCAGAGGAGGGCCACGAGGATGATCAGGGGGGTGGAGTACCTCTCCTATGAGGACAGGCTGAGGGAGATGGGGTTGTTCAGCCTGGAGAAGAGGAGGCTCCAGGGAGACCTAATAGCAGCCTTCCAGTACCTGAAGGTACTGGAAGGCTGGGAAGAGCCTGTTTACAAAGGCCTGTAGTGACAGGACGAGGGGCAATGGCTTTAAGCTAGAGGGGACCAGATTTAGATTGGAGATTAGGAGAAGGCTCTTTACTGTGAGGGTGGTGGAACACTGAAACAGGTTGCCCAGGGAGGTGGTTGTGGCCCCATCCCTGGAGGTATTCAAGGTGAGGCTTGATGAGGCCCTGGGCAACCTGGTCTAGTTGGGGGTGTCCCTGCTGACTGCGGGGAGGTTGGACTAGATGACCTTTGGAGGTCCCTTCCGACCTGGACAATTCTATGATTTCCCAGTGCACCAGTATCTGTACAGACCAGCGATGCTCCAGCGCCTGCCCGGAGTGCAGACAAAAGGAAGGGCTTCTGGGGACAGGGCTTTCCAGGACCACATGGCTCTGCAAAAGCCCCCTTGCTTTGAAGTCCGTAAAGTTTTGGCCGGCCAGCTTCAAGGCAGGACTTAATGCTGTGAAAAGCTTGTCGCTTCCAGGCTGAGCTTGCTGTGGGTGGGGGGGTGCCTCTCAGGGGGCTTAGCCCCGAGCTGCCAGCCTTTAAAGTGGGTGATAAATGCTGTCTGCAGAGCTGGGCTTGTTTATCTTGGGGATTTACATAGGAGATACAGCGGCGGGACAGCCCCTTGTTTGCAGACCCAGAGGGGAAGCCGTGCCCCGGCTCCTGCCAGCCTGGCCCGAGGAGGGGGCTGCAGCCCTGGGTGTCGGGGGGCTGCTGCTGCCCGGGCTCAGCCTCCCCCAGTGCCCTCCTCGGCTCAGGGCAAGGCTGGCTCTTGGGAAACCAGTGCCTGGTGTTCCTCGGGATGCTTGTCTCCTCTTCTTCGCGGCTGGGATTCTTAAGCGCCCTCGTAGAGAAGGGGTTTCTGTCATTGTGCTTGGTTGCACCCCGTTAACCTCTCCCTGCTCCCCTCCCCGCAGCCTCTTGGCTTCTCCTTGCTTGTTGTCTCATCTCTGAGCTGGCCGGGGCTTTGGCTCACAGGTGATCAGATAAAATTCAATGGAACCGTTTGTGTGCAAAGTCGCTCTTGCCTGCAAAGATAAAGGTCACCTATGTGCCTCCAAGGTAGTCCTGGGGTTTACTGAGGGCTGACCCAGCGGGCTACCACCGTGGCCACCTCGGGGCAGTCGCCGTCCATTGGAAAGCCCTTGTTTGTCATTCCCTCATCCCATTTCAGACCGGGTCCAAGGCAGGGCCATGTATTTGGGATCTGTTCTTGGTGATGGGCTGCTGGGGAAGGCTCCTGTCTCTGCTGTGTAGTGCCCGGGCTCTTTTAATTAGAGACACATGGTTCATTATTTAAAAGAATATGCTTTCCCGGTTGTTTGTTAGGATCTTGAATTGGAGAGTGCTGCAGCTTGTGAGCCTTAAATTAAGCCCGAGGAAGGAGGTGTTGAGCACCTTGGGGAGGGGGTGCTGCGGAACCAGAGCCTATTGTTCTCACCCTGAATTGCGGGGAAGCTCTTTCCCCACGTCGGCTCTTTTACTTGGGAGCCAACTAATACACACGGCGGTTTGTTTCTGTCTCCATCTGTTCCAACTTCAGTTTATTCACGGTTCTGTAGGTATTGTACACTCTGCTGCTGTTTTTTTTTTTTTCTGAGGTTTTTTTTTTTTTTTGATGGGAGAGCCTCCCCTTTTCATGGTTCACTTATTCATTTTGTAGGTCTCTGGCTTCCTTGTCAAGTTTTCTCTTTTGTTGTATTAATTGGTCTTAAATCTATAGTCAGGTGCTGTGCGCGTGCTTCCCGTGTACACCTTAACCATCTGCTGCGTTTCATCTCCATGGCACCCAGGCCAAATTCCAGCTCTGGTAATGACATCCTGCCTCCCCGCATTTCCCCTCTGCTTTTAATTGGCCTTAGTTCATTTTTTTTCTTTCTTTCTTTCTTTCTTTTGTCCTAATGTGCCCCTCTACTCGGTGGTGGGGAGAGGGGGACGTGGATGGTGAAGGGGCTCCAGCACCCACCTTGGGGCAAGAGGTCTGGCAGCTCTCCTGCCCATGAGGAGCAGCCACAGCACGATGTGATGACTGGAGAGCAAAACGGGGAAAATATTAGGTTGGAAACAAGCTGCCCGTTTTCAGTGCTGAAAGTAGTTGTACGATTTTTCGAAGGCATGTAGTGAATTTTGTGTTTCCCTGAAGACTTTTGCAGGAAAGTTGGTGGCTTTGTGAAATGGGTGCCATTGTCCTTCTGCTGAAAAAGATCAGCTGTAGTTCCTGGAGGAGTGCTGAGCAACTGCTGATAATGTTTACCTCTGGCCTTAGCCCTCGTAGGTCTCAAAACATTCAGGGTAAAACCTGACGTGTCCAAGTGATCCCAGAGCACATTGAAGCTCCAGGAGTCTCGCTGGCGCTTTCGCCTGGCTTATCTGACACTTTAATAGCCCAACAGTTGTTAGCTTTACAACCGGGTTTCGGGAGGACGAGACTGGTGTCTGTGTTTGGGAATTGCTCTGTGCAGCACACGTTTTCCTGGGGGAGAGCTGAGTGGGTTCTTTCTACTCTTTCTTCCTTCTTTTTTTTTTATAATAGTCGTTTCTCATTTTTGTTGAGAAGACCCTCTAATGCTCAAAACTCACTTGAAAGCATGGCCTGAACTTCTTACGCACTTTGTTTACTCCTTACCAGCCTGGAAGCTTTCTCTTCTCTCTGCTAATCCTGTTACTTCCAGTGATGGGCCCAGCCATGGGGCTGAGCCTCTGGAAGGGCTCTGTCTCGCCTGTGCTCTGTGGCTGGAGTCCTTAGGGTCACAGCCCGGATCCAGTTGTCATGGTGAGTCCTGTACCAATGACTGTGGGCACCCAGATCATGGATGGATGGATGAATGTCCTCCTCCTGTTACTGCTTGCTGCTTATCTCATCTCAGTTTCACTGGAACAGCTTTGTGCAGTTTAATGTCAGTGGTCAGACCTCTGTGACCTCGGTGTGGTTAGCTGCTTGTTAGTATTGCTTTACATGGGGCAACCTGTCAGAGGATTTCTCCCTGGCTGTCACCTTGGTTGGGAGTTCAGGGCACAGACCCATTTCTCCCTCCTTTCTGGTGCTGGCTGGTGGCCCCAGCGATGCAGAACCCTCACGGAGGTGTCTCCATGTCCTGCTTTCAGGCATCACCAAACAGGAGAAACAGCAACTGATGTCTTCAAAAGGATGATGGCTAAGAGCACTAGGAAGGGGCTATGCTCTTTGGCATCTGAGCCTGGGTCCTGCCTTTCCCTTTCCTGTCCAGAAACTCAGTGTACTCTGTAGATTGCACTGTGACCTCTTGGAGATGACTGAAACTGCTGTTGTCTCTGTCCTCCCCAAATCCACCGTGTTCTTCACATGGATAAGAGGTTCCCAGGCGCTTTCTGAGGCTGCGCTTTGGACCACATGCCCCTCCATTTCCTCAGCATCAGGTGGAAGCCAGACTGCTTCCCCCATCATAGCATGGCTTGTAGGAGCAAATAGTCCCAGTGGCCAAGGCAAGGGACCAAACTGGACAGCAGGGCCGGGTGCCCAATGTGGGGCTGGGGCCAAGGTGTGCGCCGCAGTCTCTGGCCAACGCCACCACCAGATTCTTGCCAGCTCCATTCTTACATCAATCTATCCACGCTCAACTAACTTCTTCCCTTTACCTTTCATACAGCCTTGTGTGCAGGTTACAGGGTGGGCTGGAGCTCTCAGGTGCATTTCAATGTTGGTAAAACACGTATAAAATGAAATACCATCCACCCCACACCACCTTTGTGCCTGTTGGCACTGTGCTACCCAGTCAGTAGCACTCGTACAGCTGTCACGGCAGTCTGGGTGCACAGCCTGGAGCTGCTGGTGTCCACCAAGAAGGTGGGTGCCTGCTGAGGATGGCAGCAACACCTGCCTCTTTTGCAGCATTTTGTAGCAGGTAAAATCTTCTTGGTTGAGTGGAGGACTCTTGGTGGGGGCTGGGCCGCAGGGAGCCACTCAAATGTAGGGCAATGATTGGCATCACCTTTTGCCTTGGTAGGCAAAATGTTTGTGGGACTTCAAATGCTTGTGGTTTCATCTGCATTGGAAATGCCAAAGGAAGGATTGGGACTGTGGGAGTATTCAAGGGAGGGTTGTTACATGAACTTATGTCACCTCCTGGGCTTCTGTGAACCAGTGGAAGGAACATCAGAGATTGTCCTTGCAGAAGTCCTCTTGCCCAGTTCTGCACAGACTTTCCCTTGAAACAGCAGTAAGCTGCCTGCGTTTCCATTCTTCTACCAGCAGAAGATCAAGTACTTGTACCAATGTCTCCACTAGCAAACCAGCATTGAAAGCGTAGGGAGAAAGACTAGTCCTTAGCAATGAACAAAGAAGTACAGTTAGCAATAAAACCACCATCGGTGAATAACCCTGCAACCCCCAATCCAACAGAGTCCTTGGAATATTATATATTATTTGTCTTTTGAGCCTTAAAGTCTTTGTGAAGATGTTAAGGTGTTAAGCACACACACATGTGCATGCAGGAAAGAGTATGCCCTGAAGTATTTGGAGTCCAAGTGCACAAGATGGGCAGGCAAGGGCCAGGGGAAAGAAAGGGCTATGGGTCCCGTTTCCCTGACAGGGAGTAGGTGGACTACAAGACAGGTTTTTAAAACAATATTTGGAAGCACAGAGGGGTAGGGAGGAGTTTTCCCTCATGAGTCACTTGCTGGGACGCTTCATAGCATGGCCTGGCCTTTTGTGCATCTCTGCGTGATTAATAGTCCTTGAGAATTCAGTCTTCACCTTTCCAGACTTGGAAGTTCAGCACAAAGTTTCTGACTTGGAAGTAGTCTTTGAACAATGGCAGTAATCTTTTAATCATTTGCTACAAGGTAAGACTTCTAGATCAGCAATGAGTTGGGTCAGATTTGATTGTTTCGAATGCATGGGTTGGGTTACCAGGGTAGGGGGTCAGTACTTTGCTTGTGTTCATCCCCCCGGAGCTCTAATTTCTGCACTGATGGAACAGATTGTGAATGTTTGTGGATTTCTCACTGCTCTCGCTCCCGTGAGTGGTTTCTGTGTTTTACAAGTAGGTGGTGTGCCATAGAAGAAATAAAGGGTCAGAGAAGAAAGCGTTGGCACGGCGTTAGCATTGGTGGGCAGCATCCTGCCTCCCCCACGGGGATGCTTACAGCAGGGAGCAGAGGTCCCCTGGTTAAGGACTCAGTCAGTGCTCCCTTCTCCTGCCTCTTTCCTTGTTCCCACAGATTGGATCAGCCCTCTGTGCCACAGCCTGTCACCTGATTTATGGGAGCCATAAACTGCAAAGCAGAAAGAAATAAAAATACTAAACGCTTAGTTTCTTAAAAGGCCAACAGCGCATTGAAGTCTTGGTGATAATTTGCTCATAAATAAATCTTACGCTTCAGATCATAATCCTGGGCTGCAGATGGAGGCTGAGATCTGGCCTGAGCTCTCCCACTTAGGCTGTAAAAGGAAGGGAAATGGAGGAAAAAACCCACATAGCAAGTGGGGATTAGGCTTGGCTATCTTGCTGTCCATCACCTCCTGTGCCTGGGAGGTTGTGTGGAGAAGTACTGATGTTCTCCAGAAAAAACCCTTGTCCTCTGCTGGAGGGACAGCAGGCTGACAGGGGGATGGTATTCGAGAAGAGAAGGGAGGATAAAAATCCATGAGCAGCAGTCAAACGACTGAGACTATATATATATCTATATAGTCTCAGTGCAGAAGTGTTCAAATTGTTGGGTTGAGAGCTGTTCCCCTTGGACTGAGCAAGGGATGTTGCTCCTTTAACTGTAGCATTGTCAGCCTGGCCAGGGCAAAGGCTTGTTGATGTTGTTTGAGCCACAGTTCCCTTTGATGAACACCAGTTTTGTTCAGTGCAGATGGGTCTATCTGTTTCCAGCGGTGAAAACCAGCCCCCAGCCAGCACAGCACCTGTAGGAGCAGAGAAGCAGTAGGTACGTGAGCAGGTTAGACCTTAAGCGGTGCCAGTGTTTGATTGTTAGAGAGGTCTCTTTGCTGCCTGAGGCAGGGGCCTGCTCTGGACAGATGAAATTCCTTTCTGGTTAAGCTTCCTGTGCCCATTTACCTACTGGACTTGCATCGGTGACTGGCACCTGGTGGCTAAAAGCAATGCATTTCTCCAAAGGAGATGGAAGATTTATCTGCCAGTTGAGTGCAGCTGCGTTTTCTCTGTTCTGATCTTCTCCACCTTCCCCTGTCAAAACCACCTATTAGGCCACTGCCATCTCAAATGAATCCTGGTGTGATGCTCTAGGGTCGCAGGAGGGCAGGAAAGTTGTTGGCAAATTGATTATTTTTTATTTTTTTATCCTTCTGTCCTTTCCTTATGTCACAGAGTAACAGAACGATGTGGGATTGGAAGGGACCACTGGAGATCATCTAGGCCACCCCCCCACCCCCACCAAAGCAGGTCCACCTAGAGCAGGTTGCACAGGAACATGTCCAGGAGGGTTTTGAATGTCTCCAGAGATGGAGACTCCACCACCTCTCTGGGCAGCCTGTTCCAGTGCTCTGCTCCTCCTCGTGTTTAGATGGAACTTCTTATGTACAAGTTGGTGCCCATTACCTCTTGTCCTGTTGCTGGGCACCACTGAAAAAAAAGATTGGCCTCATCCTCCTGACACCCACCCTCTAAGTATTTACAAGCATTGATCAGATCCCTCCTCAGCCTTCTCTTCTCTAGACTGAAAAGACCCAAGTCCCTCAGCCTTTCCTCATAAGAGAGATGCTCCAGGCCCCTAATCATCTTTGTGGTCCTCTGCTGTACCCTCTCCTGCTGGCAGGGAGGCTTCTGGCAACGTTGCCTTGCGCTCTGAACATCACAGAGCTTTGTTCCCTTTTTCAAGACTTCTTCCTACAAGAAACTTCCTTAAAAGATAAACTTGCTTTCTCAGATACACATCCTAAATGTGGTGATGTAGGGCCATTGATAGAAACATGAGAACAGGGAGGAAAATCTCACTTCTGGTTTCTTTGGGGTTTTTTTTCCTTCTTTTTTTTGCTCTCTCCCAAAAATCAAAATGAACAGATTTTCCAGGAAGTCCTAACTCTGCTCTGGGACTCATAATACTCATGAAGTCCACTCTTCCAGCTCTAGTCCACGTGCAGTGTTGAATCATCACCTTCCTTTGATATGTGGGCCACCCTGCCCCTGACCTTGCCCGCTATGCAGTTGGTGGTGTTTGCAATGAGACCACACTGCTAACTTGGACACAGCTTGGTGTCCTCGTAACTCCCAGATCCTTTTCAGCTGGGTGACTACGCAGCCAGTCTGTTCCCAGCCTGTGCTGATGCCTGGTGTTATTCCTCCTCAGGGCAGAGCTCTGTACTCCCCTTCCTCTGCTTTGTGAGGTTCCTGATGGCCCAAAACTTGAGTTTCTCAGGGTTGTTTTGGACCCTCAGTTTGTTGAGAGTACAATCTTTCTCCCTTGCTACATTTAAAGGGTTTTTGTCACTCCTTGAGAACTACTGAGTTCAGCCTTTCTGCATCTTGAGGGCTCGCTGGTGATCTCAGCAGACACATGTTAATGGTAACTGAAGTAGCAGGATACTGCATTTCAACAAGGACTTTCTTAATTAAAATAAGAAGGCTTTAACAAAAACAGATCCAAAGCTTAAGTAGCCTGGTTGAAAAGGGAATTTGAAGTATTTAACTTCTCCCACAAAGCCACCACTTGGGCAGTTCCTGTTGCCGGGGTGGTCCTGGGCTCGGCAGCGCCTGTGCTCCTGGGCCAGGAGATGCTCCTGCCCTCCTTGTGAAATCAGGAGAGTTTCGAACACTCTTTATCAACCCCAGAGAAGCAAGGGCATGATCCTAGTTTAACTCCCCTTGAGGAAAAAAAATCACTTTTACTTTGTAAATTAATCTAGCCAAGAGTGTTCCCTCCTCTGCAGCCCTTTACTGTACTGAATGCTGTAGGAGAAACCTCTCCGGGAGACAGGGCTCACAGGCTGTTTCTCCTCTAGTTAGAGCAGGCAGTTCATTATCTTGGAGAAATCAAAACCTTCAAAGCTTCTGGCTGCCCCCATCTTTCCCTTAGTATTTCCTGAAATGTTTAGCAGCATCCTCTTTGCCTGTTTCCCAGTGACTGAGTTCCTCTTTGTGGTCAAGGTTTCTCTTTCCCTCCTCCTCAGTCACGGAGAAGCAAGGGCCTCATTAGTATGTCTTTGCAGGGAAAACAAATGATCATGATGGCCAAAATGCACCATTTCTTCCAGTAAGTGGCTGCAGAAGTGGAACTCTGTTCCTTTCTCCAGTTGTATTTGCTTCTGCAAACATGAGGGAGAAGAGATGCTTTCTCCCACCAGACAAGAAGTACACTTGGAAGTGTGGTGAATTTTTACTGATCCCTTTTAATAATACATAGAAGAAATCGGCTCCAAACTTCATTCCCCCCAGGCCCAGCCTTTGATTAAAGGGCCACAGATGATGTGGTACCATCCGAATAGCAATGAACATCTCACTTCTAATAGGGCTAAAATAGTGGCCCTTTGTGGGTCAGAGTAAGTAATAGTTGCGTTTTCACAACCGATGCCAGAAGTGGTTGATAAATCACTGATCTCTCCAATAAAATGCTCAAAAATGAGGAACGCTTCCAGTAACTTTACTTGGATGTTCTTAACTCTGACTTTCAGGGAGCGTAGACACTTAAAAAGAATAATACACAGATACTGTTCATTATAAAGTATGTAAGTAAAACCACTTTAAACGATGTAAGTATATATTCTCTAGACATCCACAGGTTTGGATAGGTGAGGATGCATGCTTTAAGCCAGTGCAGGCTTGTCTCTGGGTATCAGGTCCAACGCTGTTACCTCTGCTGGTCTGGGCAGTAGCTGCAAAGGGAATGAAACCCGTTTGGCTCATTCACTCTTGAGCCTGCAGAAAGCTGTGGGTACCGGAGGATGTTTGGCTGCTCTGCTGGTGGGGAGGTAGTTACAATTGCTGGGTAACTTGATCACTGCAACAGGTTTATGCTGGGGTAAGCAATGCCCATCCCAGGCCAGCCAGGATGCAAAGCATGCCACCTGCTCAGCGACTCTTTTGCTTTGATTTTCTTTCTGATGTTGCAGTGATACCTTTGAAAAGCTACATTCACAGCTCCATCCATCTGTGCTTCTCTCCCAGGTTTGATCAGTGACGGGCTCCCGTTTTCTTCTCTGCTTTGATCGGAGTCATAGAATCCTTATGGTTGGAAGAGACCTCTAAGATCATCAAGTCCAAGTGCTAACCTATCACTGCCAGGTTACCACTCAACCGTGTCCCTCAGCGCCACATCTACAAGTCTTTTAAACACTTCCAGAGATGGCAATTCAACCACTTCCCTGGGCAGCCTGTTCCAATGCTTAGCCCTTTTAGTGAGGAAATTTTCCATAATATCCAATCTAAACCTCCCCTGGCGCAACTTGAGGTCGTTTCCTCTTGTCCTATCGGCTATAATAAGAACCTCCTTTCCCCTGTGCCTTTCTTGCAGCTCCTCTGCATGTACCCTTGCTGCCTCCAGTGAGGTAGGCTTTCTGCCCACCAGTGGGATGACCACACTCCATGTCTGCCAGGGCTGCTCTTCCTTCCTCTGCCTCCAAAGGAGCAGCTGCCTGGGAGCAGTGGTCAGCACACCAAGTGGCAGATGGAGACCCCAGGGATGATTTTCTAAGTTTCTTTTGGAGGTGACCTGATTTGTGTGGGTTTAATGTCCTGACTTGGCTCCAGGGAGACCTTATAGTGGCCAGTATCAGAAGGGGGCCTACAAGAAAGCCAGAGAGGGACTTTTTACAAGGGCATGTAGTGATAGGATGAGGGGTAATGGTTTCAAACTGGAAGAGGGTATACTTAGATTAGATATCGAGAAGAAATTTTTCACTATAGGGGGTGGTGAGACACTGGAACAGGTTGCCCAGAGAAGTTGTGGATGTCCTATCCCTGGAAATATTCAACAACAGCCTGGATGGGGCTTTGAGCAACCTGGTCTAGTGGGAGGTGTCCCTGCCCATGGCAGGGGGGTTGGAACTATATGATCTTTAAGGTCCATTCCAACTCAAACCATTCTATATTTCTATGAGACTGGCTGCAGAAACCACAGCAGTCCCCGTGCACGTGACTACCCCCTGCTCCTGGGAGAAACAGCCCCGTTGTTCTTATCTGATGCTGAAGTGCAACACTGAATTCATTACCCATCCTTGCTTGCCCAATGGCAGATCAATTAATTTTCCAAGTGACATAGTCTATTGGACCCTTCTTTAAATTAGGGCACCGGAGGCATAATTTAGATTAGGGTTAAGTTCCAGCTGCAGGGGAGACACTTGAAATGTGCAGCGCGTGTGCTGACAAACCTGCTCATCCCACCAAGAAAGCGGATACATCTGCCTTCTGGGAGGAGAATTTCCTCCAAAACTTGGGGACCGTTTCAGGCTTTGCTGGGGTGCAGAGCTGCTCTGTGGCGAGAGGAGGAAGGAGCTGTGGCCTGAGGGAGAGGGGTGCAGTAGCTGAGCAGAGCTGACTCCTCAGGCACCGGCTAGTGAATGATCAGGGTCTCACGACCCAAACGCCCCGTGGTGTGGTGAAGGTCTCTGGGCAGACGGGACAGGGCGTGCTTTCTCTGGACATCTCTTTTATTCCTAGAAAACCTGTGCGATGTGCTTTTCAAGTCTGCTGTTCCAGAAGAGCAGCTGAACACGCGCTGTACTTTGATCGTGCGAGTGTTGGCGTTAATAAGTTACAAACTGGCCCGAGTGCTCTGGGGGAGCCGGAGGCAGCCTGGGGGAGTTCCCTGCTTTTCACTAAGGGGCACCTTGATACACCCCATTCCCTTCCCGTCTTCATCACCCTCCCTCCCTTCCCTGAACTTCATTAACTCCGGCAGCCTCTCCGGCTCAGATGCCAAAACGGCTCTTGCAGTCACTTGAGTTCAGGTCTGATCTGATGCA
>JAHREE010000193.1:2377541-2409518 GCA_033628505.1 Tringa tobata
GTGCTTGTAGTAAAGGTGCAGACGTCGCTTGAAGGTCTTTGTAAGGTTACAGGTTCTCTCTATTGCAAGTAGTTTTCGGCATTTGTGTGTTTCTCTTTCAGTCTGTCTTGGCAATTTTTCAGTTTACATGCAGGCTTAACTTAAATGCCACTCATGTGCACTGATATTACTAGGGTACAAATGAAAAAAATTCTGAAATTGTTAAGAGAAGGAGAGTAATGACTGATACAAAGGTGGGACAGACCACTCTAGCTTTCTTAAATCTTGATCTGCATAAAGATCCCCAGTGGTCCCTGTGCTCTGTCGTGCAATTGGTAGAAAAACTGTACGAGCACTGAGCTGCTTGGATAGTCTGAAACCCTAAGTGTGGAAAGTAAGTAAGCCAGCAGGAGCTGCCAACAGCCATGTTGCACTGGGATTTAGTTGCATGCTCACCCTGTCTTGTGGCTAAGGGACAGGATCGTGGGAGACCGTTGTCCTTGTCCAGCTGTGGTCTGTTCTGGGAGTACCTTTTTCCTTGGTCTAAGAATATGTGGAGACTGGCACATAGCTTGTGAAAGAAAATATGCACTCTCAGCTCTCGAAGATTTTGGTGAACTTCTTGGTTTCATGCTTTCATGATTTTTTTTTTTTTTTTTTAATTCTGTTTCCCTCCACCCCCCCAGAATGAAATGATGTGACTTCATGTTAAGGAACTTAGAAACCCCATGCTTGCTTAAGGCTGTGGTGCACTAGCAAGATAGAGAGCATGTGTTACTGGATTACAGACTCTTTGCTGCCTTCCTATGTATAGTCAAGAGAGTGCCTTAGGAATACGCTGGAGGCAGTACAAAGTCTGTTCTGACAGATTGGCACTAGTCCCTTTAAATTTTATGTGATCTTTTATCTGGATGTTCTTGTACTATCTGTCTTCAAATGATTGTACTTTGGCTTACTATCAATATATTAGTATTATCAAATATGCATTTTATTGCTTCTGGCAAATATTTGTGTAAAAACAAATATTTTGACATGCCTTACAAGGTTGTGAACCTACATTCTGGGTTTTAGCTGCTCACGAATGGGCCTAACATCCGGCTGCAATCTTGTGCAATTACCTCTTGCTGAACAAAAGAGCATAACGTGTGTCTGTGTGGCGTTCTAGGCTTCCATCACATTCTTGAATGGCTTGCAAGAGTGGAGAGACTACAGAAACAGAGATGTGACAAACTCAAATCTTTCAGATAGGCAAATCCATTTATATTTTAGACAATTTCTGTATTTTTCCCGGACTTTTTGTCTTCTTTAAATGAAAACTTCACATTAGCCTGCTTCCCCCTTTCTGGCTTGTTTAGGATACTCCAGCTAGAATGCAGCAGAGAAACTCCTTTATGCTGCTCTAAGTGTTCAACTTTTTCTCGAAGCTGTTAGGTAGCCCTTGACACCTTGTCTCTGGTCTCCCTTTGGTCTTTGATGCTCTACCTCAGTTATTAGGTTAACTACATACTGTTGCCTTTTCTCGTTTGTGGTTTTTTTTTGTGATATATATAACTTTATGCACAGAATATCTTTTTTTTTTTTTTTTTTTTTAAGCCAATCTTGCAGTTATCTCTGTTCTTGGAATACGTTTGTGGAGTTTGCAGAAATTCTATTGTCAGCTTGGAAATTTTTGTCCTTTTTCTGCCTGTGATACCTGTACTTGACTAGGCTTATATGCATTGCACGGATGTCACTTATTCTTGTAGACTAGATTTCAGACAGGTAAGAACAAACAAGTTTAAGCCTATAATCCAGTTTTTGTCTGCTCAACGTAACGTTGTCTGTAATGCTTCAGGAGTAAATGATTGTAGAGTTAGCTTTTTAAGGCTGTTTGCTTTGCAAATCTGCGCTGGTACTGTACTGGTTGCAGAGGGGCATGGAGAAGACAGTTAAACTGAGAATTAAAAATGCAGGTGCCCCTATGAAGTTTTCTGTGTAGCCATTTTCCAAGGGGTGTTTTGTTTGTCAACAAACATACAGTGAGCTTCTAACATGTCTCAATGACAAACAGGGGAAGAAGTTATCAGATGTATGAATATCAATTACAGTAACAGTCTCCGCCTTTTAAAATACCTGTAACCTTTCTAATGGGTTTTTTTTGCATTAAAACCTGATTTTTTGAAACTAAGTATTTTATCCTTCAGAGCCAGAGCAGTGGGGAATAGGAAAAGAAAGCATCCTTTTTTGTTCAAAACTAGTAATTTTCCCCAAAATTTCATAATGGTGTCAACTTTGGTGTTGAATGGTGTTCTTTGTTGAGAAGACAGAAAGAAATCGGCTCATCCAGCTTTGCTCAGCTCACATCTTTGGTGTTTTGTGCAAATGAAACTTAAATTTAGAAGCCATAAATTATTTTTCTTTCATATTTTTTTATGTTTACGGAAATCAGCCTTTCAAGCAGGTTAGAGGGCAATAAAGGAGATACAGCACTGATCTCTGTCATGTATATACGTATGTACTTCTGTTGCAAAGTGAAATAAAATTGATTATGTGGAATCTATGCTGGAATTGTTTTTAAATTGGTAACTCTTTCTCTCAGGATCAATTCTGTGTAGCTGTCTTGAAAGAATTAACTTTTTTTCCCCCTTTCCTAGAGCAGTTCACTGATGGTATATAGAACCTTGCCATTAAGTGTTTGATGTTTTCTAAAGCTTTTTCATTATTAAAAAGCATTTAATAACATAATTTGAAAAGAAAGGTGATTCACGTACCTTTTGAGGATGATTATTTAAATTGCAGGTGCCTTGAGGCTTTTTTTCTGAAATTAAAAAAAAAAGATCAGTGCCAAAATCACATCTGGGCTAAGTTCATGTAGAATATAACTTTTCTGATATTGTATAGATTTGAACATGTCTTCATTCAGTCTCTGAAGAAACATAAAATTTCTCAACCACGCCTTAGTCAGATCTCAGTTTCAAAATCAAGGTTTCCTCTTGCAGCTGTTAGGTTACATGGTACAGGTCCCTCATAATGCCCTGGTTTGTACTCTGAAGGCAGACTTTCTCCTTCAGAAAAGAAGGAAATGTACATGCTATAGTGACTACTCTTCCTGAATTGGTTCTTTGTTTTGGAGCTTTATACATGAGGTTCTGCACGATGGGCTTCGCCAGCTCTTTGCTGCTGAAAAAGGCTGTCCCACTCCGGGCTGCACGCTACTATAATTTCTCTTTTGCTGGTTCAGTGCTTGTCTGATTGTTTGGTAAGTCAACTCTGCTCAGAAAACCGACAAAACCCATTCTTTTGCTGGATTAGCTTTTTGTTGGGTTACTGAGCTGAGCAGGCTCATCAAGGGCTAGGATGAGTCCCAGACTGTTGCAAAACACTGTCGAGAGCTATGTTGCTGGAGGAGATGATAGTGGGTGGGAAAGACAGAGGAGTTGCCCATTTTTCTTCCTCACTGCCCGCTTTGGGATCAACGGCTCACGCAGTTTTGTGGAGCCTTGTTTTTGTGTCTCAGTCACCATATGTGATTTTGCTTTGAATGTGATGGCCTCAGCCCAGACTCATCAGCTTGTCTAATGGGGTCCAGTAGCAAGCAAAGCATTTCCAGTGCAGCTGCAGCATTGCAACCCCAGAGCATCATCTGTTTGCAGAAGACAGGCAGAGCTCCTGCATCTGTCTTAAAGGGACTTAGAGGACAAGGTATGGTGATACTCATGTCAAGAAATGTGGAGACTGCAAAGAAAGACACTTACGAAGTCTTCTGGTGCAGACCTTCTGTTTACAGAAAATTAAGGCCTTGTAATTATAAATGTTATGGGGCCTGAACTGAATCAACAAATCATTGCCTGGTCACTAGAGCTTTGGTCTGGCACCAGAGGCTCTTGAGCTGACTTTCTGGCTTTTATAATGTATAAGCCTTAAATTCTTCCTGTGGCAACTGATTGTGTATTAGGGAAGTGTTTTAGACCTCAAGGGAAAGTTAATGTGTTTGTTAACCTTTCTTTTCTTTGGTTTAGCCTCATTTCCTCAGAGGCAAGATGGAAGCCTCAGCTTAAATCCAGAGGACTGTGTCCTCTGCTAAAGAATTAAGTGACTTCAAGTCAGCTCTTCTAACAGTACAAAAGCCGAAACAGTTTTGGTTAAACTGAGAAGAAACTACTACTACTAAGGATGCCAGTCTAGCACTTGTGTAATTGGATGTCTGTTTTCAGTCCTTTTTTATTCTTCATTTGACCAAGCCATTTTTTCCCTCTTGGTTCCCATCTGTGAAGTGGGAAGACGTATTAATATATATTAAAGTAGATGTATTCTACCATAATAAGCACTGTAGAGTAGTAAGTATTCAAATGTCTTCAATTTTTGAAACTGTATAATAACATGTAGAATTATACATGCAAGTTTTTTTCTTTACAGTTTTCTTGAAAAACTGGCTTTATTTAAAGTATGTATACTTTGAAAGTTAACACTTCTTTCCTTCAGATCTGTAATTTTTTTCATTTGATGTTCTGGAATTAACCATAGTAGACGTTTTAGAATATGTATTCTGACATAATAACTAGGACAAGGAAAAAGAAAAACTATTGTCCAATAAAGATCTGTAAAAGAACTGAAGGGTACGTGATTCAGCTTTTTTAATTAGAATTGCAACAAGATTCCAGTGAGTTTTTAAACAATTGTTAAATGCTGATAGTTCTAATTTCTAAAGTACAAATTAATCGTTGCTTATTACTTAAACGATACAAAGGTTCAGAATTAGTGATTTAAACACTACCTTTTGTAATGTTGTAGTTGATCTATGTCAATATTTTTGGTGTCATTGTTTTTTCTTCAGCCATTCTTCACTGTGCAAATGAAGGCACTGTAAGTCTACGTGTAATTTAAATGGCTAAGAGTGAATTTATTAGCTAGTTAATTTATGATGATTTTATATTCCAAAATGTCTTTTGTTGATGCTTATGTAGCACTCTAGTGTCTTCCTTTCCTTTTGTTATATTTAATACATGGTGGATTTGACTGAAGAATTAAAATGTTTTCAGAAGGCTCTGTTTTGTGACTTCTCTATGTACGAACCACGGAGTTAAGAGAAGTCTGCATAGGGGGCTGCTGCTTGGTACACTTAATCTCTGTATATATCTGCTAGGTGCGGAGCTACAGTGTGGAGTGTGAAACATAGTCCTGTTTGTTTGGTTTTGTGTTTTGGTGTTTTTTTGGTTTTTTTTAAACTTATCTTGATTTGTTTATAGTACTGAGTTCTATTACAGCAACACAATGGCAATAAAATGGATTAAGCCTAACAGTGGAGTATCACTCTGTTAACTGCCAGTGGGCAAAGTCATATTAATTTTGTTTTCATTCTTCATTTGTGGTTTCTAGCTTTTTTTTTTTTTGTGGACAGTTTTCATATTTGTTAGCAGATTTCTTACTCTCAGTGCAGTTTTCTGTGTACTTTCTATATCATTGTTTGAAAGATGATGTGATACAGTGCCTCCATTCTGTTTACACAATGGTTTGCACAAGTCAAAGATGAACTCATACTGTTCATCTTAATATTTGTACTGTCCCTACATAATTTTAAAATAAAATACCGTTGTCTCAGAACAACTCTGAGTAATCAGTAAAGACTTGCGAGTACAATGTACATGCTTAAAAAACAGAAACATGCTTAAGTTTTACATTTGTCTCATTGCTGAAGTATGAACATTCAATTAACAACATTGCCATTGCCTTATTAGCAATGTAGGAGAGATACTTTAGTGTAATATACAGCTTTTAAAACAGCTAAGCTATTTTTCATTTGTCAGTCCTTTCTAATGCGTTGTAGCATTAGCTCATGAATACATAGAAAAATCTATGGAGTATGAATAGTCTTGAGATGTCTGCTATATGGTGGTAATGTGGATTTATGTGGCTAGTTACATCTCCTTGGGTCAATTCTGCTTTTGAATGGAATTAAAATTTAATACTGTTTTCTCCATTACTTTAGCATTAACTAAAGTAGACTTTAAAACTGGTGTTTCTTTTTGAAAATATTGAGTTCATCGTTGCTCAGGCAGGCATAAATGCTGATGTTTGCCACAAAAGCAAGAAAGCTTTTTTAAAAACCCTCCCACATCATTCTGTCATAAAAGCCAACTGGAGTGAGGATGACTGTTCTAAATTTTTAATATATTGTGGTATGAAGTCTATTTATTTTCATTTGAAACTGTCAGCTGACATTGCAGCTAGCCTGGGAAATTCGTTTCATAAATTTAATTGTGTTTGTTCCATTTACATTAATGCTTTATTCACTTAAAGGCTCTTAAAGCACTATTCATGAAAAGGAGTGCAAGGAAAGGTGGCTTTCTGAGAAATGAAGTCTTTGATATTTAGGATGTAGGATTGATCTGATCTGTCATTCTTGCCAGTTATCAGGCAATATTTTCTGAACAGACTGACATTTTCCTTTTGGGATATTGATGTTTGAGGGCCAATAAACAAAGACCAAATTAGGTAAATGGAAGAGCAACGAAAGAAATGGCTATGTCTTATGGTCCAATAGTACTTGTAAAACTTCTGATTGACTTGCCCAGGGTATGAATTTTTAGTTTTGTTTCAAAACCAAAAATATTTGTATCTTTTCACTGAAGGATTACATCATGCTGTTGACTTGAAAAACTCAGTGGCAAGAACAAGCAGAAGTGAAATGAGGCACTGCAGAACTTAATGTATGGCTTTCAGTGGTACTTACTGACGGGCAGGTGTGTGAGCTGCACAGTACAGAGCTGTCTAGGAACAGTAACAAAAGCAGGATAGCCATGCTAATGTGATAGTTTGCCCAGGCAAATGTTACCAGTCTACCTCTCATGATAGTATTTTCCCTTTTTATTTCATAATGGCATGCTGTGTTGACATGCCACCGCTTCAAGCCCAAACACATGCTGGGCTTGTATGTCCTAGCCATTTCTCTATGCTCTACTGCCTGTGTAAGATAGGACCAAAAGCATGTTAACAAAAATGGTGTACACATGTAGTCTGTTAAATCTCATGTTAGGTTCTGACTACATTATTTGTCTGCCTGGAGGATACATCAATGTGATGCAAAGGTGAGCAGCAACTTGCTGCCTCCAGTGCTGTGCCCTCCCGTGTGAATTGCTAGGACCTTTGGGGACATAGTTTTGAGTCTCTTAATGCTGCAGCAAAATGTGCTGCTCTGATGTAATGAAGATAGGAGAGGTAGTTTAGAATTCTGCTCTTATTCTTGCTAAGAAAGAATGGGGCAGCTGTAGTATTGAGTGATTGGACCAACATCCTTGCCAAGAAGTGAGTGGCTTGATTGAGTGAAAGCAGATGCCATACCTGTAGCTTGTCACAGAATGGTAGGGGTTGGAGGGGACCTTCAGAGCTCATCTCGTCCAACCTCTCTGCCAGAGCAAAGAAGGTTTACCTAAAGTAGGTTGGACAGGAAAACATCCAGGCAGGTTTTGAGTATCTCTAGAGAAGGAGACTCCACAACGTCTTCTGGGCAGCTGTTTCAGTGCTCTTGTTACCCTCAAAGAAGTTTTTCCTCATGTTGAGATTGATATTTTTTTTTCTTTTTTTTTCCTGTGTTACAGTTTGTGCCCTTACCACTTGTCGTGTTGCTGGGCACCACTGAGAAGAGTCCCACCCTCTTGACATGTGCCCTTTAGATACTTGTAACCATTGGTGAGATCCTGTCTCAGTCTTCTCTTCTTCAGGCTAAACAAACCCAGGTCTCTCAGCCTTTCCTCAAAAGAGAGGTGCTCCATTCCCGTGATCGTCTTTGTAGCCCTCTGCTGGACTTTCTCCAGTATTTCCTTGTCCCTCTTGAACTGGGAGGCCCAGAACTGGACACAGTATTCCAGATGTGGCCTCACCAGGGCAGAGTTAAGGATGACCTCCCTTGACCTGCTGACCATGCTCTTTTTAAAGCACCCCAGCTTCCAGCAGAGTCAGCTAGCTTGTGCTTGAAAAAGGAAATCCTTCTTACATTAGTAAGAAGGATTTAGGTATGAGCTAGTTAGGAGTATCATTTCAGTAGATCAGAATTTTCTGAAGTGAAGATGTAATTTTTAAGTGCTTCTGCAAGTTTTACTGCTTGGCTTTTATATCCTACTAGCATAGGCAAACTCTAATTTTGTTTTGTCTTTGGAGTTGGTGTCTCAGCTAGCATCACCAAATGAGAATATACTGTGCATTCTATTTCCTGGCCCTTATTTGATTTTGGAAAAAGCTTTATTGGCTAATATAAAAACCACAAACCCTCCAGTTCTTACTCCTAGTTAGTTCTGGTACTGGATACCGAATAGACTTATTACTATAAGAGACATCAAAATCTTGTGTATTGGTGAAAGGAAGGTATCGCTGTTGGTGCCAGGTAGGAGCACCATTACCTATTTCTTACAAAGGTGAGTACATGTCTCATACACAAGTGGTCTTTTCCCACAAGTTGTTTCCTTACATGAAGGAATAGATTTTTGAGAACTCTACAATCCTGTTTGTTTATTGCATGTTTGTGCTCTTATACCTTTGGTCCCCCAGTGTGAGGATGTCAATGTGTGTCTCCACCTTAATTGGCTGAATCTTTGCCTTTCATGGGGTAGCACTGCATCTAGTTCCCTTTTTTCTTTCATGTTCTTAAACAGTGAGGTTACGTGAGGAGGGGGACAAGGAAATGAGACAAAATCTTGAAAAAGTACTACAGCAAGGGAAAACAAAGCTTTAGCCTTTAAATATGGTCAGATGATCAGTGGAAGGATTTTGAGCAGACATCTTGTTTGTCTGGACTGAGGTTACATGAAGCAATGAAGCATCAGTACATTTGCATCATGTAATTAAGAATGAATTGTAATGCATTCCTTACTGCTCTTGGCACATGTGTGCTGAGAATGGAAGTGAATGCATCCCTGCAGTACATGATGTCAGTTTCCAATGCAAACTTCAGGGAAAATTCCCAGGGAGTTGCTTGTAGACTATATAGAAGCTTGAAGCAGGAAAGTCTCTCTGCAGTTTTCCACACTGTCCCAGGGCAACACTAGTAAAATATAATATGCTTTTTATAGCACATCATATTAGTAAAGGTTTTGAATAGTCTGTTTTTCTGTTGTATTTTTTCTACAGCTAATGGGGAATTTGTGCACAAAAGTAGAAGGTAAATGTATTTTATATACTAGATTGGTGTTTAACAAAGTATAGTGAAATTCTGTTTCTTATAATGCTAACCTGAGAAAGCTGGACAAGTCTCGTTCCAGTGCAAATCTATGCCTTACTTGGAGCCTCTGAGAAATTAATCAGCTTTCTGTGAAGTTTGTGCACCATAATACTTTGGAACAAGGTTTTTGTTAGGATATGTTCTTTATCCCTTAATGTGCTTGCCAGCGTCATGTGTACTCTCATCATATGTGTTTGAAGGAAAACTGTAAATCTCTAAATGATCATTGTTGGACACTTACTGACTATATGCTAAGAGGCTGGGAGTAAAGCAGATACTTCCTTTTCAAAGCCCTGTACCAGACACAAAGAAACCTCTAACTGAATGTGATTTCTGGTTTTCAAGTGTCTGAAAAATCAGAACTGAGATTAGGAGAATTTTCTGTCCTCGTGGGGTATCTACAAAGAGAGTAAGCAGCATAGCGAAGAAGAAGATGTCTTCTAGATGAAAAGCTGGATGGAGAGAGGACAGCAAAGTGAAGAAAATGCAGAAGGAAATGGTTAACAGAACAAATAATACTTGGAGAATATGAACTTTTACTGCAAGAGTCTGGAGTTTTAAATTAGAGCATTAATTTGTGAATGAAAAGAGGTTCTGTGCTAAAATACCCACTGCAATGACCAGTCACTCTGAAGCAAAGTATGGAAGATCCATGTTCTAATGTAGTCTTGCTGATTGGCTTGCTGATGCTGATACAGATGTGTGGTTGAGTTTTAGATTTGATGGAAACTACTTTATGGTGTGCAGAAAATAAGAACTGATAATCAACATTAAATTTAAAATGTAGCTTTCTGTATCTTCCTCTGAATGGAATCTAACCTGAATCAGCTGCATCAAGTCCAATCTTTAACTCTTGCTTTTTCTGAAGATAAATACACAGTTTGAGGTTGTCTTGTGTAACTCTGTGGCTTGAATTGCTAAAAGTAAAACCTGTCTTTTTGAAGAAAGCTGACTCTGGATGTATTTAAAATAATGTACTACAAATTATATTGTAAAGTTGGGGAATTCTCACTCTTCAAATAACTTGATTATTTTTTCTTAATATTTTTAGTTTTACTTGGTTTCATAGCTAGTGCTATGTAATACAAACAAGCTGATAAATAAACTTTTCTTCTATAATTGAATTGTAAGAAAATGGCTTAATACTTGCATTCAGTGAATTATTGAACTCATTAAAGGCTCTTTAGAGGCCATTGACCTCTAAATCTTTATGTAGGAAACAATCATAAAGGTAAGGATTGTTCTCATGTGAAGTATTTACTACTTTTTACTAATTATTAAAGAAAAACCTTTTTGATGCTTTTGGATTATGTTAGCAGAGGTTGTAAAGAAGAGCAAAACATTACTATTACTTTCAAACCAGAAAAGCAACAACTGTTAAGTGTTACCTATATTCCAAAACATCTGGCAGGCATGAATCAGGTTTTAGGCAAATTTAAAGTCCTCACCAGTTTCTGAAGTATTTAGAGAAATAGACAGTTCTGCATTTAAAAGAAAAAAAAAAGGTGCATTTATAGTTAGGAGATGGGCTGTTATGTTCCTGTAGGAAGCACTATTCAATCCTAAGACAAAGAAGAATGTATTAGTATGTCTTCATATCTGCAAAAGGTTGTGCTGTAATGCATGCTCACTGTAGGTGTTTATTCTCCAATGTCAGGAGCAGGGACCAGAACTCAAGATAATCCTCAAGATAATCTGAATGCCCTAACCAGAAGACTATGTTTGGGTCATGTTATGTTCTGTTCTGCGTCTGTAATTCTTTGATTCTTTTCTGTGGAGTAAGAGGTCACGAGTAGGGGAGATAGAGTATCTTTACATAAAAAGTAACCTGGAGATGAACATTCCCTTGAGATGTGTGGGCTTGAACTCCCACAACCCGAATAAGCACTGCTGCCATATCAGTTGGAAAAGCAAAATATCTTCTCCCTTCCTTGGTCCCAAGATATAACTATTTTTTAGAGCCTGGTACTCTGAAAGCATGGCAGCTGTGTTTGCCTTCTGGCTCGGATGCCAGGGAGTGTGGCATATGCTGCCTGGGTGTGCAGGGCAAGCAGAATAGATGGTGCTTTTGGAATTTTTGGGTCAAGTGATGAGGTGCCAAGTTGAGTGTAGGTACCCCAGTGGTTAGCTGTCTGTCTTTTGAATTTGGGTAGGCTTTAGGAGCCAGCATCCTTATTTGGTTATTGCCCTAATACCCTTATAGATGTGTATACTTTTTCTGTGTGTGTTCTTGCAATTTCTCACTCATTCTCTTCTACTCCAGTTTTGAAAATAGTTGGTTCTTACAAGTGTTCATTCCAAGGCTGCATCCTGTTGTAGTTGCTGTTTTAACTAATCCACTTAGTATCAATTGTTGTGGAACAAAAGTCCTCAGGTAGTCTTACTTTTGGTTTAAACCAGATTTATAACAGTCTAGTGATAGATCCAAATTAACCTAGAAAATTTTGATTTAATAAATTTCACAGAATCACAGAACTACTGAGGATTGAAGGGATCTCTTAAGATCATCTAGTCTGCCTTCCCTGCTTAAGCATGGTAACCTAGAGGAGGCTGCTCAGTACTGTAACCGATTGGGTTCTGAATATCTCCACAAATGGAGACTTTGCAGCCTCTCTGGGCAACCTCTTCCAATGTTTGACTACTCTAGCAGCTAAAACATAAACACATAATTTTTGTTTCTTGTGTTCAGATGGAATTTCATATGCTTTAATTTGTGGGCATTGCCTTTTGTCCTATCACTGGGCACTACTAAGCAAAGCCTGTCACCTTTCCCCTCCTTCAGGGGAATTTATACGTGTTGATACTTACACACATTGATAAGATCCCCCTGAGCTTTCTGTCTCCCATGCTGAAGGGTTGCAACTCTTTCAGCCTCCCAATTGAAGATTCTTTAGTCCCTTAATCATTTTAGGGGCACTTGCTCCAGTATGTCCATGTGTCTTCTACTGAGGATCCCAGAACTGGACCCAGCACTCCAGGTGTGCTGTCACTACTGCTGAGTAGAGGGGAAAGATCACCTCCCTCAAACTTTTGGCAGCGTTTTTCCTAATGCAGGCTAGGAGGCCATTGGCCGCCTTTGCCATAGGGTTGCATTGCTGGGTCATGATCAGCTTGGTTCTCCGCCAGGGCTACAGATTCCTTCTCTTGCAGAGCTGCATTCCAGCTGGTTGGCCTCCAGTGTGTAATGGTGCAGATTACCCTTGCAGACAAAGCCCAAGACCTGTAATAATGTGTACTTTCAATCTTGAATTGCAAAGGCGTAATTTACTTAGCTTATATCAAAACATTTTAATATGATAACTTCTTGTAGTCTTGACACCCAAAATAAAACACTTGGATGTGTTGCTCTTTGGCAGACTTCCTGTCTTCTCTCATGAAAACAGTTAAGCAAAATTTGAGTCAGAAATTTTCTCCTGAAGAATTAATTTTTTGTTTGTCACAATGTGAACCATAATGCCCCTGTAACTTTTATAGGAGTGGTAAATGTCTGTACTCATTTCCAGGGGATCTTCTGTAGCAGGTCCTCTGCTTCCTACTTTTCTTGTGCATTTCTTTGAGCATTCTTGTTCGAATGTTATTGGTGTTTTGCCCACTATGAAGAAGGCATTGTAAGAACTATAAATACATACACTAGAGTGATACACAGGTGAAATCTTTTTTCCCTATCTAAGAGCCGAGAAGCTGACTAGCACAGACTGTGTAGTAAAGATTACCTCTAAAAGTGTTTGTGTGTAAAATCTAGAATAAAAGATATGGATTTATGCTTTTGCAAATAATTTAGATGACTGTATATAGTTTATGATGGAGCAAAACTGTTTTCAGTAACCTGGATCTGAACTTTTTAGAGTTTTAGATTAAAATCAGTGTGTCAGATTATATCTAGAATAGAAGTAATTGATGTAGATAAAATTCAGTTTCAGTGCTGATGTAATTCAACCCCCAAACTCTTTTTAGCTTTGTTCTGCACTATTTGAAATTTCTGCGTGGTCTCAAAATTACTAAGCTTCATTAATTCCATCTGAAGAGAATTGAACAGTTAGATTTCTGTAGATGGAATAATGTGTAAAAGTAACTTCTTCATATGTTATGGGCTGCACGGATGCAGTTTTTGGCCAGTATGCCCCTCTGGACCTCTATAAGCAGCTGAGAATCCAATAAAGATCTCTAAATTATAGGCATTATCTAGTTGATTGAAGGAGCTTATTCTATGTACTGCTCTGCCAGCCAGCCAATGTAACATCTGATATTTAAACTCATTATCTGTGTATCTGAAACAGTTTGCTTGTATCATAGCTTAAATAGAAGTTAATGTAATCAGCTACTCCATCTGTGTTTGAAACGAGGATGGTGAGCTAGAGATGAGCCAGTTTGCTCTCAAGTTTCTTCAAAAATGAAGTGTCTGTCTCTACTTGCTATTGACTGCAAGTCTATTTGCCTTATAAAAGTAAGGTATTTCAAAGCTATAGGAACCATCATATATTATTTTCTGTTATTGTTAGATACAGAAATTATTCTGCTTGCTAAAAAGCTCTTAGCACGGTCTGAAAAATACTGTAGGCTAGAGGGGGAATTACACAATTGAGAAGCGGAGGAGTTTAAAAATATCTTTGAGTTTTTCTTTCCTTAAAGGAGGAGAACTATTTAATGAGTTGAATTTTGAAGGCAATAAAAGTTTCATTTCAGGTACAGCTGCAGAGACTCTGAATTGGTACTTTTAGTGTTAAGGCTGCTTAGTAGGAGGCTCCAGGAGGTCTTTAAAACCAATCTAGTTCAGAAATTATTAAACCGGTTAGGCGATAATACTGGTTTTGGTGTAAGGAGCTGGTTAAAAGGTGCATAAAGCAGGCTGAAGCCAAGTTTGCTCTTGCTGCAGTCTGTAAAAGCAGCAAATCAGTCATAGCATAACCCGGGAATAAGGGATTTGCGGCAATGAAGTCTTAAGGTTGTGCTAATACTGGTTACTGGTGCTAGAACGTGGGAGACAGAAAAGGGTATTTATTGCCTAGTGTTAGCGGAAAGTCATATTTTCAAATCGTGCCTGATGTCATTTTCCATTGAAGGGACACAGTTTAAAAACAATCATTAGCTGCCTAATCAATCCCCTCCGGCTAGGAATCCATTGTGGGTTTGTTACTGTTCATCTCCAAACCTTTTTTTATCATTGTGCTTGAGAACAAGACAGATCTGATGGTGCCTACTGACAGCATTACTCAGGATGTCGAAAGCTTTACAGACTGCGCATTGCATAAATAACTCAGTACTGATAGTACTTGTCATGCTTCATGATCTTTCTAAACAGCTCATCTTTATTAGGCAACCTGATCTTTCTAAACAGCTCATCTTTATTAGGCAACCGGAATAACCAGCTAGTACTCTCTTTGTAGGAGGCTGCAGTCCATGCCCTTCGTTTATGAGGAGCAGTCGACACTTCTACATGTTGAGAAGGGAATGGAACTGCTGAAGACGTACCAACAAATTCCAAAATGAATTAAAACCTGCTTTTAATATACAATGCAGTTCACCTAAAAGAGGTGGTTGGCCAAATATCTAATACTGAGGAGATACTCATAACATCAGAATATTATAGTAAGTCTTTTTTTGTGAAACTTGGGTGTAGGTCATTCTGTAATTTAAGAACTGCTGTGAGTGATTATGCAAGAACCCTTAGTGAGATCTTTCTAGTCATTCTTTAAAAAATAAACCCCAAACATTAAGTCTTGCTGTTTCCCAGCAAGCTGGCATTTCTTAATTAAGAACAGGTAGATGTCTTCGCACTTCAGAATGGTCATCATGTTTCTCTGAAATTGGAAAGTGAGAATCTAGCTGAAAAGTTGTCCTTCTGATCTTGTCCTGCTTTATAGAAAGCAATGTTTGATGTAGTTTGGAAATGTGGCTTTTAAACTGTTTGGTTACTTGTTTGTTTTTCTGATCTGTTATAGTTACTGATGAACTTCATTGAATTACTGAAAAGAGTGTTTTGTAGGCAAATAACATATTGGTAGTGACATAAATCATATATCTGCCTGGTACGTGCCTAAGCTACTCTTGTATAGGTAACTAGTCTTAAGGAACTGATAAAGCTAATGCTGTGCTATCTAAAAAAACCTGGGTTTACTTATGTCTTCTAGTGCCAGTGTATGCATCTCTTGGACTTAGTAACTTCGTTTTCGATGTTATGCAGGATATACAATTAAGTTCTAGGAAATTTTACAGATCCATGGAGGGATGTTCCCTGCAATCTATTTGGTGGGCTGTTGGCAATTTATCTATTACGTCAGAATAGTTCTGAGTGTGACTAATGAGGGTGAAGATACACAGGAGGCCTGACTGTGTCTAGCAACTTCCATTTCCAGAAAGGGCAGTCCTACTTCCCATATCCTTCTCTTCAGGTTACATGGACTGGCTCTGATAGTTGCCGGATTGTATTGTAAACTAACTTGACAAGCAGGCAAAAAACTGGCTAGGTTAGTTTCTGTCAGATAAGCGAGCGAAAACAGGTTGGCTTTAACCAGGCAAGTACCAGGGCCATTGCAGGGAAGGGGAATGGGAGTGCTTGTTTGGAATAGAATGAGTAACCTGTTTCTTCCAGTTGCCCCAAGCTGTTAGATCAATGCAAGCTATATCATGTCATTGCTTCCTAAGATTAGTTTGTCATTTTGGGTTGAACCTCAGGTTTCTCTTCATAGACTATTTGTGTTTCAGTTAATTTCTCTCTTGTTCCCTCTCCTTCCAGTGCCCTCTGTCTTAGAAACAAATAACTAATATGTCTACCCTTTGTACAAAAAGCCCTTGCTACCTCATAGGAAACTATGCACTGGAACTGGAACTAAAATTATGTTGATCGTGGTCAAATTGGGATTGGGATGCCAGTAGTTCTTAAAACCACATCATATGCAGTGTTTCATTAAGATGGCTAGAGACAGAGTGATAATTAACAGGAGTCTGTGTAAAAGTGGAAGGAGTCTGTGTTGCTGAGGAAGATTAGACAAAAATCAAAGAATGTAAAAGTTGGGGCAAGCATGTGGACAATATATAACAAAAAAAGAAGCTTCTTTAAATTTCATTTTTTATGTGTTTATTCAGGAAAAGGATTGGCCTTCATTTGCTGTATTACAGTTGTCAGTTGCTTTATTCCTGAATGAGTGAAGTATAATTAACTTGTATACTGACTTCCCTTTTCCACCCTCTTGTTGTCTCTGTAGTAGAGCATAGCTTATTTCTTCCTCTTTTTGTGCTGGGGAAATAATGGTAGCAATTTTGAGTATTAGTTTGTTCTCAGGTAGAATACAACCACAAACAGGCACTCAGTTAAGATGTCTCTTCCAAGATAGCTATGGCAGCTATTTTAAATGGGTTGAAGATTTTGTGGTTTGGTGGGTTTTTGTTTTGTTTTTCTTTTCATAGAATTGAGACAGAGTGTTAGTTATGCCTTTACAACCACTGTGGTTTGAAGGTATTATTTTAATGTACTTTTTTTTTTTGTTGTTCAGTTGTAAGTTTTGGACTTTTTTTTTTTTCTTTTCTTTTCTCTCCCACCACCAGTGGGTTGACCTTAGCTGGACACCAGGTGCCCGCCAAGCTGCTCTATCACCCCCCTCCTCAGCAGGATGGGGCAGGAGAGAAAATAAGACGGAAAAAAACCTTGTGGTCAAGATGAAGGTAGTTTAATAAAGCAAAAGTGAAGCTTGTGCACGGAAGCAAAGGAAAACAAAAGATTTATTCTCTACTTTCCATCAGCAAGTGATGTCCAGCCACTTCCCGGGAAGCAGGGCTGGCACATGTAACCGTTGCTCTGGAATTATTGCACAGTTAGAATAACCCTGGCTGGGAATTGAAATAAGGCAAATTACATAAATAAGATGCAGTTACATGTTGGGCTTTTACTAGATTCTTGAATATCTTAGAGAGGAAGAGTTAGACTTTTGTTTGCTTGGAGTTTTGAGGAGGAGATAAGAATGTTTTTCCACGATGTATTTTTAAAGACCTAGAAAACCTTTGTCATCATTGTATAAGGAGATGGTTAATTTCTGTCATCTTTCTTCCCTTTCTAGTGTCCTCTCTCTTTGAATCAAATAACTAATATGTGTGATCTTCTATGTATGTAAGGCCCATGCTACCTGTCAGGAAAACAAAGCTGTTAGAGACTTGTGTTATAACCGGAGCTGAAATTCATGTTGACTTTAGTCAGATAAATTGGGACTCCAGTATTCGTGGAAATACTTGAAATCCAATGTTAATCCTTTTTCCTGCATCAGTTGTGGGAAGGACAGGATAGCTCTTATTTATTTCAGCATACTTTTAGCAGTTACAACTTTGCTAAGACACAGTGCCTGAAGTAAGACTGGGCTATTGTTTCTCCTTTTCTTTGGTATGTCAGTCTGGGCAAATGAATGGGGAAAGATGGGAGGCTGAACTGCTATAGAGAATCTTTCTGAATTCCTGAGCAGAGTGGTTGGCTTCACATATGAATGGTTACACCAATCACTGGTTTTAAACTGCTAAAAAAAAAAAAATATTTTGTTCAGGTCAGATTGATGTACCTTTTTTTTCTTTCTTTCCTACAAATCCTATGTCTTGATTCACTTGTTGGTATCATCCTGGTTTATTTCATCGGTTTCACACTGAAATAAGGCCTTCAACTATCACTGCTTCTTTTGAAATGCCTTTTCTCTCTGCTCTCACTGTCATGCTGTTTACTTTCGAGGTTTGCTGTGGTTTTCTTAAATGTTATTTTTCTTCTTGAGGCAGCTTATTTTGCTAAAATCTACACTAAAAGATCTAGGCTCCTTCAGGCTGTCATTTCTGTAAAACAATGATTTTAAGAGGACAGGGACAAAAATTAATTATAAATACTCGAGTTAGTTGAAAGAATCAAGTAGTGATCTCAGTTGGCATAGGAAGGAGGGAGGAATTAGGTATGTGCTTAGAAGATGTTACTAAACAGAAGGAATACATCAGAAGTAGTACTTTGGTAATTTATCCTTGTCAGGAAATTCTCATCAGGAAAAGTACTTCTCATAAAACTGCTACACGTAATCCATGATGTTTGATGGTAGCATGAGTTTAGATGGGCTATGTCTCTCTTCCTAGCAGTCTTATATTGTAGTGAAAAGGTTGTTTGACCTCATTGTGTATTTTTGCATGTAGAGCTCTTTGGATTTCCTAAGCGTTGTACTTACTTTGACTGGAGTTTGAACAGTAATTTTACTTTATTTTGGCTTGAATTTCTAATAGTTACATGAAATAGTTGTACAGAAAACCAGCTCTCCACACAATCTTTTCATAAATGTAGATGATTAGAAGTAAGATTATGCTGTAATTATAGAAGGAAGATTATAACAAATAATTCACTTGTCAAAGTATTTTTTTTAAAGCAATGACCCTTTCTGTCTTAACTTCATTCTTCCAATTTCAATAAATTGAACTAATTATACTTAAAATCCAGATCTTGGAAAGCAGCGTGTGTTCAGTTTCAAAAACTTATAAACTCATTTTCAGACCAGACTGGAATTACAGAGTGGAAGAATTGGTGTACAAATAATGTATGTCAATGTTGTTTCCCCCAGATTTTTAGGTACTATGGTGATTTTGAATACATGGCTACATCCCTAAATATCGGTAGAAGGTTTTGTTGTATCTGTAACTGAACGTATATCATTATGTAACTTGATAATTTTATTCCATTGATCATAATTTTCCCATTAGGTTTCAACTTTCCAGAATCCATTCTGTGGAGTTGAGCTTTCCTTGACAGGATGTCACATACTCATCTATTTTAGTCTCTCTGCTTTGAGGGAGTGAAAAGCACCATTATTTGAGAGAGAAATGATGTATACTGATTTTCTTTCTCAATGGAAGAATGTGCATGAGTATTGCCATCAAAAGTGTATTCTGCAACGACTGCACTAGTATAACTATCAAACTTTAAATTTTATTTCTGGAGGTCTAGGAAGTCTGAGCCTTTGGAAGGCCTTTTGGATGATATACATGTCCACATGTTTGTGTTACTGCAATACTTTGTTTCAGAGAAATCTTACATAATTTAGAAGCAATAGTGTTCTTCGAATACATTAGAGGGAGTCTAAAGCTATGTAATGAACATTTACATTTTTAGTGTTCAACATGATGGTTAATCTAAAGTAGACTGAGCAATCAAAGGTCAGAGTTTTATGTGTATTATGTCATGCAGCATTGCTGTTCTTGGGATTCTTATGGGTGTTGTAGGATCATGCAATATTGAATAAGTTAGTGTATTTTGAAGTGTTTTGGGAGTTGGCCTCATGTAATTTTTCTGGTCTTAAGAACTTGGTTGGTGGAATGTGTGTGAGTGAATATGTACTAAAACTATATATGCTGTTAGGCCAACATGCATGAAATCAATGCAAATCTAAACGATTATTATTTTTTTTCTGGAGAAAGTTGATAGCTCTGAGAGGCAAGTAATTGCTACAGATAACTGTTAAAGCTGTTTTTAAATTTGACTTTTTTAAAAGAATGTTTTTAAAAAGTATATTTATGCATGCTATTTGAGTTGTATTTATACCAGCCATTTGTTTTTAAAAGACATTTTGTTTTCTAAAGTGAGTATGGTAAAAACAAAAGCTCAAATATTTTTATGTTGGGTATTTACTTCTGTAATGTATTTTAAGGCAGTATGGTTCTGTATCTAGTGTATAGAAGTTTGTCTCTTCTGTAAAATTATTTAATTGCCAAAGTAAATTATTGTAAGCCTAAAATTACTAGTATTGTGATTCCAGAATTGTTACCATGCTTATCATGGTAAGACCATGAGATAGCAGGTAGTTCCTGGCACTTCCCTGTGTTACTTCGTGGTTTTCGTTGGTTCTGTTCCTTTGGTGTAACTGCATGCATTTTTGAAGGGAGATGTGAGGGAGAAAGAGGAGGAATCTAGCTGGCACTTGAGGTCAGGTTTTTAAAGCTTGCTACGTTTATTTTAAGTTTTAGGCTCTCCTTCAAATAAACAATTTTTAGCTGGTTTTGTGTTCCTTAAAAATTGCCGAATTGAATTCCTACCCTATGCTTTTCTTTGCGTTCTTGGGATGGAGTAGGAGAAGCTGTTCTTTGCTTAGCTTGCAAGCTTGCTAATTAATTTTGACAATAAATGCAATAGTATTTTGGGTTTTATTGCGCTCAAACAGATTAAGACTGAAAGTAGCAACTACAAACCTTGTTACAGGTAAATGGAAAAGTTTGCTGTAATACTTGCCTACTATTTACAGAGTTATTTGCTCATTATATTAATAGAAATACCTCTCATCCATGATGATTTGAAATTCAGTGATAAGACGAAACTAAAAAGGCAAGTGTCAGTCTCTTTCTTATACCTGTGTATTGTCAGCATAAGATTGCTAACAGACATCTCTTTCCTATTGTTTAGTAATTACTTTTGGGAGGACAAAATACTGTAGAGATGACATAACAGAATATTTTCAAATATCAGGTGTGGAAAATAACATAAAGTTATATAGTTGGTAAATAACTACATATAACTGTAACATGTACCATTTCATTTATTTTTCATTTATAGGAATCTTATTGTTAGGGCTTCAAAAACTTTTCTGAAAAAATGAGTTGGGTGGTGGTTGATTTTTTTTTTTTTTTTTTTTTTTTTCTTTGCATCGTTTGTTGAACTGACTTGTCATGTGGCAGCCTGATGGTTTAGGTCTGGTGAGAGAAACAATGGAAGTCCATGATCAGACAGTTGGAGGAAGGAGGGTGGGACCTCTTTTCAGCAGCAACAGCTACACTCAGTTTAATGTTATGTGAAACTGTACCCTACAGTAGTGACTTCAGGTTTTGGACAATTAAGGCTGTCCTGTTACCGTTGAATTTTTGCTACCTCTAGAATTGACTTACTTCTTTACTCATCCCTGTTAAGACACAGTAGGGACTCACTGTCTGTACATCTTCTCGGCTGTTCTGTGGATAACTGGAAATTGAGAAAGGATTTGGGGGATCTGCTTTGTCGCATAATAGGAAACATTCCTATATCCCTAGTAATAGTCTATAGCCCTGTAATCCTAGTAACAGGGAAGATGCTCTAATACCCCTAGTATTTTTTCCACTGTTCCAGGAATTTTGTTGATTTTTTTCCTACTGGATGCGAAGGCAGGTGCTTTTTTTTCCCTTGTTTTACTGGATAAAGCCTGCAGTGCCCTCTGAGGCATAGCAAGCAAAGGTTGTGGGTGCTGGTGCAATGGTGGGCTTTAAGAAGAAGGTGTGCAGAGTTCTTGTTCAGAAATAACAAATAACATTACCCATAGTGTTTATTCAGGGAGAATACAGAGGCATCTTGGAAAATGTAATTTTATAGCTTGGGATAGATGCAAGGCATTGTGCCTAATTAAACATGCTAGTAAGAATTCAGAATCTGCTTTTTTTTCTGCTCAATGACAGAAAAAAAGTCAGACTGGAAAACCAAGAGGTATTTAGGTCTGAACTTTGTATGTCCCAAGACTTAAAAAAACCTTTGGCTCAATTTTGAGCCGTAAGTCAATATATAATTGGGAAACAATTTCTGCCTAACAATAGCTGTTGAAGAAATAGTAGATGTTCCTGTGTTGGCTTGTCTCATTTCCCCATCTGTTAGGTAAAGCTTATAGGTACCAAGTGTCATGCTTGTTTTGAGAGAAGTGGAGGCTACTGGGGGAAGCTTTACAAGAAGTGCAGTTGCATCTAGACAGAAGAGTCCATTAGGTTGTGTTCTGTGTGCTACTGAAAGAGGGAGAAAAAGGCACTTACAGAATTGAAGTGATGTTGGAAAGGAACAGAAGGCAGAATCCAAGAGGATGGTGTCCTCTGTACAGCCCAACTTCTTGACAAGTTAATTAATTTTCTTCATGTTGAGGAACATCCATCTGTTTTCTGCAGTCCTTTGATTAGATCATCAAGAATTACTTACATCTTTCAATTTTCAAGATTGATGTTTTCAATATGCCTTGTATACAGGAAATCTCAGAAATTTCCTAGTAGGAATATTTTGCCAACAGTTGATCATCTGACCTATTAGTCTTTTCAGTTGTGATAATTGGAGAAGCGAGCATCCAAACTTTACTCATATCTTGACAACTGTTAATTTCTGTAGTGGTCTGTGTGTGTAATCATTCCCTTTTGTACTTGGAATTTTATATAATGGTGGATTACACACACTACTTGTTTTAATATGATAAAACAGGTTTTCAAGTAGTCATATACCTTTAAGAACACTGAAGATAAAGCCTTGAATCAAGAGTGCTTTGAATTTTCTTTCTTAAAACAGACCAACATAGGCAGTTAAGCAATCTCTAAAATGGTGTGGTCATGCTCCATAGTATCGGAAGTAGGGAAAAGCAAGACTGAATTGGGAATAAGCGCGTATTAGATTTGGAAGGTTCAACAGCCTTGTGTGGTGCCTGATGTGGATCCAATACTTGTTTACAAAGTCATGCTGCTGTAGGAGAGAAAAGGTGCCAGGTGCTTTGGGTGGCTTACTTTGTACAACCATGCAAAATGCTTCCTTTAAATGTTTTGGACTTTTGCAAACTCCTTGTATAAGGCATTCCAGAATAACTGGGAAGTAGTTGTTGAATCTGTCACACCGAATTATCTGTACGCATCTCTTAAATTCTAAACTAATAACAATACTGCAGTAGAGAACAACCTCTGAATGATTTTTGTTTCCTCTGTGAAAGAAACCTTATTTTCCCGTTGCAGAAAAGCAGAGGTCCATTGGTATCTATCAGATATGTTAGATAGTCCCCTTCTGATTGATTTACACTTGCTATTTTTATGTAGCTACAAATGTAATAATCACATAGAAAGTTGACACTTAGTCAAAACCATCCACCTTCTACTGAGGCTTAAGTCTGCAGAATTGGTTCCTTGGACTTTGAATAACAAGGGGTTTCTTGAGTTGCCAGAAGTGGACGTGTTTTCGTATGTGAGAAAGCTTTGCACTTCCCCAGTTCTTCTACTGCCTCTTGCTGACCTTGCATTGATACTAGACACCTGGAGGAAGTTATGAAAGTCTGACCATTCAGAGACTGATATCACGGAGTCTTATTTTTAACTATTTTTTCTACTTTGTTACTGCTTCAAATAAAATTGGGCCTGTTCAGGCCTTCTACCTTCATGAACAGAATTAGAGATGTATTTTTGCATATCTCCTACAGTTGTTTCCTTAATTATTACTGTATTTTATTTTGTAATACTGTAAACTTTTTGCCATGTCTGAGGATTAGTCTACAGCCTCCCTGCAGGAGATGAGCAATTCAGAAACTAGGTAATATATACTAAAAACATTTCAACTCAAATGGATGTTGAGGTGAAGGATAATAATGATATTTCATTCAGGAAAAACATCAGTGGATTGGGAGTGTTACTGTGTTTGAGTATGTTAATGCTTTCCAGGCTCTCTGTTACCTCTTGGTGACCTTGCTTTGATGCTTGAGGTCTGAAGTTGCACTTACACAGTAATTGATTGCTCGCTAGTAGCCAGAATGATTAATGTCAGATTCACCTGTGTATGTTGGAGAAAGGGACTCAGGAAAGTGACTTGTAATGGTGCCGTATGTGATTGATGTGCTCTGTGGCATCCTTGGCAATACTTGTTCGTACAGGTGCTGGCACCTCATTTGCTCTTTGCATCAGTCAGGTACCTGCTAGTAGATTAACTTCCAGTATCTCCCAGTTAGTGTTCTGCCTTCCCAGTTAGTTCTGAGTTTAGAGCATAAAGAGAACGAAAATGTTTGCTTTCTTTATTGAATGGCTGTTTCAGCTACACTAATGCCATTCCAGTGTTGCCTGCTGTTTCTGTACACAAAGCTCCATGTGCCTTAAAGAAAGGTTATGCAATTAATCAAGTCAGAGAAAGTGTTTAATACTTAGCCTGAAAATAAAGCAGAAACTCTGTTATCTGTAACATTCTACAAAAGACAATAAAATTAACATCCTTAAACACAATATGCCAGACAACTGTCAAAGGTATTTGTACTATACTTTGATGCAAAGGTATTATCGGTAGTCAGCAAGATAATCTGATTGGGGTGATGATGAATATATCAGACAAATACCAAGAAAAAGTGAAGGGAGTAAGTGAAGTTTTCCATGGAGCACTTTCACTGAGTAATTGTGCAAGCTTGATCAAAATACATTCTAACATAAGTATCTTTAGCTGATCAAAAATCAGAAATTTGTCTAACGGCATCCTGGGCTGCATCAAGAAGTGTGGCCAGCGGCTCGAGGGAGGTGATTCTACCCCTCTACTTTGTGCTCTCATGAGACCACACTTGGAATACTGCATCCAGCTTGGGCCCCCAACGTAAGAAGGACAGGGACCTGTTGGAGCAAGTCCAGAGGAGGGCCACAGAGATGATCAAAAGGCTGAGAGATGTGGGGTTGTTCAGGCTGGAGAAGATTCCGGGGAGAACTTGTAACAGCCTTCCACTCCCTAAAGGTGGCCTACAGAAAAGGTGGAGAGGGGCTCTTTATCAGGGAGTGTTGTGGTAGAATGAGGGGTAATGGCTTTAAACTGAAAGAGATTTAGATTAGAAGAAATTAGGAAGAAATTCTTTACTGTGAGGCACTGGAACAGGTTGCCCAGAGAAGCTGTGGATGCCCCATCCCTGGAAGTGTTCAAGGCCAGGTTGGATGGAGCTTTGAGCAACCTGGTCTAGAGAGTGGTTTCCCTGACCGTGGCAGAGGGTTTGGAACTAGATGATCTTTAAGGTTCCTTCCATTCTGTGGCCCTATAATGGGATTCCTAAGATTGTATAAAACCAGCCTTCTCATTTGGGGCTTTCAGAATGTATATTTTTTAAAAGTTTTCTTATAATGCATAGGATTATGAGTCACTCATCTATTCTATAAAAAGAGAGAGAACACAAGCAGAAGGAAATGGGACATGCATTTTTAAAGACTGCTTCTGCCATCCTTTTTATTTATGTCAGCTGACTTTCTATGTAGTAACAATTCCTGTAGTTGTGGTCTTAAAACAGATACTAAATATTGCAAGAATTGTGATGAACTGTGGCAGCTGAGTTTTGTATTTACATTTTAAAATAGTATGTATATAAAAGGCTATATAATTTAAATTTTGTGTAGTACGTAGTGAATGGCAAACCAGCTGAATCTGTTCACAGAGAATTCAGAACAGTGTACTTCTTGGTAGTTACATGGGAGATACTCCTCAGTTTCAGGTTTTATTTGCTCATTGGTGTGCTTTGAACACTAGACTGTTTAGTATATTGTTCTGGCAGCATGTACCGACACTTACTGAAGCATATCAGCAGTTTTGGCACGAGGCTGCTAGGGAAAAGACTTCTTGTTTGGGTCATTTCAGAGCTTTGGTGTTTAAGCTGTCATTACACTCTTGATATGAAATGGGTTACCTGAATAGAGTAGTGTTCAAGTTCTGCTGTTACTACAATGCATTGAATATAAATACGTAATTTTGGTGTAAATGTTCAGTGTTGTAATTTTGCTTCTGTATTATGAAGTGAACGATTCTGTGTCAATGAACTTTTGAGGGAAAGAACTATGCCAAGATTTGAATTCTACCAGCAAGTAGGCATTACCTTTTTTTCCTTGAGAACTTTGTGCAAAAGCACATCTTCTCCAATTGACCTCTAGTTTTCAACTTCTAAGAAAATTAACTTCATTTTGGCTTTAGAATTGTGTTATTTAGATATACAGCAGCGTAGATGTTTTTGTCATGACCATTATAAAGATCTTCAACTTTAATCCCGCTTCGACTGTTTTATATGTGGAAAAATGGGGACTGAGAAGATGTTGTATCTCTCCAGTGCTCTTAGAAATACTTGTTGCTATTTTAAAACAAAAATACTTCTACAAAGTGATTTGTGTGGTTACTTGTGTAACTTGCATAGCTAGTACTAATAGTGTAAAGATTTCAGGAAAAGTATGAAAGTATTCTTCATTGATTTGTCTTGGGGGGTAGGAGTCAGTTATGTGCTTTTTGCAGAAAAAAAAATAGAAAAAAAAAAAACAAGAAAAAAATCTGTGACGTCTTGTCTAAATTGACAGTACATAGATTTCAGATTTTTTTTTCTAAATCATAACTTTTAAAAAGGAAGTTTCTTGAATGATTTTGCATAAACTATTTCCTCTAATTAGGATTAAAGCTATTTTGGGGAATGAGGGGTAGTGGTATATATTGTGGATTCATTTTTTAAATAAAATTGATTCTTACTTTCTTTTTATGAGTTGTTTTTTTTAAATGGCATTTTTTGTTCAGTGATAAATAAATTTTTACTCAAAATTTATGTGTTGACCCAGTAGTTGAGATAATTTTGTATCTCATTACAATTTTGTAGACTAAGCATGTTCTGGTAAAGACTTAAGATTTAATTATTTTTAGCTTAAAAAATAAATTGTGCATGTATTCTCATTAACATTTTAAAAATATTATTCCAGCTGCGTTGGGGTAGAGGAGCACCATGCTGTTGACATTGATCTATACCATTGTCCCAACTGTGCAATTCTGCATGGACCTTCTCTAAGTAAGTATGGGTTATTTAAATTTTATTTTACACTTTCAGTGTGTTTTCTCTCCATATACAATTGAAAGACTGTTCAGAAGAACATTCAAGATGAGTTTGATTATTTAGAAGGTACTGGTTTTACATGACTAGCTCTGAGCTGATAAAAACCCCTCAAAAAAAAACAAGCCATCCAGAAAGGTTCCGTGATCTGGAGATGCAGATAAAATAAAATCCACTGCTATAGATCAGAGAAATCAAAGTGCACAGAAGAAACAATCTAGACTTAACAGAGAGTGAGAGAATGAAAATTAGGGAATCATCATTAAAAAAAATCCAAAAGCTGGCTTAAGTTTCCTATATTTGCCTAGGAAGGCGACTTTGAGAAAACGTAGGAGTTAGCTGTCATACCTTTCTTGATGATTGTAGATATGCCACAACAGTGTAATGAAATCTGGAATATGAACTTCCTGTGGGTTTTGTTGTGGTGTTGGGGTTTTTTTTCCATTTATGTCCTTGAGAGTTACACAGCTCTGAATTTCAGGTTTGTGATTTATAAACAAGTTTCCACCGAGTTCCTCCTGTGTTTTTATGAGTTGCCAGAAGAGACTGTGAAACAGAGCAGCCAGAGACACCTACTCTTTGGTCCTCCTTTCACTAGATAAATGCGCTGTAGAGGTCTGCAGCGGAAGGATGATAGCATAGCAATTCTGAAGAAAATAGTTTTTATCTTTCTGTTAAATACTGAAAGGATACTGCTTTATCCAGACTTTTTTCTCTAGATTTTTGATTTCCGTTCCCAAAAGGAAACCATGTAAAAATGAATTTTCACCTTTCCAACAATGAATTAAGTTTCTGTATTCAGACCTGGAAAATGTTTATATGTACCGTATGTCTTTCACCTCCAAGCACTAAGTCATGGTCATCTGTGTTTTTCTAACTATTTTTTTTTCCTTTTCTTTTACTTGAAGACCACCTAGTGATTTATAGTCAGCAGTGACTGAAGATCTCGAATTTTTTTTGAAAGCTGAATTTACCATTTACAAATAAGTTTAAAACCACTCCACTCCCACTGGTAGTGGTAAAGCATCACTTATGGATCTAATTAATGTATGTTGTGTGATGTGTATCTTGTATAGTAGCTGAGTTCAGGGTTAGCTACTTCTAGGGTTAGGGGCTAAAAGGTAAGATAAATGCTGTTCTACATGCTTGTAGTTTTTAGTATTCCAGCTGTCATTTTCAGTTAAAAATCTGCATGTCGCTCCTGTAAGTCAGAATATAAATAACAGCCATTTATTTCCACAACTTTCTGCCTGTTTTTTTTATGTGAAATAGAGGGACTAGGAGGAGTAGAAGGGGGATCGTTATCAGACTTTCAAAATAGTAAGCTAGTAAATTTGAAACGTCTTTTCTCTTCTTCATTTATGAAAACTAGTATACTTCACTGTGATGCCTGTGAATAACCTTTTGTGTAATGCAGAGGCAGCTGTTGGTTCTAATGTGAGCTCTGTCTCACCTGCAGCAATTTGACAGTGAGATAACAGTGATTTTTGTGTTAGAAGTCTTTTTGAAAAGACAAGAATCTGCGGTAAAAATTATTCTTATTACTTCATAGTGCCTCAAGTAAGTAGATCATCTAGATTTAGTAGAAGCTTTAGGCACGTCACTTAGCGATGTAAGCTAAGGTGATATGTTGAAATATGTCTTCACCTGCAGTTTTATTAATTGTCCTCAGCTAAGCTGCCAGAATCAAATCTATGATGGTTTGTGGTTTGGGCTCTACTTACTTTAGTGTTTGGAAAGACTGATAATGCCTCACAACTTGCAATGCTCCAGAAAGCTTCAATCATATGAAATTATGTACATAAGTAAAAAAGACATTTTTATTTACAGCTTCATATTCTAACAGCCCTTTGTCTAAGGGAATTTTGAAAGAGACAAAAATTCGGCTGTTTGATTTAAGAGGGCAAGTATATCCGTGATTTCAGCAGGCACTTTTGTATATGATCCCATGTGAACAAATCATGTAGTGCAGAAAATTTACTAAAAATATACAAGAAACATGTACTTCATACTACCAAATGGGTGGTTACTTTCAGTGTCTGTTGTGGTTTTAGACCCAGCCAGCAACAAAGAGCCAGGCGGCCCTTTGCTCGCTCATTCCCCCCCGCCACTCTGCAGTGGGATGGGGAGAGAATCCAAAGAAAAAGGCAAAACTTGTGGGTTGAGATAAAAGCAGTTTAACATAACAGCAAAGGAAAGGGGAAAACAACAATAATACTGAAAAAGGAGTATACAAAGCTTGATTAACGTACAACCGCTCACCAACTGGAACCGGGAAAGCCCAGCCCACTCATGAAGCAGATTCCTGCCTTCCCCACTCCTTGGCCAACTTCCCCAGCTATATCCTGAGCATGACATGGTATTGAATACCCCTTTGGCTAGTTTGGCAGAACCATCCTGGCTGTGTGCTGTCCCAGCCTCTTCCGAAAATTAAGCCCATCCCTCCTGGAACCAGGACAGTGTCCTACGAAAATTATTATGTAAAAGTTCCAATAATGAGAAGAAAGCTACTTCATAGTAGATGTAAAGATCAAATTGACCAATCAGTCTCTTCTTGTATTTTAAACAAAAATAAATCCTCTTCTTAATTTGGAAGAGTAACAATTGTACAAGAACTTCAGTAAGCAGACGTGTAAAATGCTAAATAATTCTAAAATCCCACATAATTTCAAAAGGGGCAATTTTAAAAAATAGTAACAGACTATGGAGTTTTCTTAGCTTATTTTGGTTTAGAGTATTCATATTATATTTTATAATTTTCAAAGTTTTCTCAGTGATCCTTAAGTCTGAAAATGCTGTTTGCTTTAATGATGTGAGTCAGATCTGTCACCAGACTCTAGAATCCAGAGCTTTAAGAGAGCATGAGGTACAGTAAATGTTAACAGGATTGTGGTTGTCAGAACATTACTTTCTTAATCTGGTTTTACCTTCTCAAATTCTGCAAATACCCTCCTACCTGTTTTATGCGGTGGTGGGGTTTTTTTTGTGGTTTTTTTTTTTTTTTTGGACTGTGGTAGTGATGCTGGTGTTTGATCTGAGTTGACAATATGAGGTGATATACCAAGCCTTAGAAGTGGTATTCTATGATTTATTGTATGCTCCTCAAAATCTTTTCAGTCTTCCTATGCTAACATTTCTCTTGCATTTTTCCAAAAGAAATGGAAATCACCTATGGGACCACTTCCAAGACTTGATGTCTCATTGTCCAGCTATCTACCTCTTGATGGTCCCCATTTGAAGTCTAGCATCCGACCTCTGAGGCAAACAGACTAGTATTGTGAGGGGCAGGGAATAGTGTTTGCCTAAAGTATGTACAGTTATTGGCCCATTGTTTTGTTTATATAAGGAATATAATTTAAAAATAGCTTTCTGCTTAGTTTTCATGAAAACTTCCAGCACACTCCTTTCCTTTTCTCAATCCCCCCAGTCTAGTGTATTTTTAGTGTGTGTATTTTTAGTGTTGTGACAGTGGGTTGTGCCTTAATTTTCAGGAACAGCAAGGGTGAACACTAGTTGCTTCCACTAGTTTGGAGTGATTGGGAGAGGGAGGTGTTATATGTGCATTTCAACTTCAGTAGTTTAGGGTTTTTGTTTTAATTTGAGCATGAGGATCCATTCAGTTAAATTATTTTTCTTGCAACTGTTATTGTAATGTGTTAAGGGGTTATAAAAGCTCTAGTAATAAGGGATACAAAGCAGAAAAAGTTTTCATTGCTGTTTTTTGTTCTTCAGTGTTCTCTTACTTATAGAATGATAATGCACATTGCCAAGTACTAAGTAAAGCAAAAGAATGACTTTAATTTCTAGTTTTTAAGTGTTGGAAAAACAGATTTTTAAAAGCTGGTCTTGTGCTATAAAATTTCTTAAGCAGCTGTATCATTTTACAATTTTAATAAGTTGTTATAATGAGTGAATTTATGAGAAACTACTCTACTGCAAATTAGTATCAGCCACTAATTTCTTGTATTATTATCTATGACTGAGAAAATAGCTTTGAAAACTTCATAAATAATGAAGCCAGGATTATCAAGTTTTACTGTATTTGGATAGTTGGCTCATTAAGCAGGCTCTTCAGCACTGGTTTTCAGGTTAGCAAATAGCTATAAATGTCAGTTTAGTCTCTTAAATGTCTTCTAAAGGTTACATTTTGTCACTTCTGTAGGAAACAGATTATCAATAGGAATAATTTACCTCTTACGTGCAATGACGATAAGATGTCAGTTATTCCTACATAACCAACTGTTTTTTTCTGGAGAAGCAGGATTTTTTTTTTTCTTTTTAGAAGCTACTGTCTTTTTTTCATCTGGAATCCTTAGCTTCCTGTTACCATTAGCTGTATTAAGTAATACTGGCATTTTTTTAGATTTTTGGGTGCATCATGACTTGGCTAAACTTAGGATGAGCTCTTTCATAAAGTTAAATTTCGTATTAATACAGTTGGTTAGCTGGGTGTTGTATTTGCATTGCAGGCTGTTTTGTATATGCCTGTAAAACACCATTTGTTTTGACAAGTAACAATAGATTTCCTTCTTCTGTGTTTCCTCAGTAGATGCAACTAAATTTCTGGTTAATATTAGTTAAATTATAGATCTGCTCTTACTAAATATTTTTGGAGCGGTCTTCCAGGAGCAACTGTCTAATGCTGTGGAACAGAGTTTGGCTTCTTTTATGATGCACTGAAATGCAATCTAAAAATTACTGTAACATGAGTATATTTCTTAGTGTGGTAAATGATATGCTGTCAAGTCAGAAGAAGGGTAGCAAGTTCAGCACTGGTGGAGCTTCTTTCCCAGCTGAGGACAAGGTGGTCCTTTTTGCTGAGGCACCTGCTGGGAATTTAATAGGGCTTCTCAGCCTGTTGAATGTTTGAGTACAAGAGATATAGGTTTATCTATATAGACAGAAAGTGCTCCAAACTGCATTTTGCTAACAAATAGATAGATGATACAATCAAGAGCTATCTTGCCAAGTGGTAAGCTTGTGTTCTTTATAAATGAAGATACAAAATGAGTGGTTGATGAATTAAATATCCATTATGAAATAATTTGTTACGAAATAATGAAAATTTGAAGAAAGGCAGTAAGTTCACCATGATATCATAAGTCATTTTATCTTCTGCTTCATTTAAGGCCAAAAAATTAAAATGGGGAGGCTGCATACAGCTTACAATGTTCTAAAATACAGCCTTTCAATATATATGAAGGGGGCTTATAAGAAGGAAGATGATTTTTCAAAGACCTGTAGTGA
>JAHREE010000193.1:2409740-2458836 GCA_033628505.1 Tringa tobata
CCCCCCCCCCCCCCCTTTTCTCTATGATGAGGGTGTGAGGCACTGTAACGGGTTACCCACAGAAGTTATGGATGCCCCATCCCTGGAACTGTTTACAGTCATGTTGGACGGGGCTTTGAACACCAAGGTCTAGTGAAAGGTGTCTTCCTTGCCATAGGTGGGGAGGTTGGACTAGGTGATCTTTAAAGGTCCCTTCCAACCTAAGCTATTCTATGATTCTGTGAAAACAGGTGGGGTTTTTCTTTTTTATGTATCTGTCTTTTGTCCTGGGGAGACCAACACAACAGTTTTTATGTGAATGTCTAGTTTTTCATTTTCCTTGGCACTTTCAGTACAGAGAACTGTTAAAAATGCACTTGAGTTTCAGATTATCAAATTTGTAATAGAACATTAATTTATGCTTTGTTCCTTATTAATATGTTGTAGCGATGCATTAGAGTTTCAACCAACTCAGAAGTTGGTTGTTTTGCGGTACAATGTTGCATAACATGCGTTGTGCTTGCGTAGTAAAAGATCACACCTGCCCAAAACAGTTTACACCCAAAACTATTATGTAGACATAAACAGTGGATAAAAGAAAGGTGGTTTGGTCTTGAACAATATATGGAAGTGAATCGTAGTAATATTATCAGACTGGATATGTGCATGCTTCTATGGTGAGATAGCACAATGAGATTAGGTCCTGTTAATTCTGTGTTATTACATAAAATGAAGTCTGTGGATCTTGAAGAGGTAAGATTCTTCTTTTTATTAAAAAAAAAAAAAGTCTGAGCTTTAGGAACTTAAAGTTCTATTACTAGTTTTCTTGCTGACTTTTTAGTTTGGGGCTGCTTTGAGGCTGCTGCTGTTTACTTGTGCTGCACTGGATACAGAGTGTTAAATTGTTGTGTATAATGTGCATGGAGGTTCTCACATGGAGCTGTAAAAGTATAGAGGATTACTGTCAGGTGTCCTGAAGATTCTATTTGTTGCAGATAGGTAGAGTGTCATCTACATAAGATTTTTTAACCATAGTAATGTGATTGAGGCATGTCTGGCTCGCTGATGGGATGGCTGCTAATCTGAGCCATCTGATTTAACTAATTCAAAGTTTAATCCTTCTGAAATTTATAGTGAAAAAGAGGAGGAACTGGCACAGACATGACTACACAGAGGTGGATGATGGCTCCAAACCGGTGCAGGCTGGAACACGGACCTTCGTTAAACAGCTGCGGGCTCGTTCTTTCCCAAGGTACAGAAGCTTACTTATGCATTTCAGTGAAAAAAATAGAGAAACGTTGTTGGCTGAGGATGTCTTAGAGGAGGTGACTAACATTTCTCTGGTTCAAGAAATGAAGGTTGAGGATGACTTCCTCCTCTTTTAGCATCCTTTCCTGCCCCATCTCTGTGTCAGATGGATGCATTTACCTTTCCATGCTTAGCTTCCCCTGTTCAGTTTTGCACCGGGATATATTGTCTGTCAGCGCTACTATAGAGGGGTGTGGAGGGGTTGAGGTTTTTTTGGGTTTTGCTTGTTTGTTTCTTGTGAGGGAATGGGGGCAGTAGTGTGAGTGGTTGTGTTTTTTTCTTTTTTGTCAGAATCTGATCTGTCACAATATTGTCTTTCTATTCCTCTAGTCGAGGAATATTCCTCAATTTAATTCTAAATAACGTAGCTGGTAGTCTATCTGTTCTCATATGCTTTAGAGGAAAGTGGAGAAACATGGCTGTACTTGATCCTGAGCTATCTGTGAGAATTCCTTTTCCCCATCCTCTTAAATTTCTCTGTTCAGTCATATAGAAAGACAATGAGTTCATAGGTCATGCATGAAAGTAAGCATTTCCTTGCTGGTTCAGGTAGTTTTCTTTGTCTCTTAGTTAAACGCTAAATATAATAGTACTGGGTCCACTTCTTTTGGATTCAAATGTAGCCATTTCTATCTGTCCTCCCCTAAACTGTGACTTTTTTTCAGTAGTGCTGGAAGGATGCTTTTCTGCTAATATTCCATTATTTCTTTCTATCAGTGCTGATGAAGTCATTTTGAAAATGCATGGAAGCCAGCTGACACAAAGATACTTGGAGAAACATGGGTTTGATGTTCCCATTATGGTTCCTAAATTAGATGGTCTGGGGCTCAGACTTCCTCCACCAACTTTCTCTGTTTTAGATGTGGAACGCTATGTAGGTAAGAGTCACTGTGCAGTACTTATAAATAATCCTGTCTGTAAATTAAAATAAATATTTGCATGATTATAAGAGCTTCCAGGGTGCCAAATATATATTCTAAATTTAATTCCTTCTAACCAGAAGACTAACAGAGAGTAAAATTAATGGTATGTTTTTGGAGGGTTTGTGTTATTTTCTTTATTTTTTCTTTTTTCTTTTTTTTTTTTTTTTAATATGTGGTAGATATGTGATAGGATTACAGTCTTCTTTTTCAACTTTCAAGCGTGTTTATTTTGGTGCAAGCTATACATGGAACGCTAGGGGGTTTTTTTCTGTTACACGTTGTAAACCAATAAAGTGTAATGACTTAAGATTGTTCTCTGTGGGAATTGAATGAATCACGCTTATGATCAATAAAGTTTAACCATTGATTAGGATATTGCAAAACTGTTTGGGCTCAGTAAATTGTCATTTCTGAATTAAATGTTTCTTCCTGAAAAATTTCCTGCCTTGGCTTCCTTTGACAGGAGAACTAGAGTTTCCGAAGGACCATTTCTTTCTTTCTTATCAGATCTCTTTAACAGTCTGCAGTTGTTTCAATGTCATGTAAGTGTGCAGTACAGAGAAAGAGAGACTGAGCCGATGCAGCGTGATATTTCCTGTAACAAACAGACAGTTGAGAAGTCTGTATATGGTCTTGTCTGTCTTCTTGTGATAACCTATTATAATGACGTGTGGTGAAAGTTTCCGTCCATTAACATTTTACAATAGCAATAGAACAGAACAAAGGAAATACGTCGTATATGCAATGTTGTTACCATTATTATGATTATAGACAAAAATGTGTTCTGCTTTAAAGTATAATTATCATTTTGTTATTTCTGAATCTTTTCTTTTGGAGTGCTGCCTCTTCAGATTCAGAGAGACACTTGGTCTTCTCATTCTCATACATATATTCTGATGTGCCAGGTTCTCCGATTTCAGGGAAAAAATTGGAAATCCACAGATTTACCTTTCTGTTATTGAAATTGAAAATAAGAAAACCGAATAAATACTATTCCAACTGAGATGATACTAACTTGCAATTTTAAAGTAATTATGTTTATAATGTACATCTAGCTATACTTCAGCATTCCAAAATTGTCAAATTTGACCCTTGTATAACTACATGGACATAAAACAGTTACTGTTACAATCTTGTTAGTCCTTTCTTTTGGCTAAAAGTTATTTCTTGCTTGTCTAGTTCTACAGATGTATCGCTTTGAAATACATATGTAAACCAGTCCTTGTTGTCTTCAGAAATGAATCACAGTCATTACAATTATTCAATGAAATTACTGTGTGCTTAAAAGTTATGCATATTTATAAGGAGGGTGGGCTTGTAGAATGTGATGGAGTATCTGCATAGTTTTTAATGTTGAAAACTTACCACTTCTGGCACAAGTTTAGTGCAGTTTGCTAAAAGTTAAAAGCTGTGAGCAGTCGGATTTATTATTTGTAAAGAATTCTCAGAGGTCCACCACACCTCAGTGCTGTGGTGATGATTAATAAGAAGAGTGAGGAATAGGTCTGCCTTGATAACTCTCTACGCTAGTCTTTGCAGTTGCAGCCACAAACCCAGTTTTGTTTTTAAACAAGTTGCAGTCATCCTATACTGCTTTTTCTTGATGGTTAACCACAGGAAAGAGAATTTATTTTTAGAGTGTTTCCACGTCTGTCCTTAGCTGATTATAGCAATGAAAGTTCGACCTAATAAAAAGTTGGTTTATACTAATGTGTCTTAGTTACAAGAGAATACTGATGATAGTGGAGTTTTTGTGCAGAAGTGTTTTGATACAGGCAAGTTAAATCTCTTTTAAATTGCATGGTTTGATCTCTGAAAGGTTTAAGAAAGTCATGTTGTTTTTCACAGGTGGTGACAAAGTGATAGATGTAATAGATGTAGCAAGACAAGCAGACAGTAAAATGAAGCTTCATAATTATATTAAATATTTCACAAATCCTGACCGACCAAAAGTATTGAATGTGATCAGCCTGGAATTCTCAGACACAAAGTGAGTATTGACTAAAATTCCTTGAAAGTAGAAAGTGATTTTTCACTAAGTTGAACAGGATGTGTAGGAATATAATGTCTATAGTGGGAAAGATAGGAGGCTGCATATTTTATGCAGACAGCTGCTGTGATGTAATGCAGGTATAAAACATTTGTACTAATTCCTAAGTAATATCTTTGTAGGAAACAAAAATGTAAAGCTCTCATTTAAAAAGAGGTGTTCTTACTCTTGATTGTATTTATGGTTCTTGTTTGTTTGTTTTAAAAGGATGTCTGAATTAGTGGAAGTACCAGATATTGCCAGAAAGCTTTCATGGGTGGAAAATTATTGGCCAGATGATTCTGTCTTCCCTAAGCCTTTTGTTCAGAAGTATTGCTTGATGGGTGTCCAGGACAGCTATACTGATTTTCATATCGATTTTGGAGGAACGTCAGTTTGGTACCATGTTCTCTGGGTATGAAGGCTTCTTGATTTATGACTGTGTAAAACAAAGTTTATTCAGTGTGCAGCTTTCTGCCATGGCATCATCACTTGTATGAAATTTTATGCTTAAAAAGCCAGAGAAGGAGCTTGAAAGTGAATTACTGATTGTTGGTGTTGCATTTTTATGCTTTGATTTTAGAATGCTTTTGGTGACTTACAGACTATCATTGGTTGACTGATCATTTTAGTAGACTGGTAGGTGATATAGTGAGGTTTTAGTATGAAAAAATGAATTGAATGAAAATCATTGACATACTCCACTTTTTATTCTTCTCACGAACTTTGACCATGTACATCCATGATAGAAGAGGCAAAGTGGTTTCATCGTAGGTTTCTCATTTGGCACATGTGCACTTGTCCATAAATTGTTTATAAAAGGTAGAATTCTTTATACTCCAATTAAAAGTTTTGGCTGGTTGTTTGCTTCTTTTACATGACAAGACACCAGCTGGTTAGTGGACTATTGACTATGCTTTTTGGTGGATTATAGTTGTGAAACACTGGGGCTAGGAAGCCCAAATGTTCCATAGAGGAAATGTGGAATACTTAGTATTTAGATCAATCTGTTACTTTATTAGGAATGACTCGGAGGTTGTATTATGCCTCCAATGATTGATTTATTTATTTGATATTTTTGTTTAATTTTTGTTAGGGTGAGAAGATCTTCTATTTGATCAAGCCCACTGATGAAAATTTGGCTCTATATGAATCTTGGAGTTCATCTGTCACCCAGAGTGAAGTATATTTTGGGGACAAAGTTGACAAATGTTACAAATGTGTTGTCAAGCAAGGACACACTTTATTTGTTCCAACAGGTAAGATTTCCCCCTTATTACTAGGACTTAGCATGTTTAATCACTACGATTGTGTTATCAATGTTTGGTTTCTCCTAAAATTTTGGATAAGAGAAAATAATAAAATAAATTCAGAGATTTGGATTTTTGAAACAAGTACTTAGCTTGCCTGACAGTAATAACAGTTACCAGGGAAAGAAAGGGTGTTTATTACCGAATTGCAAGACAACTAATTAAAGCTTAATTTGAATGTCAGGCAAATAGTTCCAGTTCACAGAACACATATTGTTCACCACTTGATAGATATCCAGACTGAATTCTTATCTTAATTTTATAATACCATTCTCTTTTTGCAGCTTTTGAATTTTGAAGACCTACTAGGCAAAATTATTACAAAAAATGTGACATAACATTATTATGCTGCAGGCTAGAGGATTAAAAATAAAAGTTGGGTGTTGTTTTGGTTGGGTCCCATCTGGTCCCCTGTGTCGTCCCCCCCTTTTTTTGTTTTCTGACAGCAGGAAATCTAAACTGTGGTGGAGCCTGTGGAGACTATCTGAATCAAAACGAAAGTGTCCCTGAATAAAATTGAAGAATATGTATTTGAATTCCTGTGTTAATTCCTTTTATTAAAAATATTTTTGGATATAGCTTATGAAACTGTGGAGTTAATAAATTCATTTTAGCAGCTTCCTTTAAAAATGATGCAGCGGCTTTGTCTTTTCTGATTTTCTTTAACATCATTTCTTGTAGCCGTCACCTAATAGCATCTGATAAATTATATGACATTTCTAAGACATGAAAAACACTGAGACAATTAATCTATTTATAAACTTTATCTATTTAAAAAAGCAGAGAAAAACCCTCAAATCAAAACACTCCACACCCACACCCCCAAACTCACAAATACCATAGTCTTTGAAGTCTTTAATAAATCAAACCATATTTTGCCAATAAATTGAGTGCCAGTTAATTTCTTAAATTTTCACTTATCCAGCCCATCCAGATACATACTTTTTATTATAAAAGGTTTGTCCTGGGCATTATCTTCCCTTTTTTCACAGAGGAAGCTTTAAATACACAGAGAAGTAAAACGGTGCACAATTCTACTGCTGGAATAAGCCTTGAAGATTATATTCAGTACCTTATTCTGTCATAGACTTCTTAGACTACTATATTTTCTCATAGCGCAACTCTCTACCTGTGAGGTTTAGTGTTTACTGGTCCAGTTCATGGCTTATGCAGAATAAATACACATGGTAAGGAGCTGAATATGCACGTAACATTCCTGAACACCCAAAGCTTTTAAAAACCATATATTTTTGGCAAGAGATGACATTAATTCTTTGTTTATCTAAGTGTAAGGCCATACATCTATGAACAAAGAATGCAGAATGACAGAATGAAGAACTTTGTGACCAGCAGATCTCTGAAAATAGTTACTGCTTCCCAAGTAATCAGCTGAATCTGAGCTCTCACTCTGATGTGGTCAAAAAGTATCACAAAATGATAATTTCTAATGTATATGTGCATTTGTGTGTGTATACACAGGAAATGGTACCTTTTATGTAAATGTGTATATACACATGTGAGTGTGTGTATACATACATACATATTCATATACATATGATGGAGTACAGTGTACAAACCAATAAATCAAACTAGGTTTAAAAAATGGGAAATTATGTAACACTGTTTAAAGGCTTTAATAAAAACCTGATGTCTACTGAAAACCACTTTTGCTGTTCCTGCTAGCACTGATGCTAGTGGATGTCGTAATTATTTCATAATCTCTGAAATATATTCAGAGTAGACCTCTGATTTAAAATTAATCTTGCATGTAGATGAATAACGCCTTCTGAGAGGCTCTTGAGAGTTATTCAGATATCATTCAGGATATTATGTGTGGTCTATACCAAGTTTCCTTTCCTTGTTACATAGACCTCGATCAGAACTACACCATAAAAATAGCAAGTAGGAATGTGAAAAAAAAAAAGGCAAAACAAAAAACTAATCCCTTAGTTGATGCAGGTGTGCCATAAAAATCCTTGGCACTGATGGAACAATGAGGATGCTTTGTTGTCAGTTTTATTAGTGTATGGGGAGATGTGTGTTTGAAGGATTGAAATACACATGTTCCTTTGAGAGTTGGAGGTATTCATCAAGTATGATGATGGTGAGCGGAAAATTGAAACCATGTTAACAAATGCGAAATGCAACTGATAGTACAAGTCAATCTTCATTGAATTGCACTTCTCAAAGAACAGAAGTAAAAGTGAACCATATATAATATTAATCAAAAAAAACCTGCTTAGGTCGCATGTGCCATTGTATTCTATGTTCTCTCATACACCATTCTGTAACTTCCTTCCTTCCCAAGCTACATATTAGGCATGTTGCTTAGTCAGCATTATTGCTAGGTTTCAGGTCTTTTTACATGTGGTACCAGAACAACTAGAACTATTTGTTCTTAGATGAATTAGGGCATTGAATTAAGGGTAGTTTGCAATATATAGTTGCTTGTGATTTGGTCTGACCTTGCCTCAAGTTGGGGAGCTTCATGTATTTGTACATCTTGCCTATACTCAGTCAAACCATGAAGTAATCTGCAGACGTGTTGCCAACTAACTCATCTCTTGTCAAAAGATCACCCATGTGCATGTAAAATCCAAAAAAAAAAATTGAAGGAAGAAATTCTATTTGTAGTTTATTTACATTAAAACTGCACTGTATAAATTTTAAAGGTAACTGTTTTAAGTCGGGAAACCAATATCATATGTTCTTTTGTGTACTTGAAATTGCCCAGTAGTAGTAATCAGCTAGATTGATAGCATAATGTTGACCATGCATTGCCATGTTGAATAGCATAGTTCACAAGGACAATGATGGGTTTTAAACATCATAATTCCACTGGAATTAAAATAATTTCACTGTATTTAGAATAATTAATGAAACTATTTCTGAATTACTATTTGAGAAACTTCAGTGTTGCTAAATGGTTTATGTTGTGCAAACAGCTCAGTTACTGTAAGCAACATGTAAATATTTAAAATAATATCATGTCTATATTTTTGTTATGACTTTTATCTTTTGTTGACTATGTTTTTCCTCTCCTGACTTGCTTGTTCTTGTTGATTGGAGGGAAAACTTTTGGGATTTTTTTATCTGAAAAATCAGTAGCAGTCTTGCATTCTCCCAACTCCCTCCCGTTAAAAAGAGTCTTAGTCTAAACTGCTTCAGAAAACTACAGTTCCACTGGATTTCTGAGACACTGTAATTTACATATTGTTAAAATTTAGATTAATTGTTCCCAGCACAGAATACAGTTGTGGGTTTTTTTGTTTCCAAAACAGCATTTTTACTTACATATGTACTTAAAAACAGAATAATTTATGTGTATGTATTAAGTTTCAGAATCTGTCGTTTCAGGCTGGATTCATGCTGTGCTCACATCTCAGGATTGTATGGCTTTTGGAGGAAACTTTTTGCACAACCTCAACATTGGCATGCAGCTCAGGTGAGTCTCAGCTCTTCCTATACCTTTTTCTCAGTAAGTAGGATATTTTTTTTTAATAGATATTTTTCTTCATGCTCTTAACCAGGATCAAATTGGTACAGGCTCTCAAGCAGACAATAACGGCATTTTCAGTTAGACTGTATCAAGCACATACTCTTATTTCATTTTTGCAAAGTTTGTTTCAAAAATAAATTGAAGTGTATGCAAGAATTTAAATGAATAAAGGGGAAAAAAACCAAAAACCAAAACTCTACTTTGGAGATTAGTATAAGTGAGTGAAACAAAACTGAGCAAGCCCAGGTGTGCAACACAGTTGAAATGAGCGTCCTCAAGTCAGCATTGCTCTAAGGGCAGCTGTATTTAGTTTTTGTACAAGATGTGGAGCTGTCTTCTAAACATATTGTTTTTATTTATTACAGTGGAATCCTGATAAAATTCCATCTGTTAAAAGATCACACACTGGGTTTGTATCCTAGTTTTATGAAGTCCAACTTTATTCTTAGAAGTGCCGCAGTCAAACTTGATAAGGTCAGAGCCTGGATGAGACCAGAGTTCAGTCTTGTCTGTGGTCTTGTTGGGATTTAACTATGTGGTACTTGCCTTCTTTTATTTATCATGGCCATGGTTATTTTATTTTATTTTGGACATTGTGTCAATTTGAATGATTAGATAGTTGAATAATGAATTTGATAATTAAAATATTCACATTTTGTGATGTTTCTATTTATTCAGGTGTTATGAAATGGAGAAGAGGCTAAAAACCCCAGATCTTTTCAAATTTCCTTTCTTCGAAGCCATCTGTTGGTTTGTGGCCAAAAACTTACTGGAAACATTGAAAGGTAATCCTTGTTTTGTTTTAAGAGATATACATGTATCTGCTTTTTTTTGAATTTTATTTTTTGTTTTAGTTGATAACGGAGAAAATTATACTGTTGTTGTGTGAACAGAGGGAACATTTTAAGCTGGAAACCAGACTTGAATTCCTTTTTTTGGAAAAGTCATATTATTTTTTAACCAGATTTTAGTGAATGCTGCAGTATGACAGTTCTAGATCCAGCGGTTCTTGGTTTTAGTAAATTATATTTCTGAAAACTACTTAGGTGATTAAAGGTTTCTAGCGTAACTTGTGCTGTGTATAAATCTTAGTGCAGTTGATGACGCCTGTAGCAAACACTATGTAGCATGCTGGTAGAATCTTTGAACTATTTTATTAATGTTTTTCATCCAATGCTGATGATGTATCTCATCAATGAAAATATTCTAGATTACCAAAACAGAGTATCTAAAATCCAGGCACGGTGAAATTATACTACCAGCAAAATAGGATTAATTTGCCATTATTTGAAAAGACCGTATTAAGGAAGATAGGAAACTTATTTCATTGGCATCAATTTTTCACTTAGGCTTCTTCCTTATCAGTTACGATCTTTGAATACCCTTTGGTAGTCTTTCTCTCTTTCAGCAAATGACTCTAAGTGATCCCATTGACTTATATATGTGTGTTTCTTCTTGGTGGCTTTACAGCTGAATGAATCATAGAATGGTTTGGGGTGGAAGGGACCTTAAAGATCATCCAGTTCCAAACCCCCTGCCATGGGCAGGGACACCTCCCACTAGACCAGGTTGCTCAAAGCTCCATCCAGCCTGGTCTTGATCACCTCCAGGGATGGGACATCCACAGCTTCTCTGGGCAACATGTTCCAGTGCCTCACCACCCTCACAGTAAAGAATTTCTTCCTAGTATCTAATCTAAATCTCCATAACCCCTCCTCCTGTCACTACATTCCCTGATCTTTGACATTTTCAGTCAAACTACCTGTTGTTTTCTGCTCTTTCTTGCAAAGGAAAAGGTGTCTGTGGGGGCTTTTGTAGGAAAGATGTATCAGTTCCTATGAGCTGTGTTAAATCATTTATATGAGTGCTTATCAATAGATATAGACATTTCCATAGCCTCTTTTTCTTTACAGTTGCTGGTCCTTTCCAGACTGCTAGCCCTGTAATTCCTATATCTGTACCTGTGTATAATTGAGCTGGAGAGAGTGCCTGTCTGACTTCACCTTCTTTTCCTCAAATATTTTGTCCTCTACCTGCTCTATTTAATCGTGATAATAAATGTCATATTCCAAATGATGTATTTCAAAGGAGGGAAATGAACCTGCAGAGGAGGCTGCTGAATTCAGCTTCTGCTTTGGAAGAGATCAAAATCTCACGTAACCTTTTTCTAATATGAAAACAGTCGCAGTTACTGAAAATGATCTAGTCTGTTTTCAGCAAGTGATGACATTGAACAACACTTGTTTCCTAAATGAGCATTTAAAGTTTCTAGATGAACCTAAAGCAGCTCAGAGATCTTAACGAATACAACAAACTTGCAGAAAATTTTTCCTTCAGAAAAAAAAAAGAGTATTTTCTTCTTGAAAGCTTGTTTTGGTTGGTCTCATACCTGTATATTTAAAATTTATAAACTCATCACAAGACATAGGAACGGTGTTCCTGCTGGAAAATCAGTGGGGATATATGTTTCTAAATAATTTAGCTAACTATGAGTCCTGTCCTGGGTCTATTCCTCCTCTCTTCCTGCTCACTTATTCTCATGTTATTTTTAATCTATGGATTAGCAGATATTTTGTTGCAAAATAATGCTATGATCAATGAGCCCATCATAAAAAATAAAAATCGATGTTTCCATGGCTAGGATGAAGATTATATTGGACTTTGGCACCAAGACTCATGTGAATTAGGTGTTTACCAGTCAAAATCCTTTGTTTTATTAATAAGGGATGATAGCAGTTCAGTTGTGAAAGGTAACGGTGATGACCAACACATAAAATGTTGAGTGCATGGTTGTTAGCAGTACTTTATGTGAAATTTGGGTCAGTAAACAAAATGAGCACAGTGTATCTTTCTGGTTCTTTTTATAAAATGATAGCAGGGTCATAAACATTTCGTTTTGTCTTTTCATTGGCAAAGAAGTGTTTTACGATAATATGAGCGTTGTGGTATTCATCTAAACTATTTTTCTTTATAGTTCTTGGGGCTTTAGATTAGGTAACTTGTTCATCTATCCAATGCTCATTAATTTTTATTACTCTTAAGTCATGCAGTTTTTTCTATTGCAACTAAAAAATCCAGCCTGTGGTGCTGCTCTCTATTCTCAAAAATTTATCATCTGAGTCATCTAGTGGGCAGCTAGTACTTTTTAACAAGTAGGAGGCATCTTGGAGAGAAGAACGGCTGTTTAGTAACAGAACTTCCCTTTTTCTGCCAGCAGACTAACACATTATCCCTAAGAAGAGTGTTTTATTACTGTATTCTTTTAAGGGGATAAAATTAGCCAAATAGTTCTAGTCGTGTTACATTTGATATTGACAAACAGAAGTATTTCTCAGGAACATGGGGAGTGGTTGCCACTTTCTTTTGACTCTTTATGGAGGATTTGTCTTTTCCCTTCTTTTTTTCCCCCATGAAGGAAAAGAGAAAATTGAAAGTGAATTGCAAGCACTTGGGACTACCAGCTTTCTTAAGAGCAGCTTCTATAGCAGAGGGTTTTCCACCCCCTGTCCCCTTTGATTTTGGGAGGAAAAAAAGATGTAAACTGTGTGAGGGAGAACTGTGATACTTGGAAGGGTGACAGAAAATGTTTGGGCAGTGAAAGTGTGATAGTGTGAACCATTTGCTATATATATGGGAATAAGCAATAGGGATTCTAATTTAGAGATACATCCCACATCCTTCTGGTCCACTTTGACTGAAATATTTCTGAATGAAATAGAAGTGATTTCCTTCTTCAAATGTGTTTTCTCTTGTCCTGTATTTCAGATCTGTGTTGTTTTAATTGACCCTTAGTATGTTGTAAGCTATCCCAAATTCACCCGAGAATATTTAAAAAAAAAAAAAGATTATTTTATGTAGGATCACTTTACCGTCGGATTGGGTTTTTTGGTGTTACAGTATGCATACAAATACAGGATGTCATGTTTCATTTGCTTATACAATTTTCCCTTTTTTGTGCTGTTGCATAATGTCAACTTTATTAGTTGAAGGGTAGGTGTCATCCTATTGTTTTCTCTGCTAGAGTGTTTCTAAATTGCTGTCTGTATCCTTTTTAGAACTGAGGGAAGATGGTTTCCAGCCTCCAAGCTATTTAGTGCAAGGAGTGAAGGCTTTACTTACTGCTTTAAAATTATGGATGAAAAAAGAAGTAAGTATAAGTAATTTTCTTTACCGTTTTGATGAGCTCTGTTTTGATTTAGAAGTAAGTGAACGTCTGTGCCCTTTTTAAGATTGTTTTTATCTGTTGTTTGAGTACCGAAAGACTGTACGGACAATATGTACTGCTGATCTGGAGAAGAATCATCATAACAGTTTTATATTCCAAGATGCTAATAAAGTAGTTTTAGACCAATTTATAAGCTCTTGTATTGTTGCTGATAGAAGTAGAATCTTGCTTCACCTCAGGATGGGGTAACAATGCTAGAGGATAAGCTGATAAGGTAAGGCATTTTTCTAACAAATCTGTTTATATAGTTGATTCATTCTAGTCTGAGGTAGTGAAGGGATGGAATGCCCTGATATTTAGCATTTTACATTAATGTCGGTGCTTTGGAGAGCACATTTCAGTTACACTTCTGTTGCTGAAGAGTTGGTTTAGCTTCAGATGAGGATATTCACTTCAATTGAATACTGTCCCTACTGAACATTGGGTGGCTCTTGTAAAATCATTAATGTGTTGTCTACACTGGCTTTGCTGGTGCTCTGCTCTCCAGGAAAGCTTATTTGTTTTGGCACAGCACTGGATCTGGCCTAACTCCATGGGTTTTTTCATGTGGCTGAGCTAATAAACCCTCTTGGAACCTATGCTTTTGGGAAGTGCTGTTCACTGACAGGCAGTTTGGTTCTGACTGAGCTTATTAATTCTGGTTTGTTGCTGGCCATGCTGACTTGAACTAGCTTTTGGAGATCTTGTCTTTCTTCCCAGAAGGTCTCCTTGTAAGAGATCTTACTATACAACAGATAGAAAATTTATGCAATGCTGCAACTGAACAAGGTGCAAATGCAGAGGTGGTTATTCTGTGTGGAATCAGCTGGGCTCCAGCCTATGTATTGTTACTGATTCCCAGTGAAGCTTTGTTGACCATCTGTAATGCCTCTGAGTTAGTTCTCCAGTGTCTCTTTGTCTCTGCCATTCTGGATCAAAGCTAGCTAGTGTGCAGTGTAGCAGTATTTACAGGATGTTGTGCCTAAGCTGTTAAACCATGTGTGAATCCAAGCTATCTCTGCATCCGTGGCATGGATAATAAGCAAGCCGAGTAATCAGGCTGCTGATAACTGAGATCAAACATAGCCTGTATAAATCCTTATTTTAATTTGAAATTGGATTGGAGTTCCTCTTTTCTAGATTGCTGTAGCATAGTATTGTAGCATTTGTGTACTGTCTAGTAACTCATTAAGTAGTTTGATTAATACTTCATCTAAAATGTGATGATAGGTTTCCTACTTTTCTGTGGAAGAAAATTAGTTGCACGTGCTGCATTCTGAATGCTTATTAATGAGACCTGTGAGTATTGCCAAACCACTGTCTGAACAGACACTTGAATTGTGAGGAAACTGCACAGCATCAGTGATCTTAGTCACAATGTTTGCTGTCCACCAGCTATCATGTTTCATACCTTGCGTTCATCTTTTCTAGCTACCGCTTCATAAGTGAGATGTGAGCTTTTCTTTGCAGCAGGCCATGTGCATGATAGGATTGTAGTTGTGTGCAGCTAAAGACAGGAGGAGCTTTGTACATTGCTGTGTGATCTGCTCATGCTGGGGATTTCAGACAGATTCTGAAAAAGAAATGATAAATGAATATTCCACAAATGAGACACCCTACTCATGACGTTTCACATTTGTATCATGGAGCATGTCTTTTCAAGACATGTGAATTATCTTAGTGAATTGTTTTAAACTACTCGGTGGAGAATTACAAACTCGTCTGCAGCAGGGAAGTAGTATCTTCATTTCTGCAATATTTAAAAAGTGCCAAATATTACAAGATGCTGAGAATAGAGATTGAATGCTGCTGAAATTATTTTAGTTTCCATGTCTTGATTTGAATTCATTTTGTGCAAGGCTTTTATCGGTATGTGTATCCACTGGTTACTTTGGTGCAGATCATCAGTCTGCCGGTTAGGTGATATACACAATATCGTTGATGAGCTCTCCAGTCACCTGCTTCTTGGATTTTTAGCTCTGGATTCCTTCCAGCTTGCATAAGCAACAGGTCTCAGATTCAGTTTTTCAGATGTTTGATTCATGTACCTGTAAGATTATTTTGGGCAACTGTCCTGTTTTTTAAAAAAATATATTAATTACTGTTGTAAAAGAAAAAAAAAAAAAAACCCTTTTTGTAAGGAGGGAGGGATGAGGGGGTTAGTATTTTTATTTCATCTTTACTTTTGTGTGTTGTTAAATATTTATATACTTTATTGTGATGCTAGTTTCCAAGGATGAGCAGATTCAAAGGACGTTTTTTTTATCTGTATCTCTTGATTTAAGACAAGTTTCTTTTTCCTTTGTATATTTCCAGCATTTACAAAACCATTTCTTGAAGCTCATGAATGAATCATAGCTTTTGTCGTTATTTTCTTTACTTACAATTTACATCTGACATACTTAGGCCGTTTTGTTGCTACTGTGCTCCCTAGTACAAGAGAATTCCTCAGTCCTGTTCATTTTCCAAGAGGCAGTATGCAGAGACAAGTTAAAAACAAGTTATTTAATAATGATAATAACTTTTCAGACATGGTGACTGTAGGTGTTCGTATTTCCTGCCCATCCTTTTCTTCTGTCAGGCTGTTAGGCTATATATCCGTTTGAATTTGTTTGCATGTTTAAGTTGCTTAGATGGATTTTTTTTTTTTTTTTAAATAGTTACTCTGCTGTAGCTTAATTGAGAAAGCTTTGGTCTAAGTAGATATCTTTTATAGTGACAAACAAGTGAGCTTGCCAGTGGAACTTACTTTGCTCAATGAGTTACTGGAAATCATACTGGCAAAATAACGCTTCTGATACAAACTGTTTGCATTAGGAAGGCTTTTCAGTATTTTTAAACCAGAGAAACTTTGAAGTCAGTGTTTTGGAGGATTGCATCAGTCGCTTCCTCTTGAAGTCTTTGTGGACAGGAAGGCTTTTGGGAGAGTGAAGTCCTTAAGTAGAAAAGACTGAATGGTCCTAAAATGACCAGCAACTTGCTGGAAAAATTACACAGTTTAATGACAGAGGTGCTGTGTTCCTAAGTGTGAATATGTAGAGGTGGTGCATTCAAAGAACGAACAATGGTAAATAATAGCAGCTGATTTAATCTTTCCTGTAGAAGTAATGGCACTGAAATGAATGATTATACCATGGTTATACATCCATGTTGGTTTTTTTTGAAGGGGAGAGGGCATTTGTTTTAATGACTAAGAGGAAGCCAGGTTCACTGAAATGCACATACAGTATCATATTGCTTCTAGCAATAGTGTTGCTGCGGAATCTCATTTTTGAAATGTGGGTGGCTGAAAGTGTTTGTGGGATATTTTTCCATTTAAATAGTCAATTAAGGGGATACCAGAATTCATGTCAGTCATTCTTGTCTATGTGTGAGTGCTGTTTTGTCTGTTTAATTCTAACTAAAAGTGTTTTGAGGCACATTTAAACTCTACATACAAAATATTGAGCATATTTTTGATTAGATTTAACTGTAGAGTGTTTGGACTTAGATTGGTGTTATATATACAGGAAATCTGTCTTTAGTACTGTTTAGGAGGTTTAAAGGGAACATAAATTGTTACAGCTTCCTGATTTTTTTGGTTTTTTTCAGGAAATGATTTTTTTTAATTGCTTTCTCCAACCTACTAGATTTTAAATAAGCTAAGAAGGTGGTTTTTAAGAGTGAAATGTGAGGCAGTTGTGTAAAAATCTGCATGTTCGTTACTGATTATTTTTCTTGATTTGCTCTTTAGATTAAATTTTTGCCATAGTGAAATTCCCTTAGTCTTTAGCTGTTTTGAAGGTCATGAGTTCCTGAAGTGTTACTCTATACTGACTATGCTAAAGGGAAAAAAAAAAAAAAGCTGATTACTGTACCGATGGGCAGGGAAATTAAGTGGTTGTCAGTATGGATTTGTACTACCCCTTCTTTGGATTCTTAGAGACACTGAGGGGTGTCTGTTGCCTTCTAAAGCTTGGACTGGAAGCTTGAGTGTGTGTGTGTATCTGTCCCAGCAGTTTGCAGGCATTATTACAGAAATTATTCTGGTTTTTTCCTTTTCAATTTTTTCCCTGTAGATTTATTTATTTCATATTACTTCCACTTTTATCTGAAACAAATTAATTAAATATCTTTTCTTCCTCCTTTGCATACAGCTTGTAACAGAACATGCCTTTGAAATTCCAGACAACATTAGGCCTGGACATCTCATAAAAGAGCTCTCAAAAGTGATTCGTTCTGTAGAGGTAAGAACAGAGGCAACCCTACATAAGCCTGCAGGGAAAGAAAAAAAAGAAAAAAGTCTTTGAATCAGGGAATTCCACAGTAGTTATGCTTCTGATTGACTGTATTCACATTTTAATTTATTTATCATTCATTTAATAATAGAAGATCAAGGAAAACTGTTGGGAATATGGAAGGTATAGGTATTTCAGATAAAGAAAATGGCTTATGTATTTGAAAGAAGATTTTTAATGCTGAAATTACTCATAGGTTAGCATTTCTAAAATATTCTTACTCATAACTACTTAAAATAATTATTGTGAATACGCTGCTAAAGACTTTAATTTGAAATTCTGTGCATATTCCATTCTCATATCCTGTTTGTTAGTTCTGGTCCAGTTGTCATCTCTTCTGCTTTTTTTTCTTATGTTTTGTCCCTATTTGTTATATAGTTGGTGGTTTGGGTTTTTTTTTCTGTTTTCTGCTCCTATAATGGTGTTTTGCTCCTTTAATCCTTAATGAATATTGATTCTTGAAAAATTCTCATATTTGCATGTGGAGAGAACAGCTCTTAGAACTGAAGAGAAATGAGATCTGTTGCATACAGTACACATCTACCCTATGAATAAAACCTTACGTTTTGGTGGTAACTTTTGGTAGTTAAGCACTACTATTATGGGAGAGTTTAAAGGCCCCAAATGGGAAAGAGGTGCAGTAGAACTAAGCTTTATACATCAAATCCATAGGAAATGTGTGATATTTCTTTAAAAGGTCTACCAGTTTATTCCTCTGAGACTTTTCTGAAATATGTGTCTTTAATTAAAGGAGGAAAACAGCAAACTAGTTAAAACTCAGGGAATTCTTGGTGTGTGTTCAACTTCACGGTCTTCGCATGAAACAACTTCCCCTCACCACTCCAGACGAAGGGTGAGGAAACTGCGAGACCATGCTACCAAAACTCCTTCTAATCTGGACATCCTGGAACTCCACACCAGGGAGGTACTGAAAAGGCTGGAGATGTCACCATGGGAGGAGGCAAGTATTAAGTTACAAGCAAGAAAAACAAAATCAGAATAGATTTCTCACGTCTGTTGAAAGAGAAAAGCTTTTAACATGCATAAGAATACAGGCTACTACTCTTTGTCATATGAGACATGGATAGATTTGTTCTTGGATAGATTCTTTCTTTCAGGTTTTCCTGATCTCTTCCTAGATAATTTTTTGTGAAAGCTTCTTCAACCCTTTCCTTCAGAATTTGCCCTGAATCTGCTACTTATTTCAAGTATAGTTTTTGAATTAGGACTGCTGTAGCTATCAAGTATTACTTTGAATCAGCTCTGTGATGAAAAGGGAGACTGAAAAGCCTTGGTTTGGTGAGGCTTTGAGCCAGATTGCTTCTCAATGTGTTTTTAGATAGCTGTTTCTTATAGTTCAGTTACTGTCGCCTTGGTTTTTGGTCATGTATCCTGTTGCCTGTTTGACTGTGCCTCCCTGCCAGTAAGCCTAAGGATGCCTTTGGTCTTCATTGTGGGGCTGTGGACTTTGTGGTTGTGTTTCAAAAGTATCATGGGATCAATGAGTAAAACATAGTCTCTTGAAAAATTCCTTTTTTTCAGGTTTGATAACCGTGTGTCAAAAAACAGCAACAGAAATGGGATAAAGAATGAGAGAATGGAAATAAGTAGCTTTATGAAAGAAAATCAGTAGCTTTCTGGGAATGCTGACAAATTTGTTTGGGACAGGATGGACTGTCATAGCAGAGAAGCACTGATTGGGGTCCTTATATTGATGTTCATAAGGCATGAACAAGAGACATTCGTTTAGATTTAGCCCTCAAAGACAAGAAGCTGAACTTAAAATTTATCACAAATAGTTAACCTATGCAGTTCATTGCTACAAACCGTTTTCAAAATAAAATGTTCAGGAGTATTAGTCATCATCATTTACTACAGAAATAATATTGTTTACCATCACTATTGACTTCTAAAAAAAAATATACTATTTTACATGTTCCTGGTTCGGCACATAAGTATATTGCCAGTTGTCTCAGAGCATATGTCAAGTGTAAATTGTTTTGAGCTAAGAAAGTTCTCCTTATGGCAGGTTACTTTCCATCATTGATATTTTACTGTCCTATAAATTAGTTCTGTGATACTAATCCATGGAACAAGATACCAAATTCAGGAATTACCTTATCAGTTTCAAGCCCAGCTTTGCCTTGCCCATCTCTGTTGGTATTTTCTTTGTTTTGATAATTCTCCAAAGGAAACGTAAAAGGAGTATTATAGTGAAGTTGTAGTTGTTCAGATGCTTCAGGAGAGTATAAATGATTCAAGGAAGGAGGACATGCAGTCTGCTGGTTTTTACATCAAATTATTTCTTGTCTGAGCTTTCTTCCGTTCATGATCAGGAAGGTAACCATCCTAGTGCTGAGTTTAAGCTTTTGTGGAGTGCAGGAAAAAAGTACGAATTTATAGAAATAAATAATAAGCAACACTTCTTTTACTTCTTTAGGATACTGGAAGCTCCAAACTGAACGGGAGATTTAACAAGCCCTTTCAGCCATCTTCTACAGTACCTGAATGGCGAACAAAAGACAATGATCTTCGCCTTCTGCTGTCAAATGGAAGAATAATTAGGTACAAAGGGTTGATTGTGGATCACTTTTTCCTTGTCATTGTGGTCTCGAGCATGCTAATAGTTAATAACATTTCTTTTGTGTTTGTGGAGCTCTAATTTCCCATTACCAGTAAGATAGGTGTTAGAAATATAGAAGGTATGTGTTGTCTGCTGTCCCCTAGTGGAGCCACAGTTATGGAGTGAAGAGGAGGAGATGCTTTGCATGTTCCTTTGTTACAGCATTTCATTCAGTTGCTTAGTTGGGTTTGTACTGAAGGGAATACTTCAAAGTAGAAATGGTTGTTTTGTATCCATCTATTAGAGTGATCCTCATTAAAAATATTCTGATGTAAAGCTTCACATCTTTATGGAAATGACAGTTGTACGGGGATTAAAATGGGAATACGTACAATTTAAAATGAAGAGATGAACATAAGAGGACGTGGCTTCTATCTTGAGAGCATATTTTAAATAATGAAAAGAAAGCAATTCACGTTTGTAAGAATAACACAATTTTTATTTTTTTTGTGAGACAGAGATGAGAGACGCCCATTTACAGATCGAAGTCTTTACACAGCAGATAGTGAAGATGAAGATGACAGGACAAGGTCGAAAAAGATGACTGTTAAGGTAGAAGACCAGCCCTCAGGATTTGAAGGAGAAGGGAATGCAGATGCCCAGAAACCACTGAACAGTAAGCTTGTCTCTAAGTCCTGTCAGTTGAACTTCTTGATGATCTTGAGAAGGGTCTAACTGTTGTGAAGTCTGACTGAAATTTTATCAAAGTATAAAGCGGATAAACTAATAGATCGGAAAAGTAACATTAGAAATTACCGCAAAACATTTGTCGAATATTGTTTGTCTGCTGAATAAGCTAACAGGATAGAGTAGAAAAGTAAACCTCACCTTTTTATGTTGGTGCCATCTTGAATACCCTGTACAGCATCTTTCAGAGTGTAGATTTAATTGGTGCTCTAGATGAGTATTTGTTCCTTTTGGTCTGTTTTGTAATGCAAGAATGCTAGAATGCTGATTTTTCTTGACCAAAATATACTTCAGTGTGAAAGGTTCATCACATTCACTGCAGAGAGTAAAGATCGTAACATGCAGCTAATTTTAAATCTATCTTATATTGCACTTTTCTGTTCCATTTGGTGATTACATACTTGATCAACAATTCTGTATGTTTTGCTAATGAATAGGTTAATTCCATACAAGTGATCAAACATAATTTAGCATTAATAAAATCTTACACTTTGAACCTTTGCCATAATCTGCAAGGCTAGGGAAGAATTTAGGTTATCTGTAAAACACTTTAACCTCACTTTACAATACTTTAAATCCTCCTTTACTAGGAGTTAGTATTTTTTTGTGTTTCTGCAACCTTAAGCCTTCCTGCCAAGTGTTCAGCAGTGCTGATCACAGAGTCTATTAGTAAAGTATCAATATTGAATGCCTGTTTTCAGTGCCTATTTTTAGTAGCACTGTCTGTGCACAGTGAGAAATTGGTCCTTGACATAGGTGCTCAGCTCTCTGTTTAATTATAAAAGTCACATCTTTTCACGGTAGAGCTTACAAGGGCTCGGAGAGTATGTATTAGGAAACTGAGGTCAACACTTAAAAGATAAGAAGATTCCTCTAGAGACTTACAGTTCCCTTAGTTTCCCGCACAACAATCTGTAACAATACTTGAGTCCATTGTCAACCTGGATAGAATATTTAATTATTTTTGTTAACAAAGCAATTTATAATGCCTGTTGACCGTTCTTCCAAATGTCACAGAGGACTGTATTAAAAATTTTGCACAGGAAAGCAGTCCGTCTTGAGTACTCAAGAGCCAATAAAACAGTCGGCTTGTTGAGTTAAGGCTTAGGTGTATGTGGTGTTTTTCCCCTTTCAAACGTGCTCTAGGAGAATTTGTTTTGGCAGAGGGGGGTGGACTAGATGATCTCTGAAGGCCTGTTCCAACAATGGATTCCAACAGAATCCATTCTGTGATTCTGTGAAAATTGAACTAAGTAAAATAAACTAAATTCTACACTTGAATCAAAGATTAGATCATACAGAGAATTGGTAGGTTTTCTTCAAAATGATTGCTGTTATTTGATGCAGAACGAATATGGCAGTGTGTATCTAAATGTAAGAAGTGTACTTAGAAGTTAATGTTGAGATTGTTCTGCCAGAAATTGAGTACTCAGGCCTATCACTAATATTTTTAGTTGAAGACTAAAAAAGTTTAGTTGAAGACTCTCCCTATTCCCTATTAAAGATCATCTACGTTTGATTGTTTTGCCTTAAATGAAGGTCTACAGGGAGAGAGAGAGAAGATACTCTTTGCAGAGAATTCCATAAAAGGAACTACCTGTTTCTAGAGCAGCCACCACCTTCCATTGTTCTTACTGGGACTGCCAAGAGGCAGTGTCCACAGAGAGAAGCCTTTAAACAGATCAAGCTCTATGTAGCTTTGTGCGTCATGCCAAGATCCTGGTTCTAAATGGTAACCCAGTGTTATCAGAGAGACAAAGATTAAGTGATGTGCTTAATAGAGCAAGATACTTTGTGTGAATGAAGGGAAGGTGATTTAAGGTACTTTTTTGAATTCACAGTAGCTTAGCCTGACCTTACAGGTAATGACTGCTTTCATTCACCTGATTTCTGGAGTATTCCTCCCAGTGTCTGGAGGCATGCAGAGCCATAACTTTACTTGAGGGTATACTGGTTCATTTTAAAGTAACAATAGTAATTACCAATGTAATTCAGAAAAACAGCAACCAAAGAAAAGCAAACCCCAACTTGTATATTTAGAGTGAATTTTTTTAAAGCTCAGTTAGAAGTTACATTCCAGGCTGAAGAGATGAGGGGTCCTAGTAATATATGATGTGGTGTTGTGAAGATCAGTAAGTGTGTCTGAAACCTGTATGTGAAAGAGATGGGATTTTATATATTTCACTTTTTTTATAGAGGACTATTAAGGAATGCCACTTCCCTGGCTTTTTGAACAATATAAGGCAGAAGGAAAACTGTGGAGGTATTCTCTGACTGCTTTGCACAGAGCTTACAAAATAAAGAAGTGGTAAAAATGGACAAAGTTTTGGCCATATATGAGGTTCAGTTTGGTATTAGGAAAAATTTTTACACAGAAGGCGTTTTTAAGCATTGGAATGGGTTTCCCAGGGAAGTGGTTGAGTCATCATCCCTGGAGGTATTTAAAAGACAGGTAGACATAGTGCTTAGTGACATGGTTTAGTGATGGTTTTTATCAGTTAGTTTGATGGTTGGACTAGAGATGATCTTAAAGGTCCCTTGCAACCTAGACAGTTCTATGATTCTATGAATACTGGCATAGCCAAATTGGATCAGACCTGAAACTCATACAGTATGCTAGTACCCAGCCCCAAATGAACCAGGAATGTCTCAATAATGCTAGGTGGTTTTAGCTGTTCAGTCGAGATCATATTTCTGGATAGTAGGCAGATAAATAATTTGTCTCTCTTAGTAGGTTATCATCTGTTAATATCTTTGAGAAGGCAAGAGGTTTTCTGAAGTATGAGACTCTGTATTTAGCATGGGTTTTATAAATCTTAGTATTATCTGTGTATAGCTAATCATGTATATGTTCAGTTTCTTTCTTTCTTGCTGAATATTTGCCTTCTTACAGGAAGACTCACGTTTTTGTGATCTTAATAATTAGGACTTTCCAGTTCTTTAAGACAGAATAAAAGTTCCCGAGGAGCCTTCATAAAGTTTGTTTATTTTTAAATTGCGGTTAATTATTTACACATTAATTTTTGCCTAAGATCTGAATTTCCATGTGTGAGCATATTTAGATATCCTTAGTTGTTCTTTCATCTTCATCTAAATTGTCTCTAAGTTTGGAGCAGTCTTTTTTTTTCTCTGTTATGCATGCTGTTGCTTATCCTAGGGTCTTGTTTGCCTTTTTGAAGTGAGCTGAAGGCTTGAGTTGTCATCAGAAATCCCTTGGGTTGTTTTGGGCTATAGTAATTTAGGATATTCGTTTTGTTGTCATATGTTGAACATTATTTAGCTTAACTTCATATACAGTGTTGTTGCCCTTTTACTGTGTTTAGATATTTCTCACAGCTCTTTCTAATACTATCTTAAGTTTAGTCTTCTCTAGATTTTGGTCCCAGCTGTTAATTTTATTTACTTGATGATAGTCAGCTTTCTTCTGACTCTAAAAAAAAATTTTCCAGTTATGCAGTGTTTAGAAATTAATAATAACCCTTGAAATGTATTTGACACCTATTTATGAGCTTTGCCACAGTCTACAATAGGAACAAAATCCTAGTAGAAATGCAGTGTATATAAGGTTGTAGGTACATATTTTATGCTTGCATAATTAATGAGTTATGAAGAATTATGTTCTGTTTATGTAGTTTCATACAAAACTATGTTGAAAGCAAACTAATGCATCAGAAATTAGCTCTGGGATGAAGACAAGTTAGGTTAAAATGTTAGTTTGCTTTCGGCATAGTTTTATATGAAGCTATAAGTACTCGAAAAAGTTATGTTGCTTTCTTTCTCCACTGCCTCCTTCGCACACATTCATAACTTTTTTCTATTCCATTTCATTTTTCTCCAAAAAATGTTTGCTAGTTAAACTGCATATTGTAGTCTTTCAGAAATTCATACTTAATCAAGATTTCTGCCAGCAGCCTTGACACAGGTATATAGCCCACTGACCTTGAATTCTGAACACTTATAAATGTGTTTTCTGCTCATGGTTGTTTGGGACATATGCTGTCTTTTAAGAGTACATGCTTCTGAGAACTGCTCAGCTACATGTTTGAGCTCTTTCAGCACTTGAAAAAGTAAACCATGTGGACTAGGTGGCTGATTTGATTGATTGCTTTGTCATATGCCAGTGTTTTTGATGACTATTTTGACACCTTGTTCTCTGATTAGTACTTTATCTTACTACTAGCAAAACACATTTCTAAGGTTGGTATTTCCTCTCCTCCTCTTCCTTTTCATGTGTTCCTGTGATGAAAACCAACGCAAGCATATTGTGTATCATTACACTAATTTAACAGGTCTGAATTTAACCCTGTCTGGCAGCTCTGTAGTAGCACAAAACAGGCAGAATCTGCCAGTAAATTGTTGTGTAAAAGTAAAATTGCAAGTAAGGCAATGTTAGGGTTTTTTTACCTTTAAATCACTTAATATCCTCTGACTTCCGTGTTTACTGTGTCTGTAAAACTGCTCTTATATTTAAACAGGGAAATTCCAGGTTCAAAGAGTCTTAAGACAAAGTAATATTGAAGATTTCTTCTAATTTAACTTTTTCTGATAGCCACTTCTCTGACTCTAGCCTATATACAAAAGCAGAAATTGCCCAAGGTGCCATCTGTGGAGTTTGTGTTCTATGAAGGAGAAAAAATACATGCTCCTGCTGCACCTGATTTCTTTTCTTCTGGCTTCATCCAGTGAGCCACTTGAGGAATCTATTGGTCAACTCACTAGAGTTTTAAGCGAACTTGACTTGTGAACCAGATCAGTGTGTGGATGTGCTTTTGTTTACAGATTGTTAAAAATAAATATGTTTCTTGTTTTTTACCTCCAAAATAATTGTTAAATATTGTATGTAATAGATGTTGAGTGTTAAATTTTATTTCTTCTCTCCTTAGTGTTCTTTGAAAGTGTGAAATCAGAACTCAGGAATGGATCCTCAGAGTACTCTGATATTTCTGATTCAGAAGAATCTGAGCCTGATTGCACTACACAGGTATAACTAGAAAAAGTTACACAAGTTAATGAAGCGATTAAATATAGTTTTGCCTGCTCACGTCAGATTTGTCTGGTTAATTTTGTGTTAAAACAGCAATAACAAAGTATTTAATTCTTGTTCAAATTAATATCTCAAGCTTACAGTTCTGCCTCATTCTTCATTTATTCTAGTGTTGAGAAAAATTACAAGATATGCTATCTTGAGCCAAATTTTATGGTCTTCTCTGTCATTAAAGTGGAGCTGGCAAAGGATGAGCCCTGCTCTGGAACATGCAAAGTCAGAAAAAAGTTAGATCCTAATTGCTTTGTTCATTTCTTCCATAACAAGTCTAAATTTCATCATTAGAATTAGGAGTTTCTGTCACACAATTTCATTTTGGAGCTTGGTTAAATGAAAACAAATCTTATAAGCCTTCAGTTTTTAAAATAAGCTGAAGTGGCTAAATCCTATTGAGATGTTTTAGGCTATTTGAAATAAATGTGAATCCTCCATTATGGGTCTAGGTTGTAGTGAATTCTTTGCAACTAAACAAAATATAAATGCACAAACACATGTATACACGTGTATATATTTGCACGCATGTGTTTTAATACAACTTTCAGTATTTAAAAATGTGCACATATGTATATACAAATATTTCAATGATTTTTTTGCCTTTCCAAAATTGTGCCCTGGCTTACTAATTTCAATTTTAATTGGATAGCAGTAAAATTCTAGTACGGTGGAGTGATTACCTCAAATTTTTGTTTTATATTTCTAGAAAGCTAATACCTTGGTCTTTCTTTCAATTGTCAACTTATTATAAAACTTTACAAGAAGTCTTCAAATTCCTACTTTTTCCATTGTGGTCAAAATCTATTTTTAATATTTGTTATCTTCCATCATTACCAGATCTAGGTGTTGGAATAAGTGATAGGAACCTTCATGGTCTAGCTTCTTCTTGTTTCCTAAACTGCATTGTCAGTGACTTTGGCTCAGCAGGTTTTCTTTTTCAAGACAGAAAATCAATAATTATTTAGAAGTGATGTATTTCTTCTTCACAGGAGAATGTAGATAGTTTTGGATGACTTTGTCGTTGAGTGAAATGTTTTATATTAGTGTCATTTACTCTCTTGGTTACTTCTATATTCTCTGCTTCTTAATTTCTAACAGTATGTTTAAATTTGTCTTTTGTAACATTACATCCAAAATGAACTATCTCAGTAGATTCTTAAATCCTCTTTATGTTTTTATATTGCACCAAAGAAGATCTTAACAAAAGAAGATAATAGGTTTATTACTAACACTGACTCATAGTTATAATTTCATTGCCCATTTGTGTCACTTTCGAAGTGTCAATGATTAACAAGCTGCTCTTGTGAATGAAACTGTTGTATAAAAACATCCCATGGTGATGTGATGCACTTAATTCATTTCAGTTCTGTTTTTGAGGATAGGGGTAGTGGTCTCAGTTTTCAAGCTTTATGATTCCTCCATGTTCTGATCTTCCACTTTCAACACTTAGTGGATGTCATGTATATTCTTTGGCTTGAAAAAAAAATTGTGGTGTTCTCTGTACCTGTTGAAAATAGTCTGAATTACTAGGATGGAATTTATTGTAGCCCTTGCTTCATGTAAAGGCATATTGAGCCACATATGGTTACTCCACCTTTGAGAAGCTCCTGCCCATACAAGCTGTAATCTCAGCAGGAGCTGAAAAGCCCTTTCATTCATGAAATGAAGCTGTGCCACTGTAAGAGAGGCAACAGCTGCTGTGTCTCTGTTCCTGCTGTGTTCTGGATTTACCCAAGAGCTTCTGTCACTCAAGAGAGATGCTGCTGCTGAAAGTTATGTTTTGTGAGAGCAGGAACCAGAAATAGTTACTTGTGTCCCATTATATGCAACAGGCATCAATTCTGGCTGCTGTTTGGAACCATGCTTCCGTCTTTTTTCCTCTACTTCGAATATAGAAGATCAGAATGATCAATGGTCTCTTTAAGGAGAATACAATGATTTGTGCCTGGTTTAATGTGTGTAGCGTTTTCTGTAGGAAAATGGATTTTGGAGATGCTTGCTATATTGCTTGAGCATGTACTCATCAGTGTTAAAAAATTTGGATGTATAGCATCTCAATTGCTATATTCAAATTAACTGCATTCTGAATACTATATATATAAAAAAGTTGGACCTGGAAGCTTTTGAATTTTTTACTTAGCATAAATTATTGTAGCGTCTCTGTTTAGGAGGCATATCAACCATTCTGCATACTGTTTCCTCTTGTTTCAGCAGAAGGATTCCTCTGCAGAGGAGTCAGAAAGCTCAGGTGATGAAGAGAAACAGGAAGTAACATCAAATTTCAAAGAGGAATCTAAGGTCGTGAGAGACCTTTGTCAAAATATCCAGAAGCCATCCAGAAATGAAACTCCCAGTAAAAAGTAAGCACATTGTGGGCATTTCTTTATAAACTGTTTGACATTTTCATGCATATTTACGTTCTGCTTTATACCAATTTAAAAATCACTCCTTCAGAGATATTTAGGGTTCTGTTTTGAACTGCTTAATAATCTTTTATTTTTCTAGGGAATGTCCTACCTCGACAAGTACAGAAGAAGAAGCTATTCAGGGCATGCTTTCTATGGCAGGATTGCACTATACTACATGTTTACCAGGTCATACTCAAAGCACAGACTGCACAGATAAAAGAACTTCTCTTCAGGAACACAGAAGCTACCCCAGGAGTCGGCATAAAGACAGACAGCCATCTCAGAGCCACAAAACAATAGAATGTGGTAGGTATCTGAACTAATGACACCACTGCGCTCTGCTCTTGGACAAACTGCTCACAGTAAGCACTTAAAGTTAAATTTTTAGATTTGTACACAAGTTTTTTAGTAAATCAGACCAGCACTTTAAAAGGTGTGTTCCTTGGTTTTGCCTTTTTTTTTTTTTCCTATAAAAAGGAATTGTTACTTCTGAACAAACTTAGCTTGAGAGGTCAATCAGAATATATCTTCTAACTAATGCCATCTGAAAGTTTTGCCAAAAGAGTCACAAAGTTATGGCTAGATTGAAAGTGTAGTCTCCTTATTGAAAGTGTAATCTCCTTCAGAAAAGATTGTCAGAACATTCATGCTTGCAGCTTTCATGGAATGTGTGTTCCTTAGATATCCATAGGAATCTGGTTGGTGAATTCTCCTGTGTTTTTGGAAAGCATATTTGGCTTTACTCCTGAAATTCTGCTACAAGTGCAGTGCATTAAAGGAGATTTTGCTCTCGAAGAGGAGAATTCAGAGGTAATTTTTTTGTCAGTGGCATTTTGATGTCTGTGGAAAACAGACATCTGCTAAATGCATTTTGGGAATGACAGACAGCAGAACATTAACACTAATCCCCTCAAAGGAACCAAAATCAGTTCTTGGAACAGCAAGAGAGAGAGAATCATTATGCTTGAAAATTCTTTGCTTGAGAAGGAAATGTAAGAGGATTACAGCTTTGCTGATGTGAAACAAATAGTATCGCACCAACAAATAGGGTGCTAATTTGAAGAAGTAATAGTATGTTTATTTCTGTTTAAGCAGATAAAAGGAAGGCCTAGTGTGATGTCATGGACTGTATAGTGGTAATTGAAGCTGTGTGTCCTTAAAACCCACCAACTACATAAATGAAAACACCACCACCAACACCTAACCAGAGAACAACACACATACATACGGTGTCTTTCCATCTTTGTAACTTTATGAAAAACATAATACCCAAGTTTCTAAATTGTGGTGGGTTGACTCAGGCCAGCAGCTAAGCTCCCACACAGCCACTTATTCTCTCTCCCTGCCTTGTGGCATGGGGGAGAGAATAGAAAGGGCAAAAGTGAGAAGATTCATGGGTCAACAAAAAGACAGTTTAGTAAGTGAAGGAAACGAGTGGTGAAAAGGTGATCACTCACCACTTTCTGCAAGCAGACTGATGCCCAGCCAGTCTCTGAGCAACTACTACCTTGGAAAACTGCCTTTCCCCCCCAGCTTCTTCCTCTTCTCCACTTTCTATTGCCAAATATGATGTTGTATGGTACAGACCATTCCTTTGGCCAGTTCAGGTCAGCGGTCCTGGCTATGTCCCTTCCCACTCTCTTGCCTGCCCCTAGCCTACTTGCTACAGGGGGCAAGGTGGGAAAAGAGAAAACTGTGACACTGTGCAAGCACTGTTCAGCAACAGCCAGAACTTCGGTGTGTTATCAACACTGGTTTAGCCACAAATCTAAAAAATAGCATTATATGAACTGTTAGGAAAAAATTCCCTTCTTTCCAGACACAGTACATGTGTTATGCTCCACGGGTGTGGGTGAAGAAGTTGGAACTGTGCTTATTAACTAGCAGGTTTTGCAAAACCTTTTGGTCTCTACAAATTTGAATTGAATTGGTGTCTCGGGATACCCTTAATTTTACAAGTTAACTGTATTGTAAATGTGTTTTCAGTGTGGATGCTTCTTCTATAGGCCTATCAGCATATAGATCTTCCATGTGTTGTACCTGAATAGCACATCAGTGCTTAGAAACAATACAGTCAATAATACCTGAAAATTAAATGTCCATCTTTGTATGAACTCCTCATGATACAAAGCCATGGTGGAAAACTGTAGCGTAACAAAGAAAGTAAGCTGTTGTCAACATCAGTACTTTCACATTTGAATGATTATATTTGACCTTACTGTGGTATATGAATCTATACTCGCTGTATTTATACTGTGAGATTGTTTTCCCGATGTAGTGTGTGAAACCAAGCAGCTCTGACAACCCTTGTTTTATATCTCAGAAATATTTTTTATTGTATTTTCCTTTCTTCTTGTGTTAATTTTAAAGTCATTCAAATGTATAATTAACTTTGTATTCCTAGTTACTGATTTTAAAATTTAAGCTTGTTGAACTTCTCTTTAGGCAGGTCTGTGAAGGAAGAAGAAAGAGACTTGGGGACTTCAGCATGGACTAGACACCTGAATGAAGTTTCGAGGATTACCCCTCAGGTACAGCAATACTTTAAACATTTTGGACACATTTTTGTAGGAAAAACAGATTGTGAACTTCTAAGTACAGAAAGCATGGTAGACAGGTCTTTCAACGCTGTATGTCTGATAATAACTACTTCTGGTGCTGGTAGCTGAGTATTATATTTTTGTTATGCTTTTTTGATTATTATTGTCTTCTATCGTAGTGGCTGGTATTAAGATGCTCAGGGCAGTATCTTGACAAATAAAAAATACGTTATAAGAAAAGCGTGATTTTACATTCAGTCGAACTGAGGGAGCACAGTATTGTTTATTTGTTGTTATTCCTAACCAGAGCATCAGAACAAGTAGAACCTGTTGATAGTATTTCTAGTAAAGATACTTGCTTAGGAAATTAGTACTGCCAAACTGATACCACCTTTCAACAGCCAGGAGGTAGGAGTATTTTTGCTTTCTGATGTCCAGGTGGAATCCAGCAAGGAATATATAAATGAAAGGTTGTGTGCCTTACGCTATTAACTTTTCTAGTATTTCTAAACTTGTCTATATTGGAAGTATTAGAACAATTAAAGTTCCAGAATAATACTGCTATTAAATAGCTGTACGATAACTGCATGCTTTGTGGGTTTTTTTGGTAAGAGTATTGAAGTACATGCTACTCCTTACAGTTTATAATTTCCAATTTGGCATTTTTTCTCTTGTCAGCTGAATATTGAAGGCAGATTGCCTGTTTAAGTAGTCGGTGGTTATGCTTGCTATAGTGGGCAGTTTAATCAAGAGCAACTGCATTCGTTTTGATCACTGCAAACTAAACCCCAAAAGTAGAGAAATTGAGTACAGTAGTATGTGTAATTAAACTATAGTATTGCCCTTAAGTGCATATAAAATAGTATCTTACTTTTAAGAGGTATCTATACTAAAAGAAATGATGGAATCATAGAGTGGTCAGACACTGGTGGAACTGAAATATCTTTTTCAAAGACACAGCAGTATAATTAGAAAAACAGGAGTGAACTTGTAGCCAGAAATTACTAACTTCCGCTTTGTTTCTTCTTCTCACTTCTATACTAGGATACAAGTAAAACTCAAAAATATATCAAGAAAGAGGGTGTGTCAGAAGCCAGTCATAAGGTTCAGGAAAACAGGAGTATAGTTCACAACAACGGCTTGAGTTTTCAGCATGGCAAGTACCCACGAGACTCCAGTCTAACTCAAGGAGAATGTCGGCTGAGCGATGGCAGCCTTAGCCCTGACAGGCCCTATGGTGAAACGTCCTTGTCTGTACCGCTTCATCCAACAAAGAGGCCAGCATCAAATCCACCCCCGATCAGCAACCAGGCGACAAAAGGTGATGTTTGTCTCTGTGATCCTCTTGCCAGGGTGTTGGGGGGAAAAGACTAGGAAAATAAACTTGTAAACATCAAAAAGAGCTGTTAGATGCAGAAACTGAAAAAAGGACAGACTTAGACCTTGAGGAAAGATACAAGATGGGTATCCTGTGGAAACTCAAATTTTGGCACAGAGTGTGTGGAGGCAGAATGAAGAGAGGTCTGACTGGGTGTGTGGCCAGATGAAACTTTCACAGTTACCATTGCACCTCTGCTGCTTTATCTGTTACGCGTTTATTACAGGGAACAGTGCCACAACTGTACTCTGAAGCACTGGCCTGAATCAGATTTGTTTATCAAAGTGAAAGTTTAAAAGCTGCAACATTTCAAAAATGATCATACTGGATATTTTTTAGTTTAATTTCTGTAATTTTCTCAAGGGAATAACTTACTTGAGCAAAATTCAGGAAGTGCAGTTTAGGTTTTTCCTTACCACACCCTCCCCTAGACTGGAAATGTTTGTAAATAATATAACTTTCATTATGATAGTGCTAGACAGAGTTTAGGGAAAACAATTCCTGGCCTTTTACAATTCTAATTCCCTGTTTGTTTGCTCCCAGACAGACAAATGAAGATCTTTTGGGGATTTTTTTTGCTTTTTTTTTTTTCTATTGAAACTAATTCAGGTGAAAATTTGGACTGCTTCAGCTTGAAAGCTGGGTTTCATCTTTGTTCTATCATGATAAAATTTATTCTGAAATTCCTGATTGAAGTACTTGATTTCATTTTTCAGGTAAACGTCCAAAGAAAGGAATGGCAACTGCTAAACAACGCCTTGGGAAGATCTTGAAGCTGAACCGGAATGGCCATGCACGCTTCTTTGTTTAATGTAGCTGCTACTTCTACTACTGCTATCTTTCCTACACAGACCAGTATTGAGGTCAACAGAGCCTGGAGCTGCTGTTATTCCTCTGCTTGAAGCAGACTTGCATGTACCATATAAAATACTGCCTGATGAACAAAAACAAGAAAGAAATCAAAAAAAGAAAAAAAAAAACAACAAAAAAACCCACAAAAACAAGAAAAAAAATCAACCCAATGCTGCATTTTCACTGTGCCACACCTGCTCAGCAATAACCATACGGGAATGGGGAAATCTTCAGAGAGACATGGACTGTGAGAAATAGTCTCTCATCAGGGCTTGAATATCATTTGTTGCTGGTAGTTTCTGACCTAATTAATGAGGGGAAGATGATGAAGGTGGTTTATCAATAATTTATTTCTGATAGATTTTGACGACTTTTAAATTCATTTAAAAAACCTATTTATTTGGAAGACTTTTTTTGTGGGGTTATTATTTAGATTTAAGAATGTGAAAGTTTTTAATTGTTTTGATAATGTATGTTTGGTGCAGTGGAGAGCCACATTAATTGTGATTAGTCTGGACTCCTAAATTTGATATTCAGGTTATAGTCTTAAATAGGGGTGAGATGCATTATTAATTATTTTTTAAATTAAGGCATATGGAATCTGTTTTTTTTTTTTCCTGCTTTTTGTAAGCTATTGGCTGGGCTTCTTTTGACTTGCAAGTTGTATATTCTCTGCCAGCTTGATTATTTTTTGACCTGTCCTCTTTTATACAGATTTATTTATTTGATGGACTAGAAGAGACTCCTAAAGACAGAAGAATCTTCTTGTGTCAGTCCAGTAGCTAACTTGTTTGAAACTGCACCCCTTTCCTCCAAATTAGAGTGCATACTTTTCCTCCTGATGATCTATCTGGGATGGTTTTCTTCTGTAAAAAGGCTCCCTGAAACAGTATTTTTACAGGTTATTTAAGAGTTGGTACAAAGGAGGGAAACCTGATACATCTTTTTGGGGGAACAGGGACATCAGTTAAGATAAATGTTTCTTCAGAACAATAGCTCAGAAATAACTCATAAGATATATATTACAGTCTTAAGATTTGGCATATTACTTAATGTAGCATGGAAGAAGCATTAAAGTATTATTATTGTACTTTAAACACATTTTACTGAAGAGTCAGGAAGGCAGGAGAATGTGTGTTGCTTTCAAAGCTGGGTGAGACAGCCAATTAAAAGTCTTAACTGGTGCATATATAAGCATTAAGTAGCTTACTGGTATCAGAATGATCATTTGTGTTAGGCGTCATACAGAGCTGATAGCAAATGCCGATTCTGAATTATTGTAAATAATTTTGATTTAAAATTTGTATTTTTCTGTAATATAAAATTAAATATTTAACTTTGGGGGGGATGGGGATGAAGGCAGAAAAGCGAATACTTTTACTTGATTCTGGAAAAAGGGCATTTTGCAGGGTCCAGCCAAAATGAAAACATTAATATGCTAGTGAAAACAATATTGTTGGTTGTTTAGGTTGTTTTTTTTGGTTGCTAAGAGTAAAAGTACTCAGGCATAGCTATCCAAGTCATTGAATTGATTTAATTTTCCATACCAGTTTTTCCTTCCTCCATATTCTATACTGGAATAATCTTCTCTTGTTGTGGTTTAAAAACAAATTCAGTTGGACTTTCCAGAATATTTGTACAGAGTTCTTTTTATCTAGGCTAGATCATGAATGCCTTTACAAGTCTCTGGAAATAGTTCTGAAGTCAGGTGTCTTTGATTGTTGCAGGGTCAAAACTATTTAGCATTATGTTACCCTATTTCTAAATTGAGAAACATCAAAACGTAATGCAACTACAAATAAGTCAGGTAGCTTTCATGGCTTTACTTCCTCTGGAGCTTGGAAAGTATAACTTAGGAGTGGTTTTTGCAGCCCTGCTTTTACATTATATTGGCTTGACTTCATAGTTTTCTGTGTGTGCGTATGGGTGAATATTTTTAACCTTTTTTTGTTTGCTGATTATGGTTTCATAAAGGCATGTTTTCAGTCTTTTTAATTTATTTTTTTTTAAATTTAATGGAAGCTATCAACCTTGTTTAGACTATTGGGAACGGAGGTAACAAAGGATTTCTAAAATGCATAAGATAAGCTAAGAGGTACTCTACAGGTGCTGAAAGTGACTATAAGTACTTGCTATTCTCAGGTGCTACGTTTTCCAGATGGAAACAGTTAAAAGAGAGTATTTCAGCTATCTTCTAATATGTTCTCACCAAACTCAGTCAGAGAAATAAACTATGTTGTTGATATTAGTTAAAATTGTATATCCATATAGATATTCTCTGTGCTTAAGCTTGAGCAAGTGGATTAATTCCTTCCAGGCTTTGGAAACTGTTTTTTAGCTTTAGCATATTGAACCAAGCTGTTTCCTTCTTGCTGGCTGTATGATTTTTAAGAATAGAAAATTCCAATTTAGTGCAGCAATTGGATTCAGAGCAGAATGAAGAATGAGCTCTCTCTCCTTAAAGGCTGATTTTTGAGAATGCTTATCTGAAATAGAAGTGTGCCAGAATAGAATCTGGAGTAAGGAATTTTAAAATATGGAGTATGCTTTCTTGTACATATAACTGGTTTATACAAAGTGTCTTTTCTGACCATCCGTATTATTTATCTGTATCTTACTGTTGCAACACAGATGTGGCTGGACCCATATATATTATTTCTTCTTGGTTTTATTCTGTCTTTATTCTACTTTCTACCTTGTTTTTTCAAAGTGGCTCTCCACTGTCATGAATTTTTGTAATAGTCTGTTCACGGGCTGTCAACAGGCAGAGGTTCATTCCCATTTTCTTCAGATGTCCATGCTTCCAGCAGAAGTTAATTCTGATGTTCCACCTCAGAACAAGTAATTTAAAAGAAATTGTCATGATGATCAGTATTTAAAAAAAAACAACAAAAAACCCCAAAACAAAACAAAAAACAAAACAAACAAAGGGGAAAAGAAAAGTCTCCTGGTAGCTCATGAAGAGGATGTGGTGACCTCACTTGTTTTGTGTACTTGTATCTAGGGATATTTTTATTGTGTTCTAGATGAAAACACTACTGCACCAATCTTTCTGTAGATGGACTGAGCTTTGTGTTGTTGTAGTGGAGAGAAAAAGCCCTATTTTTTTCCTTGCTGTCTCACTTGGGGTGGAAGAGGGAGGGAGTAGGGAACACTGACAGGACAACAAAGAGAATTAAGCCTGCTATGGTTACTTGTTTTCAAGGATAATCTCTTTTGAAAAGTCAGAGAACTTTGATTTGGCATAAAACTTAAATTTTTTTTTTGTAGGCAAAACAATAAGAAGTGAAATATTGTAGGGGTTTTCCTGTTCTCGTAAGTTCTCATGTTCCTGCAATTGAAAAAAAATAACACATGAAAGTGGAAAGACCACCTAGAAACTATATCAAAGACTCTTCCAGCAACTTTCCCTTTTCTTCTTCTACTATACTTGCTAATAAACCCTGGCTACAAGGTAGCCTTTGTTGACCTCTGAGGTAGATTACCTATGCAACCTATAATACTCTACATGAATCCATGCTTAAAGACAATTTTGAAAGGGTTAGATGTTGAGAGTTAAAGTTGTTGCTTTCTGATCACATGGGGTATTTGGGGGGGGGTGTTGTTGTTTTTTGGTGGTTGAAGTGCTTGTGTTACCTTTAGTAGAAATATGAGAGCACAGTGTCCATGATCACATTTTAGAAGCTTCAGCTTTCCCTGGGCTTTGCTATATGGCATAAGCTACCTTTATTCACAAGGCCATGAAGTTGTAAATGTTGAAAATCTTTGCAGGGTTTTGGAGTCAGAGCTGATGTGAGTCTTGCCTACCCCCTTTTTGGTAATCGTGGAGACTTAAATAGAACTGAAACTAGAACAGCTGGGTACTGCAAGCCTATGACTAGTGCCCTATTTAGGCTCCACGTGCCCACTTATCCCTTCATACCCCCACCATGACCCTCAAATCTAGTGTCTTTCCAGAGTTTGATTCACGTGGTACTTCCAGACCATTAAAAGCTGTTTATAGCTCTGGAGTTGAGTGAGCCCAGAGCTACTCTTTCATGGAAGAAATATAAATGGAACCAAGGGCCTTAGTATTTGTGGTTAAACAAGATTAAAAGCTGCAACATCCATTTTTCCAAAAAGAAAAAAAGAAACCCAACAAAAAACCAACCTAGTAATCCTCTTTGTGGGAGCGTATGAATGATAAATCATGCAGTGGATGGGAAATATAAGTAGCACTGATAAGGAGATGCATGTTCTTCATAGGCTGCATTTTCTGTTTGGAAAAAAAAGACTTTTTCTACTTTTAATATAAATTAAGCCATAAGAGTTTCATGCTGTGGGAAGGGAATGAAAGGGATCACTTTAAGAGATTATATTGATATGTATTGTCACTTCTGCTGGGAAATGTCTATTGCTGCCAATGCTTTGGTGAATCTTTTTTTAAAAAAATCCATGGAATTTGAAAAAAAAAAAAAGAAAAAGAAAAAAAAAAGGGGCTAGTTCTTGGCTATATTTCCTAGTTTTGTAGTAACGTTTTGCTGGCCCGTTTGTCTTTTCCTCTCCTTTTTCTACTCTCATAGTCTAATTTCTATCTTTCCTTCTAATGTCTCTGAAAATATTAGCTTGTCTGCTCAGTAGGGGTCGGTGTATGTGTGTCTTCCTTTTTACAGAAACGCACTACTGTGTTAAGTATTTGGCTGGGAAATGGGATGCTGCAGCTTTAAGAGCATTTTTTTCAATTCATAACAGTATTTCCCATCCTCTTTTGCCTGCAGGCAGGGAAAGTGTATGTACAGTATTTATTTTGTTTCGATTTTACTTTAAATTTGTAAGTTTCTATAAGTAGTTCACATTGATTATTCTAGCGGAGGACAAGTGGCTTTGTTTAAATTTGTATTTGATATTCATAGTTTTCACTTTCTGTACTTCAAAATGCTGAAATTAAAAAATTGTATTGCTTATGTTTTGATTTTAGCACTCTAAAGCGTTTAATTTCTTCAGACTTCTGCTCGTTTGCTTCAATGTAAATACAGAAAACTACAGAATGTCGTGAGGAGAAAACTGCTTTTCTAGGTCCAATCTTTGTGCCCTTTACTTGTCACATTTTAAAGGAAAAAACTTTCTGTAGAAATGTGAGAGGGAATATTCTCATACTGCTTTTTTATTTTTTCAAAGTGCAAATCTCATTTCAATCCAAGTACATTATAAGACAACCAAATGCATTTTGTGAAGATGTGTATATTCTTTTTGAATCTTAATATAAAATTCTCTTTTGGTTCTTCTTTTTTTCTCTTTAAGTGTGTGCAGTTTCTGGAAGAAGAGATTTGTCTTTCACACTTCCATGTACTTTGTCAAACTTGCTTTTATCCTGGATGACTTCTTTGCTGGTTTCTCCCACCACATGTTGTCTCCTGGTTTACAGTTGTCAGTGCTCCCTATTTTGACTCTGTATGGCAGTATGGTGTTTGCATATGGGTACTCTACCTGGGGGTAACAGAAGCATTGCTGTGGCCCATTCCAAGGTCCTGTAATGTATTTTCTTCTGCGAATGGTGCTCCATGCTACTGAACTGCTTCAGTGCTGTGATGGGCAGATGCTTAGATTCCAGTGATGGTCATTTTCTGAGACCCTAAAAACCTATAAATGATGCAGAAATGGCATTGGGAATACCACGTGGCAAAAGGTGTTTGATTTGAGCATCCTCTGCAGCTGCTCAAGTTTACTTCTTAGCCTGGCTTTTAGTTTACAGAGAATTTGTGGTTGACTATAACGACTAGGAGATCTGTTCATTGACAAGGACTTCATTGCACCCAGGTGCTTTACACACAAAGAGCAAGAATGCTTACCTCATCAAACCGTGTGCTGCTTAAGTGTAAGATTGAAGTAGCTTTAAAAAACCCAACAAACTAGTGAGTTCTGTGGCCAAAAGTTTCAAACGTAGTATTGCTGTAGATTTTGGGGGCAAAAGCATCTGTGCTGTTTCAAAAACAAACTTTGAGTGGAGTAAGAAATCATGAGGAAAAATCATGATTTAAGTGCAGGGGATGAAGATTAAATATTAATATATCCAGAAATCAGTTCCTGCTGTATTTTGACATGCTTTTACATCTTTTCAACTAATATGTTAAATTTTATTTTTTTTTATTTGGTTAGCCAAAGATTTGCCAAAGATCTGAAAGAGATATTTGTCTATCAGAGCAACCACACATTTTGAAAAAGTCTTGATCATTGTGACTGAAGAACAACGCTACAACCTACGCATTGCCATCAAACAGATTGCTCTAGATGATTGTCGCACTGAGCTCACTGCTCGTGCTAATGTTTTGGTCTTAAAGTGATAGACTTACGTGAACACCTCAGTGGGCCACAAATACAAGTTTCATACCCATATAAAAACCTGTATAAGCACCTTTACTATTCGTCCTTTTGTTTTTTTGCCAGCTACGCTCCACAGCATTTCTCTTTGATTGCTGTTTGGTGGATAATAGATGGTATAATACACTGGAAAATAAGTGAAATATCTCACAGTGCTGCTCTAAATGCTACTGGATGGCCTTCAGCGCCTGGAGTCATATTTCCATTCGTGTTTTCTGCTTTTCTATTTGAGGACAGTGGGGAAATACTTATCTGGATTGTTCTTTCCTGATGGACAGATGGATTTTAAAGATTCAAGGCTATGAAATATAGCAAAACAATTGAATTTCTAAAGTCAGGGAGTAGGCAAGATACCTGTCTAGGTATCTGAAGACTAAAGATGTTGGTTGTTTTTTTGGTTTTGTGTTGGTCTGGTTGTTGTGTTTTCTTTTTCTTTTTTTTTTTTAAATCAACAGTGTTCTACTGCTTTTGAAGTAGGGTACCCCCTTGTAAAGTGCCTGCAGACTTGGTTTTGTGTACACTCAGTTCAACTCTTTCACTAGAGGGTTTGTCATAACCTGCTTAAGTTGTGAAGCTGTTGTGGTGGTGGCGTCTTATTAGTTAATCCATTCAACCAAACCTTTTCCTGTTTGTTTTGTTTAGATATAACTTTGGATTCATGATGGAAACCTGAGTAGTAGAATGAATATAGTGAAGTCAATCATGCTAAGTGTTAGTTTCTGTAGAAACTCTTTTTTCTTTATATAGAAGTATTTCTCCTGAGAGCTCATGAAATTACACTTTTACTGCTGGTAAGTAATATCAACTGTCTCAAGCCAAAAGTTAACGAGGACTGAAACTGTAAAACCAGAATCTTAATGTTTCTCATTCTGATACAACCAGGATTTTTAAATGCCTTTGTTTCTACAGCAGTCAATGACTAAAGTTTTTACCTGCAGAAGAAGTAGCTGGTGATCAAGACAATGAATAAAGTCTGCCATTGCCAGAGCTCATAGTATATTCCATCTAACAGCCAGCTAATAGGACAGTTTGCTTTGTCTAGACTAAGGTCTGATTTCTCTGAAGCCAAATATATTCAGTCTTCAGAATAAGTACTGCAAATTTTTGAAGAATTGTATTTGGCTTAAATAGATCTATTTATCTGTACTGCTTCTGCTGTATTTGCTTTGGTCTTGGAAAAAATACTTTGGAACATATAAGTCAACTAAAAAAACAGTATACAAAGAGTCTGCTTGTTTGTGATGCTTTGCCCCAAAGTTTATTTCTGATAAGGAATGTTTTATTTGCTGCAATGAGTTTGAATAAAGTTCCCACCCATAGTTGAAGAATGGGATATTTATCTGGAAGAAACATTCACCCTTAAATCATTCACCTTGGTGGTAAGTCATAAAGATGTAGGTTGGCTTTTGTTCCAATAAAACTAAAAGCCAACAAAACTCTAGAAACTGCTACTCTGGTCTCCTAAAATAGGATCTGGGCTGTGGATATGTGGTTTAACATGACAGCTTTTTCAGGCTAGTGTTTATTTGAAAAAGGTACTAAGTCTTGTGCTTCATTCTTAAGTTGGTGATTTCTAGTTGGGTTTTGCTTTTTTACAAAAGATCTTTGAATAGATTCACTACTGGTCTGGCCCAGTAAGGATTTTCCTGGGCTCAACCAGCACACTTAGAAATTGTTTTGAGTTCTGTGGCGTGACAGTTACTGCATAGAGCTCTTCCCATGTGGCCAAAGTGCTTCTCCTCAAGAGGCCACTAACCTCTGTGTTCCCTCCGAGCTATATGCCTACTGAGGAAGGAGAGCATTCAAAGAGCTTTTGCCATGCCAACTATCCTAAAAGCGATGTCGGAACCGGGTGGCTCAGATGAGGTTAGCATCGAGAGAGCCCTTTTGCTTCTAAGTCCATCTGTCCGTATTCAGCCTGTGTTCACCAAGAGGTGGGGGGAGAATTAAAATCTGCAGTCCTCTACTGCAAAAGGAGTGGGTCATATTCCAAAGACTGCTGGACAGCTGTGCCTGTCATAAAACTAAGCACCACAAGTGATGCTGAATTGCCGTAGTCTTAGGAGGGAGACCAAGCATTAAATGGGACATGGCATCTGAATGATCTCTTTCTCCCCAGGCTTTTGCAGCAGCCCAGAGAAGAGGTATTAGTGAGATGCCTTGGGAAAATGCTAAAACATTGCACAATATACCCCTTCTATGGCTACGTGAAATTATTTTAGGCACCGTTTCCGTTGATCCATGTTCTTCGGTGTTAACAGGATTTCACTTGAAGTTCAGTTTGTACAGAAAGTAGGAGGACAATTCATGTTAGACATCCCCACAGCTACTCTGTGAGAGGTTTTTAAGGGGAACTGCTATGTATTAGGCCAACTGACGTATTTGAGAGTGGGAAATTAATGTTTAGCACTCATGGTTCAGCTGTAAAACGCTTCCTCTCCACACAAACCTTGCCCTGCTTGCGTACTAACAGTACGGGGCCACTGGTAGCTTATAGACTGTTTGCAGTAATGTTGCCATTAGGAGCTTTCTTTAAAATAAGAACATTTCGATAAGTACATTTTAAATAACACAGTAGTAATTGAGGAGAAAAATTATGTCATTTGGATGGGTTGAATGCATAATATATGTAGTGTCTAGGAGGAGATGTAGGAATAAGGCAGATTTCCCTGAAGTTAATGTGTTCAGTACATTAAAAAAATGCAACAACTTCAAAAAGAGGACCGTTCACAAGATTACAAAACTGAGAAAGTCAGAAATGCTTTAGCAGGCCACAGGATCTATATATGTATTCTTTTTGCTATACTGAAACTGTCTTCCACCGTGGCAGCTACAATACAGTATATACATACACACACATATTTATTTATTTATTCTGTCCCAAGTTTTCCGTTGCCTCTACTTTCAAAAAAATTTAGAGAGTAGAATGTCAGGTACCAAACTCCAGTAATATCAGTTTTTTTACCATAACTATGATTAAAGGAATGTCTTCACTAATCCTTTTGCTACACGTTTTAGTTAACAACAAAATAGTACTGTCAATACTTTTAAAATACTGTATTTAAATTCTTTTCTACTTGGTTGGGACATTCAGAGATATCTAAATTTTTTCTGCACTAATGCAGACTCTCACTATATTTTGCAGTTCATGGCTTGAAGAAAAAAAGTGAGTATCATTCTGAACCAGACTCTCTTGTGGGTCACTGAAAAGGGCTCTAAAAGACTGGGAACAACAGAAAAAAGAAATCTCTGATCTGTTAAACGTTCTTTAGAGCCTGTGCCTCGGGTCAATATCTGAAGCACTAAAGCACGGGTTACAGTATAACTTGAGATCTTAAAAGATGCTAAGGTGACTAATCAGATCAAAATGTACATAGTGATAGAGAACAGAAGGGAAACCATATGCATAACATGAGGTAATTTTTTCTTAATTAGCTGCAGGAATGCTAGATTTTTCACTGTTTCACCAGCGTGGAGTTAAACTGAATGGGCTTAATATCTGAAAGACTTAGACTGCCAGGTGATAGAAATGGTTGCAAGTAACAGGGTCAAAATAGGGTCGATTTCTGGTTGGAAGCACCAGAAATCTGTGTGCTTTTTCTAGGGAAAAATCTGCTTAGATATGCACACCTCGGCTACAATTCTGACTTCTAACCGGTTCAGCTGCTGAACATGCATACACTGATTTTAATGAGGTCTGAATTAATGCCCCAGCTGATGTAGTGCCATGTCTTTAAATACGTAGCTGTGCTTCCAAGGGTTTTTCAGGTGATGCTGCCGTTTGCTCTTTCGGGATCCTTGGTCAGGACTTCTGATGATTCCGGGACTCCCAATGCTCTCCTGGAAAAAAGCTGTCTTGGTGCATCCCAGCTCAGCCTAGTGTGGGAAGGGGGCAGGGTGGTCCTCTCTGCTGCCTGGGGAGCTGCTTTCTCCTATGCAGGAATTCGTGTGTGGGGAAGGCTTTGGATTGTGCTGCTGCATCTCAACCTTTGTTTTGCTAATGTGACGAAGGCCTGTGGGGTGTACTGGTGAGGGAAGGGAGCAGCAAGGGTCAGAGGAATTGGCCAGTCAGGAGAGAGGGATGCGTGCCCTTCAGGAGACTGAAGCAGCAGTCTGGAGACTTCACCAAGGCACCTGCAAAAGGGGATTTCTCCCATTTTGACTGGTTGACGTGCCAGCTGCTGTGGGACTGTTCTTTTCACCTCTTTCCTCACGTATTCCAACCCTGCCAGCCCACGTGGTGAAGAGCATGGAAGCGGTGCGACCCCAAAAGATGAACATCACTGCTTTCCCCTGTGTTGGGGGGGAAGTGGTAGCCAGGCTAAGGTCTGACCAGTCTCACCAAGGTCTTTTCAGAAGAAGGCTCTCACCCCCAGCCACTGCTCACTGGGGACTGCTTCTAGATGTGGAAGGGTTCTTCTGTGCTTCCCTGGATTGGTGGCGTCCCTGTCCTTTGCACAGATGTCAGGTTTGGAGAGGTAAAGCACGTTCTTGTGATAAACAGGACAGAATGTAGTATGGAGGAATCCAAGCTGATGCCTGCAATGGTGTGAACTTACAAATGCAACCCCTGGGGTCAGCTTGAGTTTGAGTATTTTGAAGTATTATTTAAATCTTACTTTTCCAAATCAACTTTCACTTACACTGCTGGCATAATATGAAGTGAAAACCTCTCCATTTTGCAATTTTGGGAAAGCTTTTTCTCAATCATTGTCATTTTGCTGTGTTTCATTCCTTGGTTGTTACTTTGAGTGAAATGGAGTAGAATGTAGCTTTGTCCAATGTCTTAGTCACCTAATAATGTAGCAGCTTAGCCTGGAAAGCCATGGTATCCCTGCGATGCTGAATCATCAGTGTTTCAATCACTGTAGTAACAGGACGGAAGGAGGTTGAGCAGACACATTTCCTTTTTCTATAAAAACATCTAAACCAAGTGACCTCTTTGAGATTTATTTAAAATCTCTGGATCTTTCTGCCTGAATTTCTTTATCATCACCCAGGAAGACTGGACTGTAGTGGATCCAGATCCTGGCTGGTTTTGCAAAGGGTCTGAATTGGAGGATATTTAGTGACTGTTAATTTTTTAAAATTTTTATTTATTTGTTCCCTTTCAATAGTCTCTTATGCTTAGGCTTGTATTCTGTTGCAACCAAGTTTGATGCAAGTCAAAAATCACAAGACTGAAAAACCTTAAATGGATTATTTCTATAGACTTCTAGGTTTTTGTAGCTGAAGGCTACAAAATCTTATTGGGCATTTTAGGGAGCTGTATCGATTTTTATTCTCCACCTAATTTTTGGTTATGCTTTGCGGTGTTTCTGCATTGAAACACTTAGTCCTTTTCACAATGTAATTCTCTATGTAAGCTAAGACATCTCTGGCCTTTCATTTCGACATTTTTCAAATTCTGCAAATCTTTGATGGCATTTTGGGCTGCAACTGTTGCTAGCTGAGTTTTCTGTCTTCCCAAATGGTATTGATGTCTTAAGGTGCTAATTAATGATGCAGTGCAAGCCCAAAGGTTGGCATACCTGTGAACAGCTGAAAAAATTACACAGCCCAAAGGGCTTTCAAATCAACAACAACAACATCATCATCAATAACATCAATAGCTGGGAAATTAAAAAGGTGCAATAGTAAAATTTAGAAAACGAAGGGACTTACAGATCACTTTTAAACACAGGACTTGCATCATTATTAGTTCGTAAGGTGTCTTAGAGGTATGCAGAAGAAAAGGTGTGTATTTGTGTGTATGTCTGTGCAGCTCATTTAATCCGTGCTTTTCCCAAAAGTGGGGTTTGACTGCTGAGGCAAATACTGTCTACACAAGAACACGGTCTGACATGGGGCCAGGCTGTGCCTCTGATCTCTGCTGTAATTCACTTCTCTCTCTGTGTGACAGTACCTGGACAAACTGGGTTTTGGAAGCCCATGGTCTGCACTTGTGCTGAGTGAGAGGCAGTGATCACGTAGAGGCAGTGAAGGAAAAAAAGGAAGGGATGCCAAAGATGGTGGGAAAATTGGATCCTCTGATGTTAACTGGATTAGCTGCTGTACAATTCCATCCCAAGTCATCAGAAGGATATCCTGGACAAAGCGTTTCTAAAATGAACCTTTCTGATACAAGATGCTGTGTTTAATAGGTATGAGGCATTTTGGCTGTGTACTGAAAATGAGCGGGGTTAACAAACATTCCTACTAACCTACCCTGAGAAAGCTCCTGATGAAAATTTCAAAGTACATCAAGTCAGTTTTTGACAACAAGGCTCTGAGCAGAGGCAGATCTGACATGAAGATTTTGTTTTTGCTGCCTGGCTAGGAGAGTGTGTATAAAGAATTCATGTAATTGCATTTATTCAGTTTTTTACATATTCATAGCTTCATGTTATAATGAGACCAGAAGATACTCTGCAGTGCTCTAATACCATACACTAATGGTCAGCTGGAAGGGGAGTGGAGACCTTTGCTAGTGACAGTCTTTGCAAAACTCTTGTATTGTTTTCTTTCCCACCTTTTGTTTCACTCAGGTGTTACTGCTTGTTCTTTGTAGTGTAACGTTTCTGGGACAGCAGCTGTTGGATGCCAGATGCTTGTGCAGCGCCTAACAAACTGATTTTGTTTGATGCCTTGGGCCAGGATTATTTATAATTTATCTTTCTGTAATGTTTTTACCCATGCTACTTGAGTAGAATAGAATTTCCTATTCCAGCCATTCCAAGCCAAACTCAGAAAACGATACGGGTAACTCTCCTTCCTCTTTCCCTTTTCCTGCCCTGCAGACTCAGCATGGAAAAGGCTACCTTGAATAGACATAAATAGTTAGGAAGGATGTATTTCTTTGGGTCTGTGGGTCATAGGACAGAGTGGCATCTGCAGCAAACAAAATTATTTCTTCTGCTAGGAAGAAAATGTGACACTTCATTTTTTTTTTTTTATTAAAAAAAAAAAAATCATTGCAAAGGGTGAGTGTGAGCCTTTCTGTCACTCTCAGAATATATGGGTTTTTTTTTTGTTTCCATTGTAAAAGGTGTTCCTTGAGTACAGAAGTAGGGGACAATGTCCAGAAGCTGTGGGTTTATTTTTTGGTTTTTTAAGCTCAAGCAGAGAGGAAATTAATACAATATTGATGTCCACCAGGAGGAGCTCACGATACAGCCTGCAGCGTTGCCTTCCTGCCGCTGGGCTTCTCCTGTCTCCCCCAAGAAGAAACTTGAGGTCAGAGCACGGTGCGGGCACCCATCCCCTTAAAGCTGTCAGCGCTTGGCATTCGAGACAGGAATGCACGAAATAAACTGCATCTGGAACAGGCAAAGCGACCCCAAAACAGAGGGCAGGTGGGACAACTTGCTGTAGGCAGGTGCTGGGAGGTTAGAGAACAGGGTGCAGGGAGGGAATCCCAGCCTCAAACTTTACTTCTGAAATCTCTGTTTTTCTCTTGGTGAAAAAGTAAGCCGAGGTGGCATAAAGACCAGCTGGCAAAAAGAAGGGGGGGAGGGAGTGTTCACTGTGCTTTTTAAAGTTTTAGTAAAGAAAGCTCTTTATAGGTGGGTCAGTAACTCCACGCCGTTTGCTCATGTGAATGTTCCCAGCTATCCAAGGGCGGCAGGACAAATTTGTAAGTAAAAAGCTGGTCGTTTTTATTGTGGAAGAGATGCTTGGTTTCAGAAAGCACAGCTCTTCACCTTGCAGCTGCTAAGTTTCCTCCGTCCGGGACAAAGCAGGACGGAGCCACCAGCATTGAAATTGCTGAGGAAATGATTTTAACAACTTTCTGCAAAACTCCAGGATGAATGAGAAGAACCCACTCTCTGTCACATCTGTTCTGCTCTCTCTCTATTTTTGTACTCGTTTTAAAAATCCAGTATTTAACACTGCCTCAATACTAACCAGTTCTCATTTCACTGAGGCAAAGAGACTAACGTCTGTAAGTCCCCAGGGACTGTGGGCACCTTTCTTCTTGTTAAAATAAATTAATACTGAACAGAGTCTTTTTATCATGGCCACGTTCTTATCGGCCCATCTCGCTTTATATTCCTTCCTTCCCCAGCCATTGTGGAAACAGACATCCTGCCCAAGGCATCGAAATCCACAATCTGCTGCTTCTTCTATGGAGCCTCTGGATTTTTGCCAACGGCCCCTTGAGATGGTCCCAGATGCGATTTGCTTTTTCTGTGCTACCCTGCAAATATCCGGTAAAAACAAAGGGCTGCACTCACCACAGTTACCGCTTTGGAGGCCAGCACTTCCTCTGCTGTCAGGGATGTACAGTGGGAGATGTTAGTCATGATGTACCCCAGAGTAACCACGACTAAAATGGCAGGGTCGCAGTCAAAGGGATATTCCTACAATAGAATAAAGCCAATCTTTTTATTGCATCTCTCAGCTGTTCCTCGAGTTTACCTCCAGTTCCCATGAAGCTAGGAGATGTGCAGGGGATGTCTTTCCCACAGCTTTCTTCTGCGGGGAAAATGCAGATTCCTTGCACCTACGTTCTGTGTGAAAGGAAATGAGGTTTTGAGACTGCTGCTCTTCAGGGAGGGGGGAAATGCAAACAATGCTATTTTTATTTCAAAGCGACTTGGACTCAAATAACAAAACAGCCAATGCTTTAAAATAAAACCAAAATGTTTATTGACTGACTCAATAACTTTTCTGGGAGGAGGTTGGAGGAGAGAGGAGGGAAATGGAAATGCCAACTCGTGACAGTTTTTGTGGCTTTGGGTTTCTGGAGGTTTTGTGCTACTTTGGTGGGCTTGGAAATTTTTAGTAGTCCCGTCTCTCAGAAACACATCATTGTAGTCCTGGCTGTTACTGTAAGTGGTTGAGAAATCATGGGGACGAAGGTATAGCAAGTGGCCCAGCAAATGCTGCTGGGTTTCCTTGTGCGATGTTTTGTGACCTTTTTCTTTTTTCTTGTTGCTTAGATCTTCCCTGCAGCAGCTTCCCTGCTTTGGTGCCAGTTGCCTTAACTGCCAGAGTTCCTGCAGTCTGACTGCCCTTGCCTCCGTAAGTGTTTGTGCATGCAGTAAGACATCCAGAGGGGGTTTATTAGCCCCTTCATTGATTTTTAGGCACTCACTCACCGAGGAAGGACAGGTGAGAATCCAGTGTGAGCTCTTGTGTGGGTCTGTGCTTATTGGTTAAAGGCTTTACTTCAGTGTCACAGCAAAGAAAAACTTGAAATGCCTCTCTGTTGGGATCCATCTTTCCATCTCTCTGCCACTAGAACAAAGAGATTGGAGGGAAGTGAGAAGAGAAGAAAAAAGGTAGGTCCCAATGAAATCCACACAGGTCATGTCTCAACCGCTCTAGAAAGTCATGGCTGGTTCAGTTGGGCTGAGGAATTGTTACCATTGAAGGAACTTAAAATTAGGAAAGCCCTCTGCTCTGCAACTTATTTTCCTAGCAGAAAGTAACTCGAGAAAGTTGATGTGCTTGTCCCTTGGAGTTTGCAGTGTCTTTTGGAAGAACATTCATGTGGAACCTGAAATGACTACAACTTTTCAGGACTGCAACTAATTAGGTTATTCTCCCCCATCTCTCCTCACCAGTCTGCAGATAAATCCAGCCAGCTTTCTGAGATCTAGTTCATGGCTGTCCTCAGGGCAATGTAGTAAGTTTTTGTCATGTTGGGGATGTGTGGGCATGTTCAATATGGCCTTCATGTTTATTTTCAGAAACAGA
>JAHREE010000193.1:2463088-2583939 GCA_033628505.1 Tringa tobata
GATGGGCCAGGTCAGCTGCGAGCAGGGGCCATGCCTGGGTGGAAAGCAGCTGGCAGGGACCGGCACCTCGTGCTGGTTGTGTTGAGGTCTAGGGATGCTCAGCATCAATGCTGGTTGAAAGCAAGCGCTCTTGATGGCCCAGTGGTCCAATTCTGAACAGGGCTGAGGAGTATTCCTGACACCTACCTAAATCATCTTGCCTGATGATGCTTCAGTCCCAAGCTTTCACAAGTGCAGAAGCCCAAACCGTGGCCAGTGGCCTTATGTCCCTGAAACCCCAACTTTACGTGTCAGGGGAGCCCATGGGGTTCACTGGGGCTGTGACAGGGAGTGAGGGTTTGTCCCCAGCTCTGCAGCTGCTCCCTTTGGAAGTGTTTTTCTGTCTCTGGAAGCAGCATCTCAGCTGGTGCAGATCATGCTGGTCCCAGGGACATGTGGAGACTGTTACATGCTTACATCAATCACAGCATGCCAGTTTATATTTTCTTTCTCCTTAGCTGTTTCATAATGCCTTCCCACTTCAATTGCTAATATTTTTCATAATTATATTTGAGCAGCCGCATTGGTCTGGAATGCGTACGGATGTCCTGAATTTTGCGATCTTCTCACTTGCATGGGGCACCTCTCACAAACCACTCCACCTCCATGGAGAGGATCCTGCAAGCAAGCCAGCATTGCCAATAGTGAGCAGTGATCTTCCTCAGGTGAACTTCCCCCTCATCCCACCTCTGTCGGGTGAGCAGCAGTCAGCCTGCACAATCCCCCTGTTCTCCTTGTTTTATGTGACGAGTCTGCTGGGGAGAGAAATGAGCGAAGGTTTGAATTGCTTGTGCCTGCACAGCAAGTACCCTCAAGATGGAGCTGTGTGGAGAGGACAAGGGCCAAGGATATTCTGGCAAGTATCATTTTAAGGCACCCCAGAGAGGAGCTGAATTCAGGTCTTCCATGTTCAGGACAGCACGTCCTTGGTGCTGACCACAGTGACCCCAAATTCTAATGCCTCACATGGCTACAGGAGGTCCTCCCTTCCTCTCTCCATGCGTATGGTGTGTCCGTGCTGAGCCACAACAAGAAGGAAGAGAAAAAAGCATGTGGTTATTTCTCCCTTTGAGCAGCCAGCAGTAGAGGCTTGCTGGGCTGCCCTGGCCCGGTGCTCAGTGCTGTGCACAAAGGAAACCTCCTTCTGAGATGCCCCGTGGCGCTCAGATTTGCCTCTGAAGCGGGAGACGCAGTGACCCCTATTTCAACATGAATAATCACAATTGTAGCTCATGCCCATCCAATGATGCAGGTCTTTATTAGACCTGACTGGGGTCTGTAACCTCTGCTGGCTGCAGGTTCTCCCAGCTGCCGGCATGCTGTGTGAAGTGCTGTTTGTATTTCCTTCTATTCATGCCAACCTTACCTGCCATGAATGATGCAATCATGCGGACAAGAAGAGATCATAGGGAGGCTCAAAGTCCAGGATGGAAAAAGGAGAGAGAGAAAGAAGTAAAAAAAAACAACAAACCAACCACAAAAGAGCCAAAAATAGAGTTTCCAAGGCTGGAGGTCATTTGGGTGTGGGGCTCAGGGGACATTAGAGACATGCTGGAGCCTCCAGGTTGGAGGGGAATATCAGCTTGGTGCCTTCCACTTGCCTGTAGCTATCTGTGCTTAAGCCACCACAGCCTGCAGCTGTGTTGAGTCCACTGACTTCAGGGAAACCTGAAGTGAAGTGAGTCTCTGGGGGCTGGTGGAGCCCTCATTGCTGGAGAGGAAGGGGGGGCAAGGACCATAACCAAAGGGCAGTACAAGCTTATCTGTGCAGGAATACACGAGGTTGAGCAGAGGCACCCAGAAATCTTTCCCAGCAGATAGTTCTATGACTGTACTTACACTAAAATTGAATAAACATGCCCTTGTGTTGACTTAACCTTCCCAGGCAGTGTGTTGATCTGGTTTTGTTGACATGCTCATTCCTAGAATCTGATTCTCACTGAACATGAGTAAAAATGGGAGGTGCCCTATATGTTACCTGAAAAAAAAACATGTGAGTTAGGTTTTTGATTAGTTTCTGGTGCCATCCTTCAGGCTCTGGGAAAGCTGGCAGGGTCTGCACACCCATTCCTGTGATGACATGATGCCAAATGTCACCTTGTAGCAAGTTCTATAGATGCATTTATTGGGATAAGACTCCTCCTTATGATCAGGAGCCTAATGGCCCTTCAGCACGTATTTCTGCTATGTCCTTGCACTTCAGCTTGTGCTGCAGGTAAGATGGGCTGCAGCTGGTGAGGGCTTTTGGGGAGTCCAGTGCCAGATGTTAACTCTCTCACCTCTTCTAAACCATGAGATGCAGTACTGTGTTTCTGCTTCACTGCAGGCACAAAACAGGACCTTTGAGGGATTTCTGTGCAAGACTGGAGATCCTGCTTTCAGACCAGGGTTTAAAGCTCTGCCCAAGCTGTTTCCAGCACGGAGTACGCTCCCGTCCCCTCTGATAACTGCCACCCTTAACCAAACCTTCTCCCACTGCCATGCCCCACCAAGACCCTTGTCTGGAAGCTGCCAGCACAGCCCATACCCACAGCTGGGCCAGAAAGATCCTGTAAGTGCTGGCAGGGATGAGCATAAGTCCCATTTTCCTTCTGGCAGGAGGGTTGGCTGTCTTTTTACAAAGCACTGCTCTCTGTTACCTGGGCCAGGCCACCAGAAACTCTGGACATGCATCCTTGTATTGTCTCATGGGGGATGAGGTAGCAGTTCTGGTCAGAGAAAACCCTCCTTGTTCCCCTTCCCTCCACCAGAGGCGTGGGGAATGGTGAGCAATTAATCTGAAATATAAATCCCCGTAGCCTGAGAAATTCTGGATAAGAGCCAGAAAGAGTTAACAAGGAAACATGTTCCCTCCAGCATAATTGTATATTTGGCTTATATTTTAATAAATGAGTAACAGCTGAGCAGAGAGGCCAAAAGGAGAGAGTCCCCCCCCCACCCTGAGGTACCTTCAAGGCAGTGTTTGAGCCGTGTGTGAGTCAGGTACTGGAGTGGGCTTTTAGCACCAAACACTGAGGATTAACTGTGAATTAGACAGCTACGTAGGCAGTGAGTAGCAATCGGAGCCAGTGGCTAATGCAGGTGTGAAGGGCTGAGTATTTTTAAATGTTTAAATTTTCTTTTGAATTCCCTGAAGGCAGGAAGAGGAGGAACAAAGCCAGGCACTGTGGTCGAGCCTTAGGGGAGCTGGAGGCCTGGGGTGATAAATCAGCAGCGCTGCTGTGAGATTAAGAGGGAAACTAGTGTAATATATGAGGCAATATGGAAAGAGGAGTTTTATTGCTACAGTCAGCCCTGGAAGGCTTCAGTTCCAGATGGTTAAAGTGGGGGTAAGTCAGGAACCCCCATCAGATGGGGCCCACCATCTGACAATAGCAGAAGCAGAGGAGGGTTTCCTCTGCACCCAGAAAGGGTGCCAGCTGGAGACAGCTGTCTTCACAGCAGGATAAAATAGTTTGCATTAGTGGAGAATTTCTTCTTTGTGAGGAAAACTGGTGATAAGCATGGCCATTTTGGCGTTTCTCTCCATTCAGGAAATGCCTCTTGTTCTTGCAGGATATTTCTGGGAAGGCGTTGGGATTAGTTTGCTGCGCAAAAGCAAATGCACCAGGTGGTTCTGGATGATGGTGCTGTCGGCCTAACACTGGTGATACTCATCAATTGGCCTTGATAAAGGCCCCTGCTGTAGTAGCTTCACAGACCAACAGCCCTGGGGATGGGTGGTAGTTTAGCACCCGATATGCTGTGAGGGGGACCCGTGTTCCCCAGGGAGCAGCTTGAAGCTGTTAAACTTGATTCTGATAAATCTCCAAGGCCTGGCTAGGGAGAAACACCTTTCATAGCTCTCAGCCAGGGCGAGAGGCAGAACAAAGACCTGGTTCATGGAGGACTTTCTCCTGCAAGAGCGAGGGCTGTCGGGCGCTGGCACTGCCCGGCGCCACGTCGAAGGCAGGGTAACCTCAGACCACAGCACTGATGCAGCGTCACAAATTGCTGGGAGGAGGGGGGATGTTACTCTATTATGGATTTTTTTTATGTTTTATTTTAATTTGAAATGGTTAAGGAGAATTCTCATTTGGCCGTACTTTGCTACAGCATTAGACTTCTCTGTTGGATCTCTTCTGCTAGAAATGTTTAGATTTATTTTTGTTTGTGTTCTGTCTTACGCAGCTAAGAAAACAGTTTCAAATAGGACAAATTGTCTTGTTCCAGGGAGGAGGTCTGATCTAGAGAGTGAAAACAGCTTGCTACTTGGAGAGCCGTCCACAAAAGAACAAAACTCTAAGGACAGTTCCCTACACGGTGCCCCACAAGAGATATTATAGAGTCAAGATGTTGGCTTCAGGAAGCACTACTATGTGAGACAATCTTCTTGTTAAATGTCTTTTTGTCCTAGATTTTATGTGCCCCAATGCTTGGTCCTCTGGGTGCTGCTCCTTTGGGTACAATGGGCGGGGAGGCAGGTACCTGGGGTATTCCCTTCTCCTGGTTGTAAGAAAGGGGAATCGTATTAGTTCATTTCACAGGGATGCTGGTGCTGTAGAAGAAGAATTGAGTCTATTTTGATCAGGAGTGTGTCTCTCCCATACTTGTGTTCTGCTTGTCACTGGCAACACGAAAGGAAGAAATGCTCGTGGAAGAGCCAGTGTTCCTGCACAACACTGGTGGAATGAATGCACAGAAGTGTGAGCTTCTTGCGGCAGTTGGATTGAGAGTTACTCTCGGAAGCTTAGAAAAGTGCAATGACATCATATGACCTGTACATCTTGTGAAAATGAATCAGTGCTACTGTTATTAAAACATCTCCACTTGTAACGGCTGCTTTGCCAGACTGGTCATTAAACTTGGTGTAGGATATAAAGCCTGGTAGGAAGGAACTCTAAAAGCAACAGGAATTTTGCTGCTTGAAAACCACTCAGTTTAGTCCAATTTCTAGCCAAAGTGTGGATTCAACACTTTTAGGCTCTCAATTAAAAGGTCATAATCACATCATCAAGAGGTCCAGGCTCACCACATCATCTGTCTGTTTTCCAGAAAAAGTCACTCTTGCCCAAAAGACAAGTGGAAATGCCTAAATGGGATGATAAAAGTGCTAAGTGTGGCCAGAGCCAAGAACCATTTTGCTGTCAAGGCTTAAAAAATATTTTCATTAAGAAAGAAATGTTAGGAAATGTCAGTCTTTTGATAGACAACTTACGAGACTAAATTTGTGAAACTCCATAGAAAGAGGAGCTGGTGGAAATTATTCTTACATTCACACCTAAGGTAATCGCCCTGGATTTATTACTACATCTCAGGCTGCAAGCCTGAGTCTGATTTATTAACTACTGTCCCTTTCAGTTTCTTATCCAGGGTGGTAAACCAGCTGTAGAAAGCTGAAAAGAAGTTGAGCTGCGTGTCTTGTCTTTTCAGCCTGTTTCTTGTGTTCATTTTGGTCTATAAACAAACATCTCTCAGGTCTCCTAAATAGATTTTCTGATCGAGTTCCCAGAACAGACCACCACCAGTCTCATTAAAGCTTATTTATGCTACTTTCATGCATGAATAAAAAAGCTCCCATTCACTGCTGATTTTATTTAGTTAGATCCTGTGCCTTGTGGTGGACATTGAATTGGAGTGACATTTTTGGCAATAAAAAATAGTGGGACTGCGGAGAACAGTTTGATGCCTGCAACTTTTGCAGTATGAAAAGGAAGGGGTTAACCTGTTCTTGGCTGTATGGTATTGATTGAGGCCCATGCAAAGAAAATACAGCTGTAAATAGTTAGGAGTATTCCCTAGTAGCTGGGTTGTTGTTGGTTTTTTTTTTTTTTTTGGTAAGTCATTGAACTGGGATTCTGGAGGTATGACCTGTTTCCCAGGGATGCCACCCGCTTCCTGCATGATAGGAGGAGGAGAAGGAGGAGGACGAAGGTCACTAGTTGCTCTAGGTCTCAGCTCCCCAGCTGAGAATGATCCTTTCTCCCTCCTCTGCTTTTTCCAACTTGCTTGTTTATATTGCTAGCTTTTCAGCAGAGTAACGTCTACTCTGCCTCTGTGCTGATCATGATGGGTCCTGCTCTCAGCTGGGGTCTCTAAACGTCACTACGAATAACAAATATAATTTTCCCTTTACACTTGACTCCATCTCCATCCATGCTGCTGTGTCTGTGAGGTAAGATTAATAGCTAAAAATAAAATAAATTAAAAAAAAAAAAAAAGAAGAAATCAGTTAGGATGAAGAACAAGGGAGTAAAGATCCAGCAAGTGTGAAAAGTTGTGAAATGGGTTTGTTTTTCTCCAGTCCTGTTGGCTGATCATCTCTTGCAGAGGTATCGCATTTTGGGAAGAGAAGGATTTGAGCCTGTCCTTCAAGTCAAAAGGGTGAACAAAAAGCAGCTTTGTGTGTTTCCTTTGTGCTAAGCACATTGTGAATATTCTTAAGCATTGCCACAAGGATTAACATCTCTGCATTTTAATGTGCCTGGTGCTGGAATGTAGCTGGAAAGCGGAACAGGCAGGAATGGTCTCTCCAGGCGCTGGGCTCTGCTAGGTGTCTCTTTGAAGTACTATTCAATAACTTTTCTGTTACTTTTTCTTTTTTTCTTTTTTTCTTTTTTTCTTTTTTTTTTTTTTCCCACCTCCTTCAAACAGCTTCTGGAACAAATTCCGATAGCTTTCACATTTCTGAAATTTGCTGGACTGGACGGTTTTGTCTCCAAATACCTTTGCATGGCAGTAGTATATAAAAAAAAAAAAAGGCATGTGGACAGAAGTATGGAGTTTGGTATTTACTTTGGATCATTAACCTGGTCTGTAAATTTGACTTGATATCTCCTTTTTTTGTTCCTCCCCCTACTTTGTGTAATTTCAGAGCCCGTGAAGAGACGCTGTCATTTGCTGCTTCGGGATCCCAGCAAGAAATGGGAGTCTGATGGATTGTAAATGCACCTGCTTTGTTTAAAACCCAGCCAAACAGATAAGTGCCCTTTTAATTATCTCACAGCAGCATTTTAGACGTAGTTGTGCACAACATCTCTCTTCAGTTTGGTTTCAATTCGGTGAGCCCTCTGTGTTTCACCATTGCAAACGAGAGCTCTGCGGTTCTCCTTTTGGCTGAGAAATCCCAGATGATATCGGTATTTCACGTGAGCTAATTAATTAGCGTCTGTGGGAACTGCAGCTGATGGCTCGGGAAGCTCCCACGGGTCTTTCCCTTCCCCTCTGGAGCTGCTGTCTCCAGCAGCCCTGTGAGGTTTTGGGACTCCGAGAAGCAGCTCCGCGGGACCAGACGAGGCTGATGTGACCCATCTGAGCCTTAAGGAGTCCTCCGGGACTCATTAGAGGTTTAATAACTAAACTTGGCTGGTTTGATTGAGAAGATGCTTGTGCAGGCTTGGCGTGATCTCAGAGAAACCAGCTAATGCTGCTGGCAGGAGAGAGGGCTTTCTGCATGTGCTATTCATATGCGTGTGGAGAAAGTGACAACCCACTACTTCTTCCTGCCGTTTTCCAGGTGGGAAAATAGTTGGGAATGGCAGAGAGAGGTCCTTAGTTATACTGAGTTTATACAAGGCACAAAGAGGTATCGTGGGTGAGTCGTAACAAGTACTGTCCCCTCAGTGTTGTGGGGGACGTGTATATCTATGGATAGCAAATACAGACCATCAAGAAAATAATTCCTGGCAGCTTAGTTCTGCTTCTGTAGGTGACCACTGCCGGCTCTTGGATACTGCAATTATTAAATAATCTAAGAAATCCGTAAAATGTGACCTTGTGTACAGTGTAACTTTGCAATACTCTACAGGCACGGGACTGGGGCAAATATTCAGTGTAGCTGCAATTTACGGCGCTAAACTAACAACAAAATCACTAAAGCCGAGCATGTGAGCATTGGAAGAGATATGTGGCAGCAGGAGGGACAGGAGCCAAATTATCTGCTCCAGAGCTCTCTCGTCTGCTCTACCAGGGTTAATTAGCAGTGTAAGATGTCTGCCTCGCTGCTACAAAACTACAAACAGGTTTGCTACAGCAAATCAGGCTGTAGTAACTGATGTAAACTCATCTTACCGTGCTCCTAAGCAGAAAATGAGTTTCTTGGTGAAGCCTGGGACCGAGAGAGACTGGGGAGACGAGACGATGCAGTAGGAGGTTACTCCAGCACGAGGGAACTGGATCGAGATCAGCTTGGGTGATCCCTGGAGTTTCTGATGTTCCCTCTTTTCTAGGAAAAACTTCACTCCTGCTGTCATTACCAAGAAACTTTTTATATCAATAGAAGAAGAAATGACTTGTCCTATATCAATTATTATGCTCTGACTTAAAATTGTAAATGTTACTTATTCCTGATTCTTCAATACTCTGATGGCAAAAAGGCGTGACAATATATTAAGAAACACTGATAAAATGAAGCCCTAGTGTGAAAATCAGGGTTTGTTCATTCAGCAAGGGTGGATGGGAAGTAAAAAAAGCTTAAATCATCTGTGTACCCCAACAAACAGAGCTCTTTGCTCCTCAAAAAAATACCCCAAAAAAACCCAAAACCAAAAAACCAACTTTTTATTTTTAGCCTCGGAGATCCTCAAGGTCTTGATTATTAGGTCTGCAACTTGAAATCTGATTTCTGCCAGTGTGCTGATATCAATATTCCCCAAAATTAGGTCCTGATAAATGAACCCTAACCTGGCCAGTTCCAGACTGGGCATCAAAGCTGAATTTGGAAATCATACCCTGACGTGTGGCACGCAACTTGTAACGCTCTGTGCTCTTTGGCAGAAGAGGCAGAAAGCACTTACAGTCCCTCTGGAGCTGTACTGATGTGAGGGGTGATACTGAGTGTGTTACATGCACCTGTGGTTTGGTTGGTGCAGCTGAGGAGAATGGATTCAACAGATCTCGACAGGCTTCTGCAAAAAATCTTATCCAGAAAAGAAGACTCCTGAATCCCGAACTATTTTCTCGTCTTACAGGTGAGCCTTGAGGACACCTGGGTGACCGTAGCTCCTGAATGCACGACCTTCCCCTGGGATTAGAAGAAAGCCATGGGGAAAGACAAGAAAAAAGAGGAGGCTGTCTTTCTGAGGAAAAAGATAACTTTGGTGAGGGCTTTCTCACTCCTCATCGGCAGCATGGTTGGCAGCGGCATCTTTATCTCCCCAAAAGGAGTACTGGAAAACTCTGGCAGCGTGGGTTTCTCCCTGGTTGTCTGGTTTGCCTGTGGGCTCCTCTCCATGTTCGGTGAGTTGTGGTGAGCTCTGCCAGCCTTTGCTTAAGCACCTGGGAGGTGAGGGAAACCAGCGCGTTTTTATGTATAAAAAAACATTGGGAGCAGAATAGACTAAATTTTCCCCGTTCCTACTGCAACAGAAACAAAGGTTTAAGAAACCTTGGGGGGATGACCAGGGGTCTTTAGCTCAAATGATTTCCCTCGTGGCAACTGAGAAAATCCTAGTGCTTACGGTCTATGAACATGAAATCTTGTGTGAGTCTGGGTCAGAGGAGTGACAGTGACCGCAGATGGAGATAGCGGAAAGCTGGGAGAAGATGAGGGGACTCCTTCTGTACGGTGGAAGGGAGACGTAGGCGTCCAAAAGGCACTTGTGAGTCCGGGGGCTGTGCAGGGCTTCTCATAGACGCTGTGAAAAGGGCAAGGAGTGACGGTCTTAACATGTCATAAGGGATCCCCTTTCTGTCGGGGAGGAGGATAGAGAAGTGCTAGAGCAGGCTGCCTGAGGAGCTGCAGAGTATCCACCAGCCAGGGGTGGGTGTCTGGATGTCTGTCGGAAACGGTTTGGATGTGGCTGATGCTGCCTTGGAGCAGGAGATGGAGCAGATCAGTTCAGCCCTGTTTTCTGTGCATTACCCTTGGCTTGGTTTCTGGCATTAATACTAGTGTTTTCTCACAAAGGGTGGACAGTTTGATGACAGTTTTCATTCTAGTTCTTCTGAAAGAATGTAGCTCTTAAAGTTGCGATGGATAAAATGTGTGGCTTTTAGTTTCCTTTTTTAACTGTATAAAATCACCATCTTGGAAACAATCTAAAGGTGCTGTTAAGAGAATCTCAAGATCTCTCTGCACTGGGGAGAAATCTGATGTATATTTCACTGAGTGACTTTAAAGTTCTTCTATATTGACTTAGGAACCAAAAAACAGGAAAGGAAAAATACTCCATGTGGGAAAAAACACTTTGGCTCTGTGGCATGTACACACAAGTTTAGAAATCGAGACATGAAATTGTTAATATGGCAACAAATGTGATTCTTGCTTTTAGCATATGTGTACTGATATTTCACGTTGCAGCGTATGTGCAGTGATTTGGTCAATTACATACTTAAAGAAAATCTTAAAATATAGTGTGACCATGGTGTTTCTTTTAACTGAGCAGAGCAATAAACAATAATGGGTGTGCTGATCACGTAGCCCACGCTCTGCACTTGGAAAGGTTTCTCTCTCCATTGCATCCTTTGATAGACTCTGCTGGCAGGGCCTTGGGAGTCTCTTTATCAAGTTATTGTATTTTGTAGCCAAATGTGTTGGTTTTTTCTTCCCTTTTATCGGCTTGATGACCTCCCCTGATCATTTCTCTGACACTTTTTTTTGCAGTATATTAAAAAGGCCTGCTTTCTTATATGCTTTATTTTTTTTCTTTCAAGTATGGCATTTATAGAAGTCCCCTAGCACGAGTTCAGCAAAGCACTTAAACGCATGCTTAAACTATGCAAAGAGACCCTCTGGAATAAATGAGACGAGGTGTCTGCCTATATTAGACACTTTGAACAGGGATTCTGCACAGATTTGCCAATAGAGAGGCAGGAAAAATTGCGGTCCTCGGCATGGGCATGACCTGAATATGGCACTATTGCCATGGGACTTGGAGGCATGGCCATATCACCGCCGGGTTCCCTCCCCACAGCCACCTGAGCTGGGCAAAGAAGTAGACAGCACAGCTGGAGATGGTCTTGCCCCCCACGGTCCCATCCCAGCAGCATTCAGCCCCACTGCAAGGCGAGCTGTGCTCACAAGAAGTGAAGTGTTCTATGATTTCTTTTGGTCAACAAAGGATGTTTAACCTGGCAAGTGCGTCCAGTGTAGACAGGGCTTAAGATTCATACTTAGACCTATTCAGACGGCGTGGTGAATTGCTCTGTAGAGAAAGCACAGAGGTAAAGATCTTTTTTTTTGGCGCAGGAGGAGGTGTAAAGGTTTCTGTCCACTTGCTTGAAAGTTTTAAACTGCCTTCTCTGGCACACCTCTGCCAGGGTTTCTCATTGTGCCCTGAGGCAGGGTCAGGGGGGTGCAGAGGCGCTGGCCAAGGCAGGAGCAGGCAGTCCCCAGGCCTATCGGGGTACATGAACGTGTGAGAAGGGACCAACTGAGCCCCTCACACAGACACTTCCCTTGCTCTGCACCACGGCAGCTGTGCTTTCTCTGGTGGCAGGTCTTCCCTCTCGGAGGAGATGCCCTGCTAGGTCTTCTGTCCGGTGTCTTGGAATGAAAGAAGGGATTTATGTGAAGATGCAAGATAAGGACACAGGAATGTGGTCTGTGGTCCAAAAATGTGATTGAAATGACCAGTTCAGTGATGGCCTGTCGGCTGAGCTGCTGTAACTGCCCGGTAAGCAGCATTTCACCAGCCTAACTGGGAGGAGAAGCGAGAACCCAAACCTCCAGGATGGTTTTTGAAGGAAACCTCTTGTAGCTCGCTGCAACATTTCTGTCACACACCTTTTCACATAACTTCCATGGGAAAGTTGTGTCATTAACCAAAAAATGGAGAATTTCTTTCCGTCTGACAGAAAAGTCAATTACTTCAAAACTTACTTCAAAACACTGTGGTGCACAAAAATGGAGAGTAGTGGTTCTGTTAAATCCCCTTTTCTTCCTCTAATTTGCTATTTATTTTGAACAGATTCATTCAATCCCTAAAAAGTGACACAGAAGAGAGAAAATCCATGGGATGATTTACTCAGTGCTTTTCTACCTGAACTTTTCCAGGTGCCTTGTGTTATGCAGAACTTGGAACAAGAATCACCAAGTCTGGAGGACATTATATCTACATTTTGGAGACATTAGGGCCTCTGCCAAGTTTCTTATTCCTGTGGGCAGAGTTTTTTGCTATCAGGTAAGGGCTTTCATTTGTTTGCTTTTTGCCGGATGCTGTGATGATTTAAAAAAAAAAAGTTATGGTGCCAGGTAACAGTCTAAGCAGTTTGTAAAGGAAAGAGAAGAAACAACCTGGACAACTTTAAAAGATTTTTAGTGATAAAAGAAAGAGGACATAATGAGTAAATAGCTACACATGTTCAATGTGATCTGTACTTGAAAAATATCTCTCTTCTCCCTTGGCAGCTGGTGTCCTCCAAGAGTCACAGTATTTTTCAGAGGCTGACAATAGATGCCAGATTTATTTCAGATCTTCTGTTTTCATTATGAAGCTTTTTCAGGTTCTCTTGTGTAGACAATTTTCTGGGTTACTCCTGAGTCAAATAATATTTTAGAAAATTGTAAATTATTTCTTTTTTTAACTTAAAAAAAAAAAGTCCTCACCTCTCAATAACCTGTGCTCTTCATATCAGCTGAGATGAAGCAAGACATATGGACCATTGTTTAGTACAATTAATCTCAACTTTTGCTTTCAAGTAGGGAATGAATCTTTTTTTTGTAGCATGTGGTTTTTAACCCATTTACTGGGAAAAACCCGTGAAAAAGACTTTCTGGGAATTCATCTTCTGCATGGGAGAGCGGGATTAAGCCGGGTGGGGAAAATTCCTCCCCTCCTGAGTTTTGTGCAGTTTTACCTCGTGCCATTTTTTTGGCTGTCTGCAGACCCCAGTTTGTGCTCGGTTCCCCCCCCAGGCCCGCCAACAGTGCTGTGGTTTCTTTGGCGTTTGGACGCTACATGCTGGAGCCGTTTTTTGCCCCCTGTGCAGCCCCTGTCCCTGCCGTGAAGCTGGTGTCCCTCCTGGGGTACTGTAAGTACTAACTCTTACAGGACTGCTCCTCTCGGAGCCTCTCTGCCCCGGACCACTTGGGGTGTTATCTTCTGGGATAACTATGGGGTTGGGCCCCCATTTTATCTTCTTGGCCATCCAAAGCTTCCTGATGCAAGGTGCTGGTTTGGGGCCATGATATTCCCCTAGAAGGGGAATGGCCCTCCCTGTTGAGCAGCTGGAGCCCTGGGGATTGTGCCAAGGAGGGGAGTAGAAACTCTTCGTATGTAATTGTGCAAATTCCACCTGGGTGGAGGGTGTAAGGCTCAAGCTTTTGAACTCCTTGCCCGCTGCCTGCGAAGCTGCTCTGCCTGCTCCGGGCTGGTGTGTGCTGGCACAGGGGCTGCTGTGAAGGGGGCTGCTGAGATGTCCTTGCAAACTCACACCTTCCCCCTAGGCAGGCGTGGGTCACCCAACAGGAACCAGGCTCCTGGTCCCTCTTAGGAGCATAACTCAGCTCCCCCTCCAGCCCCTGTACGCTGGGCCACACCTGTAATATTTGCTGGTATCTCTCACCCCGGGCATCCTCTCTGTAAAGATGCAGCCTTCTCCCTGGCATCCCTGGAGCAGGGAGCGCTGCTTTATTTATTCCTGCACGCGTCGAGCTGTAGCAGTGTGGTCTCCTCCCCAGACATGGTCCTCACCCTCAACTCCTGGAGCGTCACCTGGAGTGCCCGGCTGCAGACGGCTCTCTCCATCGTCAAACTCCTGGCTCTGGCACTCATCATTGTGCCTGGCATGATGCTGCTGGCCCAGGGTAGGTGTGCTGCTGGGTGGCCGAGGGAGGGTGCTCGACATACTCGCTTGTTACGGCCTTTTTATCGGTCCCTAGTGACAAGTGTGGTACCCCTTTAGCCGGCAGGAGCTTTCTCTGCCTGTGTGCTGGGTGTGAGTTAGCTGGGGGTGAGATCAGGGTGGTTGGCACTCAGCTGCGTCGTTGCACCAATGCACCCGGCTCAGCTGCGATGTCTCCAAAACCCAGGGAGAGTCTCAGTGCCCGAGGCTGTGTGAGCCTGCCCAGGGTCATGCAGGCACCTTCCCCTGTGGATGGTCTTTCTTTGGTGGCAGACTTGCCTGATTTCAGCGTGGCTTGAAATCCTTCCAAAGCAGCACGAATTTGATGGACATCAGTGATGTGTGACAGCACCCCGTGGTGACCCGAACCAGTCACAGCTGTGCAATGTGTTACCGGCCCTCAGCTGAGCCCTGGTAACTGCATCTCTAACCATTCTGTGGCTGAAGCTAAGGTTTTTTACCTTCTAATAGAGATGGGCAGTAACTCAGACTTACGATGGACTCACACAGGATTGTATACCCACACCCAGAGTGGGGGGAAAAGCCCCCTGCCAGCAGTATCTTCTGGGACTGATACAAGAGCGTTGGCTTTAATCCAAGCCCCAGTTTATAGAAAAGCCCAAGGCATTCCCACTCAAGGGATGAAGCCTGCTCCCTTGTCATGCTATTACCTTCCTCTGCAGAGAAAACAACACAGGCAGTAGGCTACCCGTTCATGTTTCTTTTTGATGTCTGGAGCTGGCTCCTTTGAACATGCAAAGATCCCCTCCGGCTGGCAGCACTTCTGAACTGAAGGACTGCCCTGCAGCTAGAAATCCTGAGCCATTATTGTTAGGAATGCCTTTAAATGACAATCTGGAGCCCTGGCACCCTTCCTCCAGTGAGGAGGATAAGTACTGGTGACATCTGGAGGGAGAATTCACCAAGAGACCCCAATATGACAGGTTGTATTTAATTTGACTCATGAGGGACTGTAAATCACTCATTAATGTATTGCAGACAATAAATCCTTTTTATGTACCATCACTTATCAGCAATCATTTTAAAACATAAAAAGACTACCCTGATAGGCCCACCCCCATCTTTTGGTTTAGTTTTCTTCAAGTCTGTTTTCTTTTTGAGCTGTTTTTTGTGCTTAAAAATCAGTTTTGTGCTTTTAAATCAATTTGCCTGATTCCCTTGCTTTGTTCTGCTTTCTCTGGTTACGCTCTTGTCCTTTCCTCTGCCATTACCTTCCCTTTGGCTCAGGTTTTTTTTAGAGACTTGCTGGGCCAGGGTTGCAAACCCAAATGTCCAAATCTTCTCACAGAGCTCCTTGCAGAGGCATCTCCATAGAAGCAGCCTGACTTTCTCCATGTGTCTTGCGCCATTTCATCCCTTTCCTGGCAAAGCCCAACTAGGCAAGATCTACTCCTTTTACTTATAAAGATATTTGACAAGGAGAACTGAATATAGATCCTGGAACCAAACCTTGGGCCCCCTGGATTTGAAAATGTTGGAAGTGCAACTCCTTTTGTCTGTATTTCTTACTGGTCTTCCCTTGAATGAGAAGCTGTTAGGTGTTTCTCCCTTCCCTAGGTTTGTTTGATGTTTGATAAAATGTGTTTCATATCCAAAATCCTGACTTTGATGATTGTTTGTTTGTTTGTGGGTTTTTTCTGTTGTTGTCTCAAGCAGAGAGCTTCTAGGAAAATTGGGAGAGTTGGTAAAATGGCATCTTTATCTGAGCCACCTCTACTTTTTTAAAACTCTATTTGCTTTTTCCTCTGTGTCTTAATTCCCTCCTCCTGTGGGTGGGCTGCGGTGGCTGGCAGGGGTGGTGGGCAGGGATCGTGCCCAGAGTTGGGGGGCCAGAATGGCAATCCCTGCTCCCCGTTCCCTCCTCTGTCCTGGTTCCCATGCTCCGACCAGCATGGGGCTGGGGTCAGCGCTCCGGCAGCGGGATCGGGAGGGAGCACGGCCAGAGCTGAATTAGCTGCCTCGTTGGCTGCACCACATCAAAGAAGAGTGTGCATCCAGCTGCTTAGGGAGCTGGGAGGAGGGAAGAGGGGGGCCAACCCAGTGAATTAATTTTGCGCCTAAAGAAAGGACAGGACAACTTGGGTCCTCCCGTCTCCACAATCTCCCGTTCCCACAGCAGGCTCTGTCTGAAACAGAACCAGCCACTGCCGTTGCCCTTCCTGAAATGTCTCCTGTAGCTGGATGGGGGATGGATTTGTTCTGTCACTGTTTGTGAAGTAAATGCGTCAGCACAGCAAATTAAAGCACTGAAACAAATCCTGGCTCCAGGGAAGTCACAAACGTTCTTCCCAGGTCCGGGCAAGAGGTGCAAGGGGTGTGATCCGGTGGGAAGGAAGCCCATCTCTGACATTTCCCTGCCCCGTGTCCATCTGTTTGTCTCTTCTGCAGGCCACACCGAAAACTTCCAGGATGCTTTTGACAGGCAGTCGCTGGTTTTGGATAAGCTGCCTCTGGCTTTTTACGCAGGCATGTTCGCCTATTCGGGCTGGTAGGTGCGACTGGAGGGTGCTCCGTGGGCAGCAGGCTGGTGCCTGAGACATGGCTCAAACTCTCCCCCTGCCTCTTCCCACCGTGCAGGTTTCAGACAAGCTTTGTGCGCGAAGAGTTGGTCAGACCCGAGCGGTAAGGCTGGGAAGAAGTCGGTTACCAGCACCTGGGGTACCCTGGCTCTCCCAAATGCAGTGCGGGAGGAAATAAGTTTGGTGGGTTCACCTAACCAACTGCAGTAACAGTGTGCGTAACAAGGGATAACAGCTTGTGCCCCTCTGTGTGCCCCTCTTCCTCTTTCTTGTAGAAATATCCCCCTGGCTGTCATCGTGTCTGTGATCACAGTAATTGTGGGGTACATGCTCACCAACATCTCCTATTACACGGTCCTGGGAACGCAAGATGTTCTGGCTTCTCCTGCTGTGGCTGTGGTGAGCCGTCACCCCTACTGTTATCTTTCTTCAGTGTGGTCAGCTTATGCTGAAGGGGGGGGAGTCATGGAAGTGTTTTAGAGATGATTTTTCCAATAAAATGCTTTATTGCTTTGTCATTTCTCTGGATTACTGGGCAACAGTAACTTCTTCTACTCTTGCCTAAAAGAGAATGAAAAATAACCTACACATGGCAGTAGAAAAGGCAAGATTTATGAGTTATACTCGACTCCTTTGATGGAGGAAGTTGTCTTTCTCTAGAATCTGATGTTTAGAGATCACCACATTTTCCTAAAGTCACACTTGCTCTTCCTCCAGAGCTTTGTGCAGCGAGCCTTCAAAAGCCTGATCTCCGTGGTCCCGGTCCTTGTTGCGCTGTCCTGCTTTGGAACCATGAATGGAGGAATCTTCACGTTTTCAAGGTCACGTTCCTAAGAATTCATTGCTCTTTTGGCTTACTGAATTGGAGGGGAGCACCAGCAACCTGTGCAACTGCACACCCACTTGATGGCATTTTAGCCACTCTTGTGGGAAAAATAAGGCCTTTGACTCCCAGGATGTCCACTACAGGACGACCCCTGTTGGCTAAGAGTTGACCCTTTCTATTTCTGGCTAGGTCCAGACTTTGGTACCTAGGGCTGGTCACAAACAAAGATTTTTATCTTCTTCCCCCTCTCCCCCTCCCTTTCAGTTTGAATCCCCAGTTTAAAGTGAAATGTCAATGTTTCTGGTGAACTAGAGGCTTTGTTGACGTTGGCAGCTACTCAGTGAGACCGAGTCTTCTTTCGTTGGGTTCACCCAGCTGCTCTGCTACAGGGCACGGGACTCCCTCTGTTGTGAGGGTCTCTGGCCAAAGGCAAGTTCTCCCTTGAGGACTTTGCTTTAAGGTCAGCGAAATGTTATCAGGGACAAGCCATTCCTAAAGCAATAGCTGAGGCTTAACAAGTCTGGTTGTAGCAATAAGAAAAGCTTTGTTCCATGGAAAAATTATCCTGCCAGCTTCACTGGCTACTACACTGCATGTCCTTACGGGAGCCTTGAAATTGGAGAGGAGGGCAGAGCTTATGGAGAAGCACGTTGTGCTGGTCCCGAGGAGCTGAGTGAACTCTCTGGAGCTGGTTCTGTTTCACAGCTTTGATTGCAAAAGGAAAAATCAGTTGATATGAAAGGGATGTTTCATAGTGTGAAAGCTAATGAGTTATTTGATCCACTGCCCTGAAGTCCTGTATTAAATACAGGTGTGGAGAATCCTCCCCTTTAGCTCCTCTAGACAGTGGTTTTCTTTGAGGATGAGAAGTCCCTGGGCAGCACAGAGTTTCTGCGTGTCCCTATCGCTTTTCTCTCCCCAGTCCTGGCACCAGTAACACAATCACTGCAGAAAGGCCATATAAACAGCGATGGGGCCTCCCTGGCTGCTGGCCAGCCACACCCCTGCAAAACCACAGAGACAGCAATAAAACCAGTTTTACACTCATGCCCCAGCTGCTTTGGGCCCTGCTCCAGCCCAGCTGATGCTCTGGCATGGTTGGTTTGTGGATATTAAATTTATAAAATTGGATGCAGTGCCTTCTCCCTAATTGCCCTTTCATGAGTCAAAGGAGGGATGGAGGCAAGGAGCTCTCTGCTGTCATTTTGTAGCTGGCCTCTCGGCAGTATGCCAAAATGTATTTTCCAACAGCTGGCCAGAGGATTGAAAATCCTCTATTATTTGAAGAAATTGCACTTTATATATATATATTTTTATATACATAGATATGTATATACATATATATATTTTAATATATATACTTATAGTATATATAAGTATAAATTAAGTATATATGTATTAAAAAATATAGGCGTCAAGACTGACAATCTGCTTTCATAAACTCACCAGCCTGTCTTATAAAGAATCGAAGCTTTTGACCCTTCCCCTTCCTCCTGGAAAGATTAACCCCTTCTCTGATGGCAAGAAACTTTCTTGCTTCTGTTTCCAGCCTGAACTCACTCATGGTCACTTTGGACTTGCCCAAAGGTCTCCGCTAGTGGGCCACCAAAGGGGATGCTACCAGTGGTCCTGCTGGGGGGCTCTGCACCGTGTTGAACTAACTGGTCCTGGGAGAGCTATGGGAACTCAACATTGCGTTTTGCTTCCATATGCCCCAAAAGTGCAGCTAAAGGCACTTGAATAGTAGACCTGTGCTGGGGATGTGCCTTGTGGTTTCAGGTCAGTTCAGTGACTGATCTTCTAATTTTCTCATCTTCTGGATGTAGAATACTAATGAGTAGGGCTCCCTGTATTTTCCTAGGACTCTGTTTGTGGCTTCCAGGGAAGGACAGTGGCCTCCTCTCTTCTCCATGATCCACATTCGAAGGCATACACCCCTTCCTGCTGTCATGTTAATGGTAAGGAGATGTGGCTGTGCACCATGCCCTCTTCTTGCAGTCTTGGCTTTCCTGCAAAACCTGGAGAAGCTGAGGAGTTTTAAAGGGTATTGAGACATTAAGTCAGCCTCTGAAAAATAAAGAGGGTGGAATAGCTGCAAAGTATTAAGTCTCCTTGTGTCAGCAGTGGTATCCAAACCCACTATCTCGAATCCTTGCCTTATAGCCTTGGACACTTTTTTTTAAAAGTACTGTCCCTGCCATCTGCCATGGCTGCTGCTCAGTACTGTCCTATGAAAACACTTCTGCCAGGCTTTGGCTATTTGGAAAACTGAAATTCCCAGGTGTGGTGGGAATGACCATTTGCAGAGATGCTCTCAGTTTTCGGGTTGGTTTTTTTTTTTTTTTTTTTTTTTTTTCTGGCTATTGTGGTTCAGGTCCATCATAACTGTGCTGCAGTGACTCTTGCAGGTCAGCCAAGCTTCTAAAAACTTAGCAGATATCTTTGTACCGACAGTACAGGCTTTTGGATCACGCGTGTTTTAATTGTCCTGCCCAGGACACAAAGCATCAAAGATGCTGTTGATCTTGAAAGGATTCCTCCTTCCTGTGGCACGTCATAATAGTGAGTTTAGGCCTTTTGCCTCCAGTCTGTGACACTGTTTTGTAAAGCTCGCTGACCTCTGAAATGTTGGGGCTGTGAAGTAGCTGCCTGTGATTGCAGGGGTCTGGAAGAGGTGATCCACCTTAACTTTTCTTGTTCGAGGACCGTAGTAAGGCTTTAATGATTGTATTTCATCTTCACAATGCTCAGTTCCCTTTGGTTACTGCCATGGTGTGTATCGGAGATATCTACCATCTACTGAACTTCTTCAGCTTTTCCCGATGGCTCTTCATAGGATTAGCCACCCTTGGGCTCATTGTCCATCGCCACCGACACCCGGAGCTGCACAGCCCGTTCAAGGTAACGCATGGCATGCACCTAACAGCCAGGAATGTGCAAGCCTGTGATTTTTCTCTCTTTCTTACTTTCTAATAATTATAGCATTACGTGGCCATGGTTGTCTTTAGGCTGTCAGGGGTCTTGATCCTTGCTCAGTAAGGGGTGCAGGGAGAGTTCCCGAAATGTGCCCAAACAGCCAGATGTGGTAAATCCTATAAAGTCGGTTCTACATGGTGTCACCAGCCACATCTGTAAGAGTGGCAGCCTGCTCCAGGGGACAAAATTTCGAGCTGGGAACTGGCAGATGTGCAGAAGGCACTCCCCACGCTCATCTCGTGGGCTGCAGGGAGAGACCCTTGCCTGGATGTTGTTTCACTGGTGGGTAAGTCTCAGCTCTAGCTGACAAGCAGGAGGGTGTCAGGCTTGGGGGAAAAGAGGATGGCCAGAGGCATCCTGGGAGAAAACCTGACTTATGGGGAATCATCTGCTGGCACAAAAATATTGTATAGTGTAAAGCAGCTCTTGTGCAACTATTGCTGCTGTAGGCCCTGAAGATGTGCACATCGCATGGGTATGTACCACAAAATGTAGGACGCCTTGTCCTCTTGTGCCCTTCCCTAGCCTCCAGCAGTGGCTCCTCTCACATGGCTGGGTCCTGGGATCTTCTTTGTGTTGGTGTGGGGACGTTGGAGTTTGTGCTGGAGCAGCTTTCTTGCGCTGGGAGCACCTTTCCCACCGCTGTGGGTGTGCAGAAGGTGTTAGGCTGGGGTGGTGCTCGAGGTGTACAGTTTGTTCCTGTCTCCAGTTGCGCCTGCCCGGTGCCTCCAGCCAGCTCCTGGGGAGGAGAGGGGACCTCTGAGGCCACAGGCACCGGGCAACCCATCAGCGAGCAGCTCAGGGGATGGAAACGCTTCCCGTGGCTCTCAGGGCTCCTCCCTGAGCCACATGAGGCCCCGTGGGGAAGTTTGGGGTAATTTTTCTTCTCCGTCTTTGCTGGAGATGGTGTGTTTAGCAGAGAGCTTGAAGCTTCCCAGTTTGTTGTCTGGATGCATTTGTGTAGTCACCCAGAACCAGATTTTAAACATGTTTTCTCTTTTTGTTTTAAACCAAGATTCTCAGGGGAAGTTTATTAGTGGATAGCACTGGTGAGCTTTTCAGCTGCTGAGGTTTTGCCCCGTTTTGATTTAGGCTTTTAACGGCTCCCAAAGGCAGATTAGGTGAGGGAAGGAAACGCTGGGCTTTTGGTCAGTTTGGCTGATTTATTTTTTTTTCCCCAGTCTCCCTCGTTTTTATAACCACTTCGAACCTGAAGCCCAGTTATCAGTAAGAGGGAAGGGCTGTGTGCAGGTGGTGTGGGCATGTGCTGCGCTCTAGTGGCCAGAGAGAGGTCGTCTTCTGCCACCAGTTATGGAGAACGAATCATAAAATACATGGGATTATGCTGGTACTACTTCTCCCCAGTAGCATTTTTGGGTTAGAAATGGTGAGAAAATACCGGGAAGAGGAGGAAGCCGTCCTTTTGCTCACCTCTCAAGCAGATGTGCAGCATGAGTGCGTGCATGTAGGAGAGGCTGGCAGGGGATGCTCGAGTTGGAAAGACTGTGAGAACACATAAGTTTGGTGGCTGGAAGGCTGCCATCGCTAGAGCAACTGATCTCTTCCAGCTCGGCATGGCCCACATCCAAAATAGGATCCGTTACCGGGAAAGAGATTGTCACCCTAGGTGAGACCAGCAGCTCCTTCATTCTATCAGCCATGGTAGGGAGTAACTTGGCTGAGGTTTGGATCCAAAGACTGAGCTAATGTTTCACAGTTTTATTGTTTACTGCAGTCTTCTGATTTACTCTCCAAACGTCCCAGATGAATTGGCTCACCCAGCAGGGTAAGGCTGAAGTGCTGACTGCTTCTTTGGTCTTTCATCAGGGTGTTGTTGAAGCTTATGTTCTTGATGTAGGTGCTATGGAGATAGGGAGTCTGGTTCATCCTATTTTGCCTGCTATAAATCTCAGGCAAGTTGGAGGCAGGTCAGGATAAGCCATGAGTGTTACAACCAAAGAACTGTTTAATTAAAAAAGTGCAGCTTCTACTCTTGGCTTCAGATTTTCCACCAGCAGTTTTGGCAGGTGGCAAGTAGGTACATGTGCATGTGCATGCACAGGCCCAGTACATTCAGAGAGCAGTGGGGTATAGGTAACTTCTCCCCCTGCTTGGCTTCCAGTTGCAAGTGAGGTTTATATTTTGATGCACATGAATATAGGCGGCAGGCACCTCACAGGGCATATACTGGGCTCTGGGGATGGTACAAGTCAATTTTTGCTATATGCATTCTACTTGTTTACAGCTGATTGTACAGAAACACTCTGCAGGACAGCTATATGATTTTTCTCATCTTCTTTAAGATGGAGAAGTGAATACAGTGTGTGCCAGCATGTGTGGTGGCTGATTTGCTACAGCCATCAGTTTTGCCTGAGCATCTTCTGTGCTCTTTTCCCCAGGTTCCCCTGTTCATTCCTGTCTCTTTCACCATCATCTGCCTCTTCACAGTCGCAATGTCTTTCTACTCAGACCCTGTGAACATTAGCATTGGATGCACCATGGTTTTAAGCGGTTTTCCAGTCTATTACCTCATAATCCATGGGCAAATGTCAAGTCGTTGCCGTAGCTCGTTTTGTAAGTATGGGTTTGAATTTCAGTATTGTGGACCTACACAGGCTCAGGGCTGGGGATGTCGGTTTGTTCCCAGGGCTCATCTCTAACACAAATTTGTCCATGACCAACAGACCTCATGAAACCTAAGTCATGGCCCCTGCCACCCCTTCAATGTCTTTCCCGAGACACAGCATCCGCAGCCAAAGAGACAAGGGGGTGGCTGTGCTGCTGGTCGTTGGCAGGCAGGCACAGGCTGTGTCTGCCTGGCTTGCAAATATACTGATAAGCCAGCCTGATGCTTTGTTTTAAAAAAGACAGGGCTGAGGTCTACCAAAGGGGTGGAGAAGTTGGGGGTGGGTGGAGGAGAGGGGGGTTGGGGAATAGAGAGGGTCATTTTTGCACACCAGCCCTGGTTTCTGCTAGACTTGTCATATAGAATCATCTAGGTTGGAAGGGACCTTCAAGATCATCTAGTCCAACCATCAACCTAACGGACAAAAAAAAAACATCACTAAACCATGTCCCTCAGCACGATGTCGACTCGTCTTTTGAACACCTCCAGGGATGGTGCCTCAACCATGTCCCTGGGCAGCCCATCCCAATGCTTGATAACCCTTTCAGTGTAAAAATTTTTCCTAATATCCAACCTGAACCTCCCCTGGTGTAACTTGAGGCCATTTCCTCTAGTCCTGTCACCTGTAACTTGGGAGAAGAGACAGACTCTGCCTCTCTACACCCTCCTTTCAGGTTGTAAAGAGCAATAAGGTCTCCCCTCAGCCTCCTTTTCTCTAGGCTGAACAACCCCAACTCCCTCAGCCTCTCCTCATAAGACTTGTGCTCCCATATCTTTGGGATCACCACCTCTCCCTCAAATTTGGCTGACAATGAGCAAGGAGATTGAAAGTTAGGATGGAGAGATTGACAGGCAGACACTGTTACCCTGTGCACAAAGACACTTGCTGAAAGGCTGGGGGGAGGACTGGTGGGAGAAGATGGGACTACCAGAGGGCTATCTGTTCGGTGAAGAGATCAGGATGGTTTTGGGCATAGATGTGGTTGTGTAAATGAAATACATCTCCACTCTATGCATTGTCTAGCACAGATTTCCTTTGGATGTGGCACAGTGGTTGCCCTGGTGGCGCAATGATTTACTCAGGAACAAGAGCCTAATTTTGAGTTTAATTTATAATTTCAGTTACGAATCTTTTTTTCTTTTGATTTGATGTTGGGCTGGGCTGTATCAGTAACCACTGAACAGAAGAAAACATACAGCGAGAAAAGGGTTACAACGATCGGCTAACGTAGTGATCCAGCCATCGGTGCTGGTGCTCTGATTTTCAGCCTTATCTGAAGATTTCCGTTGGACTAAACTTTCTTCCTTTTCCTTCCCCCCTTTCAGATTATCTTACACACAAACTACAGTTACTGCTGGAAGTAGTCCAACAAGAAATCAAGACTTACTGAGAAAACCACCAGAACAAAAACAAAACTTCACAGAAAATAAAATCTACTTATGCCATTTCTGATACCTTTGATCCTACCAAAGACAGGCCATGCTATTATTCTTTTAATCACTGCAAATGAGGATGAGCTTGAGCCAAAACCTTGCTGCAAGTGTTCCTAAGCCTGGCAATTGGGATCAGCATGAGCGTGGCACATCTGTTTCTGCCCTTTTCTTTTTTAGCAGAACAAGTTATTTCTCGGAAATGAGCTTGCTTTGCCTGCAGAGTGTCTTCGAAACCAAGATCCTAATTTAGCAGCCTAGCCCAGCCCTAAGTAAAATAGTGTGTGTGTGAGTGTGCATATATATATACATGCAATTTTTAAATTTCCTAATTTGGCAAAGGGAGGGAGTATGTTGCAGAACTTGGAGTCCAAACGCAGGTTTCAAACGGAAGTGTTGTATTAGCAATGCTGTGGACAAGTATTATGAAAGGAAATGGGTGGGAAGAGCAAATTAGAAATAAGTTAGATGAACTAGAAAGGAGGAGGCAGGGAGCTAAAAATTCATTCACCAGAAAGTGCAAATTCAGGTTAACGGGAAGATATTTGAAAACTCTTTGAAATTCAAATATTATCAAAGTCAAGTCAGAATGTTTTACTTTGATTATGATGTAAGAAGAATAAGCTTATTCTCATTTGAAATAATATTTCAATTTTGAATTTTATTTTTCTGAAACGACATTTCAAAATATACAAACACATTAAAAAAATCAGCTAAACATCAACAAGAATATGACAAAATAGATCCTGATCCCTCCCCCTGCTCCCCAGCCCTGCTCCTCACCCAGTGCTACCAGTGAAGTTGAAAATTTATATTTCAGACCAACTCCAGTGAAATACAATTTCTTCTTTAGTTAGACAAGATCACTGATGAGGGCAGATTCCTGAAAAAGTGCATCTTTTGGTGCTGTAAGAAGACATGAAAGACTTCATGTCAGAGCTTTAACTTTAAATCTGCAATCAAATGACTTGCTGAATTGATATGTAAATGCTCATTTGAACTATTGACATAAGAAAGGTTTTTGTTACTGGATTACTTTGGTTTACATTGTGAATGTGGCAATGTTATGTCCAGGTAAAACAGCAGTTAGCTTTTTCCAATCACTTAATTGTTAATCTTCTCCTAAAAGATGGGAAGTAGCCTGCTGAGACTCCTCTAATGATCACTAGAGAGAAGAACCACAGAATGTGGTGCACGTTTAATCTTTTGTATCAAGCATTTATGCACTTGGAGTAAAACCAAAGTAACATTTACAAACCGAATGTAATTTACCAAAACTTGTAAAATTCACCATAAAGATTTGGAAATAAATAAGTTGTTGGCTTTTTATTTTTTTTTTCCAAAGCAATTGAGAATTATTTTTCTTGTTATGACTGCTTTCCCATTCCTGTGCTACATTAAGCTGGGGTAGCAGCAGTGCAGTTGCAGGGTTCATTTTCCCCCTCCCATAGTCTAATTTACAAGCTGCTGGGCACTGTCCAACAGGAAATCCAGTCTTACTGGGAAGACCATCACAACCTACAGGAGAAGGTACTGACTTTAAATGATAGTGTAGTTTCAGGTGAGATCTTGAAATGTTTCCAGCCTTCCAGGCATGGATCAATCCCACCTTGTGCCAGGCTTTGCTGAAGCTGAACCCCCTGGCACACCTTCCTGCAGCACCGTGCGGCCAGGCTCTGGTGTGGGTGGCTGAGGAACCAACCTGCAGAAGACCTTGCAGAACCAGGTGAGCCCCATTACCCCAATACAGCCTGACTCCACTCCTTTAAGTCCTGGTTTGGGACATTTTTCACACCTTGAAGTAGAAACGTGAGGTGCTGCCAGTGTGGTCCTGTACTGCAAGATCTCTGTGAACATGATGTGCCCACACTGTAACATCAGTACTTGTGCATCAAACCTTGGAGTGGTCTGAAATTGCAACAGAGCTGCTGTGTGTCTGCAGATAGACACACAGAGAGGGTGAAACATCTTTTTTTTGGGGTCCATTTCCTCTGAAGAGAAAAAGGGAACAAGAATTTAAATTTCCGGGGGGAAAATAAGTAATCCTACCTGCCGGACCATGTTTCTTTATACATGATAAATCATTTGACATATGCTGGGAAACCACATGACTCTGCTGACTGTGCAGAAATATGATCTTGCAGGGTATATGCAACACATATAAGCAGACATAGAGGATGTCTGCTCCAAGACCTGTCAGATACTGGAAATGCAGACAGATATAATACCACAGTTACATTGACAGTTAGGAATCAGAGGTTCAACAGCTCCACGGATGACATTGCAATTAAAAGTGATAAAAATAAAAGATATGATGTTCAGAAGTGTCAATTTACAGCGAGCTCAAGTTTCCAGTTTGTGGTGAGTTGTTTGTTTTTAGAGAGGATGGTATGTTGCTCCCAGCAAAGCTATGTAATGTCTTCTACCAAGCCAGAATGTTTTTCCTAGAGCTGATATCTCATGCCTGCTGAAGCTCTTGGCTTCAGTTCAGAAGAGTATTTTACTAGAGAATTCACATATGCAAAAATGAACCTTCAGGACCTGATCCTATAAATCTCATCAGTCAAAGGGAAGCGTAAAAGTTGTGCAACTATGGAGATGAGAGCCAGATACTATATGGAAGGTCAAAAGCCAGTCAAAAGACGCAGGCGCGGAAGAAACAAAGTTCAACTTCATAATCACATTTGTGGTGTTTCGTTCAGTTTTTTTCCAATGCTACATCTATAAAATGCACTCAGAGAGCAGCCTTTCCAGAAACTAAACCAGAGATTTATGTGTTTCAGCCTCTACAGATCCAGTCTGACTAGATCATCAGGAAATAAAAACGTTCTGGGCAATTCAACTGAATGTAATTTGTGTAACGAAAAAAAAAAAGTTAGTACTACTTGACCTGTCGTTAAGCTTTATGCTTCAGAGCTCTGCTGGGAAATGCTCTCAGCCTTTTAGAGTGAAATACTGGAGGTCAGACTGGAAAGCTCCTAACTCTTTGATTTCCGTGGAGAATAACCGAGTGGAGGCTCAGACTTAGAGGTAAAGGGATACAGATCCTTGGGAGAGTGCAGAGCTCTGTGTGGGCTGACAGAGCCTGCCCCCCAGGGCTCTGTGCTTGGTTTCCACCGCAAACCCCCGAACAGCGTGATGACCAACATGGAGAGCTGCGCGTTGAGATTTGCACCCCCTTTCTGCATTTAGATGTGGGGTTCGCTTTGCAAGGCAACGCCAGCTTCTGGCTTTCAAAGACGGATGTTCAGCAGAAGCTGCTCCTGGCAGGAATGTCGAAAGGAGAAGGTCCTGAATATCCCCAGCCGCTGGAAGGATGGCAGGAATCGGCTGAAGGTAAGTGCTGGTGTGCGGCAACAGGAACCAAGCAGTAGGGATAAGCCATGCCGTTTCGTAGAGATGTTGATTTTACTGATGCATCTGCCAAAAACATCAGCTGTGCCTGGCTGACGCGCATGCGTGTGGCGTAGTAACCAGAAGGAAACATTACACAGCTCCGTTTCCTAAGGGCTAGTGGAGAGTCACCCGCGGGGAGAGACGCCGAGAGAGGCAGCGAGGTACAAAACGCGCCGTTGGGGGTTCACCGGGAGCTCGGACAGGCTGGTCCTATTTTATTTCTGAAAGATTTACTGCAGCCGCAGGACTTTTCCCGTGCGGAGCAAGGCTTTGGGGGGCTCATCCCACCGGCGAGCACGTGGCTGATGCCCTTGGCTCCCCGGGGGTGGTGGCTGGGCAGCCCCACGGCAGGACTGTGAGTAGGGGAGCTGGGCTCCGACAGCTTTCCTGGGGTGCTGCTGAGCTGGGAGGGAGGAAGTTGGGGATTTCATGTTTTGAGGGCTTGGCTCTAAGGTCTGCTGGAAGTATAACTGCTTGCAGTCAGCCATACTGTGTATACGTCTTCATTAATCCACCCTTGCTTCCGCATGAGGAGGAAGTGTTTAAGAGAAAAGATGGCGTGATGTTGCGTTGTATGCATAAAGTTTCTTCCATATAAAGCTATTCTTGTGGAGATATAGAAAGTGAATTTACAGGCTATCTCTCAGTTGCACAAGGCCAGATAGCAAAATCTTCAGCAAAAGGTGAAGGACGCTACCTGTCTTGCCAGTGAAATGTTTCTGTCTGCTTTATTGAGTGTTTCACCTCAGTTTCTTTATAGTTGAGGTTAGTTGATGAGTGGAAAATTCCTTCAATGGGCAGAAACGCTTGCAAGTGAAAGTGAAAGTAAGGTATGCCTGGATATTTTAGATAGCTGATGGGGTTAGGGCAGGCTGGGAGCCTTGGGTCTCCACAGGGGAGGCTCCAGGAGTTAGCATTCCTTTGTGGTGTGGGGAGAGAGGGAATAGGGATGGGGGGAGCAATGGAGAAAAGCTGCCTGGAAACATCATCCCACCCCACTCCGTTGCTTTCATCTCCATTTCTCCTCCTCTCCCTCAAATCCCATGCTTCAAATCCACAAACTTCAAATCCTTCTGCTGCGGCAGCAGTAGCAGCACACTGCTGTGCAGAGGGGAGAAAAGGACAGCCGCATCCAAAAGAAATAAAAAAATTCTCCCGGGAGTGCTGGAACTTATGAATCTCCTGCAACGGGACTTGAGAGAAAATGAATTGGGAGCATTTTTCTAGGAACAGTCCTGGCTGGTGTTACTGCGTACAAAGAGCAACTGTGGTCTAAAGACAACACTGGAACAAGCTACGGCTGCGAAGGAGACTTGAGTCCTTCCTCGTGCTTTGTTCTGGCAGTTCAAGGGCTGCCAAGCCTTTGTTTGCGGACCTTTGTACTGTAACCAGCTCTATAAGGGGGCTCCTCCTATAGTGATTTCCTCTGGTCAGCCTGCTCTGAATACCCATGATTCCTGCCAAAACACGTAGGGCATCAGAGCCGGATAAATGATCGTTTCCAGTTTCTCCGAATAGTGTGTTCTTCGGGCCAGCCACAGACCCTTGCGAACTCCACAGGTGGGCAGCTCTTGGCTGCGTGTATGTGCTCCACAATGGGGTGATGTTGTAGGAGCAGCAAAGTGATGAGATGTACAGAAAAAAAATGTTGGCTGGGTCCAAAACTGGGGCAAGCAACGGAGGATGAAAGACAGCAGCAAGTAAAGTGAAATCCTCCGATTTGGAATTATTGGCAGCTACGTGTTTCAGCTTGTTCTCTTTGCAGGTGCTGTGTCTTCAGGGTAGAGCACGGAGCAGAGACTTTGCTGGTAAGCGGTATTTTTTGTTTGGGGTTTTTCCCCCTCCAAAGAATTTGACCTTGGCTGGCTGCCAGAGGTCCACCCAGATGCTCTATCACTCCCCCTCCTCAATAGGACCTGGGGGAGAAAATAAGATGGAAAAGTTCATAGGTTGAGATAAAGACAGGGAGATCACTTACCAATTACTGTCGTGGGCAAAATAGGCTTGACTTGGGGAAAGTTAATTTATTGCCAATTAAAACAGATTTGGATGGTGAGAAACAAACACAAAAATCAGAACACCACCTTTCCGCCATCCCCTTCTTCCCAGGCTCAACTTCACTCCTGCAGTACTGACACTCTTCTACCTCCCCCTGCCCCAAGTGATGCAGGGGGGAAGGGGAATCGGTGCTGACCTCAGTCGATAGGAGTTGCCCTCTGCCACTCCATCACCCTGAAAAATTTCCCGTGCACCAGTGTGGCTCCTTCCCGTGGGCTGCAGCCCTTCAGGATAAGCCTGCTCTGGCATGGGCTCCTCTCCATGCATTGCAGCTTCCTTCAGGGTATGTCCATGTCCTGCAGCATGGGGTCCTCCACAGGCTGCAGTGCAGATATCTGCTTCACCATGGACACCCACAGGTCACAGGGGGACAATCTGCTTCACCAGGGTCTTCTCTATGAGCTTCAGAGGAATCTCTGCTCTGGTGCCTGGACCACCTTCTCCCCCTCCTCCTTCATAGAACCATAGAATCATCTAGGTTGGAAGAGACCCTTGGGATCATCGAGTCCAACCATCTACCCTACTCTACAAAGTCCTCCCCTACACCATATCCCTCAGCACCACATCTAATCGTCTCTTAAACACATCCAGGGATGGTGACTCAACCACCTCCCTGGGCAGCCTATTCCAATGCCCGACCACTCTTTCTGTGAAGAATTCTTTCTTAATGTTTCCTAATCTTCACTGACCTTGGTGTCTGCAGGGGTGTTTCTCTCATTTTTTTCCTAATTTCTCATTGCCGGACAGCTTTTTCAAAGGTGCCACTAGCTTGGCTGACGGGCTCACCTGTGTCCTGCAGTGGGGCACCTCCTGGTCTCTTCTCATAGAGGCCACCCCTCTGCCAGCACCAGGCACTTGTGGCCTGCAGCAGAGTGGCAGAGCTCGGTGCACAGTCAGGAACAGCCACCAGAAAAAAAAACACAACAAGATCAAGGGTATACTGTATCCTCCCCCCACCAGGCTTAAAAGAGAGGAGCAAATGGAGACAACTCCATGCTCAGGGTGGCAGGCGAACCCCGTCCTTGCCACCCTGCCTTCTCAGGTGCCTCTCTACAACAGGTATGAGGCTCTGGGTATGGAAGGCCAGTCAACGGATGATGTGGATGACAGTTCATCTACATATAAGGTGCTACAAATGTCAGAAAGGCCTACCCTCCATACCATGACCACTTCTACAAAGAAGAAAAGACAGGCTATAGTTGTAGGTGACTCCCTCTGAGGGGAACAGATGGTCCAATATGCTGGACAGACCATTCTCTTAGGGAAGTCTGCTGCCTCCCTTGGTCCCAGGTTAAGGACATCACTAGGAAACTACCTAGCCTGGTATGTCCCTTAGACTATTGCCCATTACTGTTTTTCCATGTGCTTGGTGATGAAGCTGCAATGTATATTCCAAGGGTGATCAAAAGAGACTTCAGGGTATTGAGACAGTTGGTAAGGGTAGCACAGGATAGTTTTTCATGTCTCCTTCCGGTGGTGGGCAGCGACACTGGAAGAAACAGAGGGGTCCATGGCTGGTGTCACTGACACAATTTTGTTTTTTTCCGTAGTGACGGCCTACATGGCACCAGACTTGCTGGTGTCTGATGGGGTTCACCTTTCTCGAAAGGGGAAGAGAGTCTTTGCTCATAAGCTAGCAGGGCTCATCGACAGAAGATTAAACTAGTCTTGAAGGTGGATGGGGATAATATCAGGCTTGCCTGTGACAAGCTGTGGGATGACAAGGTTAGGGAAACAGGATGCTAGCGAGGACCCTCAGCCTGTTGCTCTGAGACATGCTGGGCTACACTGCAGCCGACTTGAAGTCTTGAGCTGGGGCTCCTGAGATAACAGGATCCAACATGGGAACACTAGTGAAATACCTCAAAGGAATTAAGAGATGTTCCTCTAAGAAGGTGACACAGCCAACAGCCCAGCTGAAGTGCATCTACACCAACGCATGCAGCATGGGCAACAAACAGGAAGCCATTGTGCAGCAGGAAAACTACGATATAGTTGCCGTTACTGAAACTTGGTGGGACAAATCCCATGACTGGAGTGTAGCTATCGATGGCTACAGGCTGTTCAGAAGGGACGGGCAAGGGAGGAGAGGTGGTGGGGTAACCCTGTATGTTAGGGAGTGTTTTGATTGTCTGGAGGTTAATGATAGTGATGACAGGGTTAACTGTTCATGGGTAAGAATCAGGGGGATACCAAACAATGCAGATATCATGGTGGAATTCTGTTATAGCCCACCCACCCAGGATGAAGAGGTAGATGAAATATTCTATAAGCAGCTAGGAGAAGTCTCACAATTGCAAACCCTTGATCTTGTGGGGCACTTCAGCTTGCCAGATGTCTGCTGGAAATACAATACAGCAGAGGAGAAGCAGTCTAGGAGATTCCTGGAGTCTGTGGAAGACAACTTCCTGACGCAGCTGATGAGCAAGCCAACTAGGGAAGGCGCCCTGCTGGACCTGTTGTTGGTGAATGGAGAAAGACTTGTGGATAAAGTGATGCTAGGAGGCTGTCTTGGGCATAGCGATCGCAAAACGATAGTTTTTGATTCTCGGATAAGTAAAGAGGGGGGTCAGAAGAACTGCTACCTTGGACTTCCAGAGGACAGACTTTGGCCTGTTTAGGAGGCTGGTTGACAGAGTTCCTTGGGAGTCAGTGCCAAAGAGCAAAGGAGTGCAGTGAGGCTGAACATTCTTCAAGAAGGAAATCCTGAAGGGGCAGAAGCAGGCTGTCCTCTCAAAGGTCCCTTCCAACCATGAGGATTCTGTGAAATACCAAAAGATGAGCTGGCAGGGAAGAAGACCAGCCTGGCTGAACAGAGTGCTTTGGCTGGAACTCAGGAGGAAAAAAGAGAGTTTATGGCTATTGGAAGAAGGAGCAGGCAACTGAGGAGGACTACAAGGATGACATGAGGTTATGCAGAGAGAAAATTAGGAGAGTCAAAGCCCAACTAGAACTTAATCTGGCTACTGCCATAAAAGACAATAAAAAATGCTTCTAGAAATCCATTAGCGGGAAGAGGAGGGCAAAGGACAATTTCCATCTGCTATTGTATGTGAAGGTGGTGGTGCAAGCTCCCCTTCCCCCTACCTTGGGCCACTCAGTGCTTGGTGCCATTCACACACATAGCTGAGCCACATAGTAATATCAGGGACCAGAACATTCCTTGAGATATATAATGGTCCAGCATAAAAAAAAAAAAGAGAAAAAGGTGAAGGGTGATGGACCAGAATGCTATGGCAACCCTTTAGCACACCTGGTTCCCATGACCCCTTTTGCTTGGGAAGAATAACAGTAATCTATCACTCCTGACGATGTATGGGTTGTGGCCCAAATAGGCGGGTGATACCAGAACTTCAAGATCTAGCAAGTTCTGGGCTTGTGCAGCTGGTGGAAAGTGCCAGAATATCCCATAGTCTGAGTAGGGCTGGAGTAGAAAAGTACCTGATGAAAGTCAATTATCTCAGACCCTGTAAGCAGTGATTCTAGCAAGACCCTTTGAGCTTTTCTGGATTGCAGCGGGTTGTGGCCAGCATCTCTCCTGAGTTGGAAGGCTGCTCAGGCAGACACCTTGAGGATTAAAAGGCCAGGGCAAGTCAGCCCTCTCTCTCATCTTAGTTATTGCCAGCTGAAGAATGTCAATGCATTGTGAGTATTTACTTCAAACTCAAGAAAAGGGAAATTTTAACTGAGGCTGGCCTCTCTTTCATCCACCTCCTCTGTAATGTGTATACTAGAGATGCATGTAGATCTTAGGAGTGTGGATGTTCTTCTACTTTATTAGATCCAAATAATTTCCATTTGTCTGTGCTTGTCTAAGGAGTCAAAAGGGACCTTTGGTCCTAGCAGTCAGAGTCATGTATTTGTGTGTGCACAACCTCTTGAGTGGTGTGTGTTTGTATGTTTGTGCTCATGTGCATATGTATTGATTTAGGATACCTAATAATAAGTTAGTGTGAATCTTGTCAATTTTGAATCTGCAATTAAGTCGCTGTTCAATTATTTTGTTAAATCATCTTGTAAATCTTTAAAGTGGTTAATGGTTAAGTGCTGCTAAAATTCAACCTCTTGACCTGCCTCAAATCATTAATAAATTGTGAATTTATTAATTCACAAATTAATGAATTTTATGAATCATAACCATGTCAAATATTTCTATCCGCAACAGAAATATAGTGACAAAGGATGACTGAAGGCACTGTGATGTCTGCAGCTGATCACACACTGCCTATAGAAGCCATATCTTACTCCCGTTAGACAGGTGGCACCACTGGGCTTCACGTAACGAGTTGAGTTTATCATGTCAAGTGATATTTTCTTGCAATGTGTATTTTAAAAGGATATATTTTAGAGAAAAACAGTCACCCAGGACCAAGCCAGAAAGGTCAAGGGCATTTCTATGATGCTTACCATGCCCCTTAAATGTACAAACTTCAGTTCCTCAGTTCTGGGTCGAACCTGCACTTCCCAGCTGGAGGGGGCACCTTTTCTGAGAAGTGATTATTAGGCTTCTGACCAGACCAAGGATATCACATAGTTTGACAGCTTTGGGAAAGACCCACACTTTAATCTGGATTTCTCTTCTGATTTTAGGGCTGAGCAAGCAGCCAGGCGTCGGTCAGCTCTTCTGTGCCTGTGGTGTCTTCTGACTTGTCTGTCTGCTCCCGAAATGGAATATGCCTGGTATTGGCTTGATGATTCCGGGCAGTGGATTCAGTATGGGGAAGAGGTGAGATCCATCTGCTGCTGATGCCAAGAGCTCTTGTTAAGCCATCTTTGGAGCGTTATTTAGGGCAAGTTGTTCTGCAGCTGGTGCGTTTCACATGCCACTGGGTGCCCTTGCAGTGCTGCTCTGATGCCCCGGTGGATTTGCCTTATTAATTGTCCCTAAAAGCAGTACTTCTGCTTTGTGATAGCTTTCAAAGGACTGGCTTTGAAAGCGGGTGCATTTTGCTGGGATGATGGATGTCTTTTGGCTGAAACTGACCACACAGGCTGAAGGCTGCTCTGTTACTGTTGTTACAAGCAGCTGTTCTCTGTGGCATACCCTTCTGTCGCTGAAGAACAAAATGTTTGAAGCCTTAAAGACTTATTTCGAAATGGCATCCCGGGATGGGGGCCTGAGGAAACACTGGTGTTTCACCACAGTGTCACATAAACCAAAGACTGGTTTCTAACAGGTTTCCTTGTTCTTTCTATAGCATCCGGATCACTGCTCTGCCACGGTGAAATCTGCAGATCTGGAGAAGAAATTTCTAGCTGACCAGAACGGCATTGTGTTCTTCAGGGCTGGTTCTCAGAACTATGAATTAAGCTTTGAAGGTGAAGTATCTCCTTGTTTTAACTTCATTACACAGTGTGGCTGGCTCTAAGGCAGTCTCCTTCATGTAGAGTTGTCACCCTGTGTCTGGATTTCTTTGAACAGGTCTTTTTCCTCCTGTAAGTTTTCTCCAAGCAGAACTTGATCAATATGTGCATTTCTATTTCTCTGCAGCTTTGAGATGCCCCACTTGAGCCTCTAGACTTGTGCATCTATAGTCTAAAAAGCATCTCTGACAATACTATCTATTCAGAGTAAGAGCTGAGAGTAAATGTTCCATGGCATCTGGCTTATGCATTTGGGTTTATACAAGTAAAGAGAAGAAATGAGAAAGGAAAAAAAAAAAAAAAAACAAAACAAAACAAAAAAACCAACCCAAAACAAAACCAGGCACTGAAAAGTCAAATGGTAAAGAAGTCAGCCTATGGTAGACATCTTGCAAGCTAGTCATGTGGAGAGAAAGCACACAGTGCAGCAAAGGAAAATTTAGCGCTGGTTGCACAGAGAGAGAATGGGAAAATGAGAAATGTTTTTCTGTTTCTAATTTATTTACCCAACTTAAAATTCCTCTTAGCTTTCCAAACTTTAAATCTGTTTCCTGGCATGAATAAAGAGAGTGGTGCTTAAAGGGGGAAACAATGGGTAATTAGCCATGTCACACAGCATGTGCTCTGTGATATTGTTACAGGACCAAGAAGAGAGGACAGACTTTCCTCTTAGCACCATGTAACAATCCCGCACTGCCGGGAAAGCTAGATTTATGGCCTCCATCGTATTGAAAACTCTTCCCTGCTGTAGGCCTGACATCAGATGTGGTTTTCTCTGGCCGACAGCCTGGATGTGAACGCGTGTGCAGGTGCAGTTGGTGGTTGGTTGCCTTTGAGCTTCACAACCTATGCTAGCAGGTGGTTGACCTTGCTCAGCTCCAAGTGGGAATCGTTTTGAGGTATGGAGTGGAGTGGGTGTGGTAGAGAGAGCACCATGATGTGGTATTCAGGGCTACTTCCTTTTTAATTTTTTCTAAACACATAAGAGTGTGTCCCTGGACAATAAATTGTCTAATTAAGGACTCATTGTGTTTTTCTTTCAAGACATGGTCCAAACAAATTTGGTCTTTGGAACTCAAAGAAAAGTTGCCCGAATGCCAAAATTTCTGTCTTCTCAAGGTGGACAAGACAGAAGGTAATATGCATTCCTTATTTATTAAAGTCTCTAGATGACAGCCCCTTTCTGCTAAGAAGTTCCTCCTACCTATCTAGAATTCATTTTTTAGATTTCTTACATTCATTTTTTGGCTATCTTTTGCTGACTGGTTTAACAGCAAACTTTGCAGTGATGGTATTTGTAAATTATGCAACACTTCTATAAAGTGTGCTGGAGGGATGCTTGGTGGCAGTCTCTGGCAGCTGTGAGAGACCCCTAGAGTAAATTTGTTCTCTCTGTGAAAGCAAAGCCACATAGGGCTGACACAACTGTGCCAGGCATTTTTATTCCTTGATTTATGGTTCAACGATACTAAATAAACTGTGCACAGGGTAGGAGCAAGGGACTGCCAGTCCCAAGAGCTGTGGAGCAGATAGATGCCATCCCCTGGAAACCTGAGGATAAAATAAAGCACAGGAGCAACTCCTTCTAAGTGAGGTGAACTGGATGCCCTTATTTGGGACACCCTGTCTGACGGCTTTTTTAAAGAGAAGTTCAGCTTGGCAGCATTTGAACATGTCTGCTGTAAAAGTTGGTTGTGCTACTGCTTTATTTTAAAAAAAGCCCCTCTCTGCTTCAGAAATTCACCAAGTAGACAGTGCATTTGAAGCAAAGGGTTCAATTTAAGGGTTGGTTCAACAAAGGGGGGGTTGATTCAGAAAGAAAAACAAACTGTAGCTCCTGAATGGATGCTAATGCTCCTATTGCCCGGGTTAAAACATGCATGCCAGGAGGCCATTAGTGCTGGAAGTCATTAAGCACTGGCTGATGCAGTAGTGCCTCTGCAGGGCACAACTGTCCACCCACAGCCTCCTGACAGGCTTGATCTTGGAGACAAGTAGGGGTAGGCCACCCATCTGGCCATTGATTTAGAGATGAGTAGCCACGTGGAGGGAGAGGGCTCAGACTCCAGTTTCCTAGAGATTCAAGGAACACGTGGGGAGGGCTAGCTGGGAGCAGTTGTATAAACCACCTGGCTAGGAGCATGTTACTTCTCATTTGAAGCTCTCCTACTGGTGTCTTGACCTGCCAAGAGATGCATTAGGGCCACTAGAATGTGTATGGAAATTTAAACTAGAGAAAGGGATAATGGTTATGTGGAAAGTAAAACAAAAATAAAAATCCAGGGATTCCTGAAGGCTGCCATAGAGCCAGTGGCTGAATTCCTCAGAAGGGGGATTTGGTTAGGAGTATCATGGACTGACTCACTCCTTTTTTCTTTCCTGCAGCCAAAACATGACTCTCTCATGTTCTGTCTGTCCTCCACAATGGGACCAGTCTGCACTGCCTGATGTTGGGTACAAGGTACCTCTTTCCAGCTCTCCGATGGGCAGGACAAACTGTCCTGTACTGATTTTTCTAAGAACATGACCCAAGGCACTTGAGACGTTCCCAGCTTTTAAACATGTCTTATAAAATACGCAACTATGAGATGAACCAAGACTGACAGTTCACATTCAGAACAGACCTGTGTCTCCTGAGGAAGCTCTCTGAGACCCCCTACATACACCATGCAGGATGAGAAAGGCCCTTTTGGTCGTTACCGGTTTGACCTGTCCTTTGCATCCTCCCAAGGCACCTGATCCTCTGATAAAACTTGATGAATTCCATCTTAAATGGGTGTTGTAGTATTTCCTCCATTACTTTGAGGGAAAATATTATTTGCTGTGGTAAAACAAGGGCTTAGCCCTGTAAGGAAGGAACCAGAGTGTCAAATTAAGGTGAAACTGATTTCACTCTTTTCCAGCTTGAATACCGCTGTGCATTTCATCTTTAGGTTACTCTGCAGTAAAAATAATCTAGGTGTGGAGGTGTACCCACTGAAGGAAGCTCATGTGGAATTGTATTCATTTCCCTCAGTCAGTGCCTGTGCTTCCATGTGGGGAGTGGGGGTGAAGGTAGGGAGAGGATGGTTGACTGGAAAGACAGGAGAAGCTTGTGATATTAATGGCAGGACTTTTCTTCTGATGTGAGGACATCGATGAGTCCTTTGAAAGGAACAGGAGTTGTTACTGTCACTAATTCTTTATTTTTGGTGTTAAAAATTTCAGTTGGTACAGCTCAGCTACACTTCCAGTGAATATGGAAAAATTAAGAAGCTGTTTGAGAAGACGATGAAGGATTACTACATCCACCGACTGCAGAGGATCCAGAACCCGGCACTTTGGCAAGTTTTTCAGTGGTTTGTATCTATTTTATTTCATTATCCTTATGGTAGCAGAAGACTGGTATTTCCTGATTTATTGTCTCCTCCATAGTCTGCATTAGGAGTTGCTAAATCCGTTAGTCCAGCAGAGGTGAGACTGCCACATATCCATCTGGTAGCAAGGTTCAGAACACGTTCCCGGTAGCCACACATGCACGAACACATGCATACACACAAAATATATGAATCCGCTCACAGCTGGTCACAAAAACCAACACAGCACAGGAGTCATGCAATCATGAACAGCACCAAGGGTCTCATCCTCTTTCCTTCCTTTGGCTGATTGGATTGAAAACCTGTTACTGGAACATACGTAAGTGTATGGGTCCCTCTAGGACCTGGTCTTAGACAGCCTACCAATGTGCTGGCCCCTGGGTGCTCTTGTCTCCAGTTATGTTCTGCATGGACACATATACATGCAAATGGGTCTCTATAGACTTCACGGTGTCTTCAGTGGTTGACCCTGACCTCCTGGTCCCTCCAGTAAGCAAGGTCAGACCTTTTGGTGCCTCTAACATCTGGCCCAGACTTATGACTGTTCCGATACCTGACTCTCAGGCCAGCTACTCTCCTCACTGGCTGTCCAGCTTGATATTGGCTAGTGATCACATACTGACACACACACGCCCTGGCTAGCTGCAGTTGGTGGTGCTGTGAACATGCAGCTCCTGTGACTCAAGGTCCCACTCCAGTTGCTGCGCCCAGATCCCCATACAAGCACATGCACAGACTTGGAGAGTACATCACCCAGGTAAGAGTTAGAAATGGATCTTCGTGAGAAGATAAGGCAACCTGTGCTGATCGGGCACAGGGCATGGCCAGATAAGCCTACTGACCAGCCTGTTGCCCGTTTATACACAACCAGCCCTTTTTACTGCCTTTTTCATCTGTTTTCCCATGTTTGTGCCTCCTCAGACCATCTTGCTCCCTCCCTTCTCCCACCTACAGTTCCTCTGTTAAACATCCCATTATAAGTCCTGTGCAATCCCTAAATGCACTTCCCAGCTGTCCCATAATGAGTCCCATGCTCTAATAGGTGGTACCCCACTTCTGTCCATGAGCTGCTCCAGAGCGTTTATGCTGCTCATCGTGCTGGGTGTCCCCTGGTGTCTGGGACTGAGGTTTCCCTGGGGCAGCCCCGGGAGGGGCCAGGGCTGGGGATCCTTTCTCTGTGATCAGGTTATAGGGGTTGCCTGTGTGCTCTTTTTATCACTAACCTAAGAGGTTCCATGTGTGGTTCTTGCTAGTGTTATTCAAAAAGAAAGTTCTTTTCCTTTGCCATGACTAAGCTATGATGTCTCAAATTTATCCTTTTCGCTTCTTAGTCTCTTCCATGTGGGATTTTTAAAAAATTGGGAATTTTTATATGATCAAGATAGGGGTAGAGATTATACAGTCTTCACTGTGGCTTCATAGAGCCCAGTTTTATAACCATATTTATGTGTTCAGGATTTATGTAACCTGGGAACTGACCAATTCCCAGTCAAGAGTTGTTTGTCTCTTTACTCTCTCATGTGGTATGAAGTTGTGGGTGACGCAGTCCGTAGCGATGCTGAGAACTTTTTGTTTTGCTGGGAAGAGCCAGCTGTGCAGCAGGGTACCAACAGAAGTGCAAAGTGGGCAGTAACCCCACTGAGAGTGGTTTGTGTCACTGTTTCTCCATGACCCAAAAGTAGGAGGACTTGAGTTGGGAAATTGTCCTTGTTTGAACCACGCTAACGTGTCATTCTTTTTTTTTTTTGTCTTTTTTTTTGTCATTAGGCAAAAGGAGCAGATGAAGAAGCTCAATAAATCGAAACCGGTGGATGAGCGGCTCCTGTTCCATGGGACAAGTCCGTCCCACGTGTCTGCCATCTGTGAGCAGAACTTTGACTGGAGGCTCTGTGGGACTCATTGGACAATGTATGGAAAAGGTACTAGTGCAGAAGTGTGGGTTCAGGGGCCCTAAAAGCATGGGCTGCAGACCCTGACCACCCTGGGCGAGTGCAAGGTGACTGATTGTCCCTGACCCCGGTTAGGCCACTCTCACCTGTGTGTATCTGCATTGCTGCAGGCAGCATCAGCAGCAATCCCCTTTCAGGAGGGGCTAAAACCACCCCTCTTTGCCTCGGTTACCTGCTGTTCAGTGAAGCTCTTGGATAGGTGGGACTGGGAGGTTGATGGTGAAATGTGGCTAGAGCCTGTTGATGCTTTACAATAAGCCAATGTGGAAAAACTTGACGAAGATGCATGTAGAGCTACCTGGGGTTGCTGAATCACCGGCTGCTATAGTGCTGATAGCAGATATTTGTTCCTTGGTTGATGTATTGTCTTATCTGTGGCTTTTTCTGGTCCCTAGGAAGCTACTTTGCCAGAGACGCCAGCTATTCTCACATGTACTGTTCCTCTCACAGAGGTCGCTACAGTATGTTTGTAGCTCACGTTCTTGTTGGAGACTTTGTTCAGGGAAACCCCGAATACCTTCGCCCTCCACCCAGGCACAGCAAATCAAACAGACTTTATGACAGCTGCGTGGATGACCCGACAGACCCTTCCATATTTGTCATCTTTGAGAAGCACCAGATTTACCCTGCCTATATCGTGGAGTACAGCACCTGGGGCCCGTGTATGATCCTGTAATGAACGGTGGCATCTCCATTGAATTTACACTGAATAAATTATACTTTAGTACATCTTTTTTTTTTTTTTTTACTGTTTGTTCAATTTTAGTAGTAGCTTTAGAACATTTTGTAATGCAGCAAGCCAATATCAGTCCCCTGAAGAATTTTGGGTCATAATTCTTTTTTCCTTTTTGGTAGGGGCTATTCCTTTACCAGCAGAAAGTCCTAAACTTTAACCTCCACGTTATCTCCAGCCTGGGATGGGGATGTACCTGCCTTGGGTACTCTGATGCAGTGGCACCTGCTGCTGCTGAGTGTACTGTTACCTTGATCCACCGATACAGTCACGTAGGGGTGATTCCTGCCTGTGATGGTGCTGATGTGCCAAAGGGAGGCTGGGTGGGGAATGCAGGAGGAGGAAAAGTGAAAGTACCTATATCATGGTGCATGGGACAGGAGTCATGGCCTATCCTTCCAGGAGATGGAAATTTGTAATTAATGCTGGCAATGAACTTTGCTTTGTTTCGTGGTTGCATTTCTGACAGCTCTTCTCGCCTGGTTCTTCTACGTCAAGTCTGCCTGTCCCTGTGACACCCTGTCCTTGCTCTTTCCCCCCTGCGATTAGGTCAAGAGAAGCAGGGAGAAGTAGCTGCTGACGTTAAATCCCCACCACACCGTGACACCAACAGTGAGGAAGTCCATGGTGGGCTGAATAATGGTGCATGGCAGTGTCCCACTGGTGCTGCGGAGCCAGTGCTTGCAGCAGAGAGTACTGAGGCAAAGGAGCTCTGTGAGGGGCCACCGCTGGCCCAGCCCCCCCCCCTTCCCACCCTGCAGACTGAAGCTGGTGGTGGCTATTTTGAACTGTCGTGCTGCTGCCTGGCACTTCTCCAGGTGATTGAGAAGTGCTCCAGCGGTGTGTGCTCTGACTGGGATGGATGAGGGAAAGCTTGGATGATGGACATAGCGGTTGAAACTTGGGGGGTGGTGAGATAACATTCAGGATGACTGATAGCATAGGAACAAAAATTAATGGTTTATTTTAAAACAGTCTTGCTGTATAAGCTGTTGTAATTCAGCAAAGGAGTCACAAGTGGTTCAGCTGTGCCTGCCACGAGTGGGAGGAACCAAGAGCAGGGATGTGTGTAGGATCTCATCAGCTTTCCTAAAGCCTGCTATCTTCAGGCACAATCAGTGCCCTCAGAAATCATCAGAAAGGCAGCTGACTGCAATGAGTCCCTGAGCTGCCATATTTAGAGCACTTCCATGTCCCACCTCTTTTGCAGGAGCCTAAAGGTTGTTCTTTTGCAAATTAGTGACCTGATCTCGTCATGCACAGGTGAGCAGAGAGTTTTATTCATACCCAGGAAGTAAAAGTGAAAGCAACTTAAATTGACTTTTTCCTGAATATATGACATTTTAAATTTTTTTTTATTAAATTTTGTAATTAAAATTTTGTAATTAAAATTTTTCAATAAAAAAAAAGAAAAGAAAAACAAATGGCAGCAAGTTATCTGCCACATACCTTTCTCAATAAGGAAAGTGGTGTATAACTGTTAATTGCTTTCCTGTGCTATCAATACCCCTGCACTGGAAAACTGCACTGATTTTGGAGAGCTTTTTGCCTAGGATTTGTCAGTTGTTGTAGATTCTGTGCTTTGCATAAACATGAATTTGAGCATTTGGCAGGGGGGCTGGTGTGCACAGCTGTAGCCGTGTCCTGTGGCGTGGGGCTCCTGAGATGTAGCTGCTGTTGGCTTTGTAGGTTGGAGTACCATCTCTGAAGTGGAAGCACTCCTTGAGGAGCCTGCACTATTTCTGGGTCACTCTCTGAAGTCTCAGTTTGTGCTGCTGCCAAAAACAGCAGTCCCACCTCCAGGTGTGTGTTGCTGCTGCTTTACCTATGCCAGTACCAGTGACTGTACTGGGGTGGGGAGGATCAGAGGCAGAGTATTCACCTACCTGGAAAACTGACTTAGCCCAAAACCCTACAAAACCCAAGCCTGAAATACGGTGTTCAGCAAGAACGGTTCCTAATTCTGCTTGTGTCAACACCAGTAAAGAAAAGGAGGTGCTGCAGGATAGCTTTTGACTGGCGTAAGATGATACTGAGCCTGTAGTCCAAGCAGGGCTTAGAATGGTAAAAGATGTGGGAATATTTGGTCAGTGAGGCACTGAGAGCGTGAAAGTGAAAAGCAACTTAATCTGTGAATGCTTCTTCATGGGATTTTTGTTCAGCATTATAAATGTGCTAAAACTTTTTCCAGACCTGAACATTCTGCTGCCTCTGGAGTGCCTGGCTGCCTCCAAAGTACCGAGCAGAAAGCATTCCTAGGCCACCTTTTTAGAGGAGAAATGTTTGCACACCATCAGCAGCACATGCAATTGTTGGCAGCACTAAGTATGGATATGATCTGTGGTCTTTCCTTTTTTCTTTTTTTCTTTTTTTTTTTTCCCCCCCCTCCTGAAAAGTAAGTGTTTGAAGAGCTCCCTTCCCTGTTGAGAAAGGGTTAAATGACTTGTGACTCAGATGCATAGGGCTGACAGTTGCAGAGGCCAGTGGTGGAAAAGGTCTAAGGAGGAATGCTGTGAGTAGCCAAGCTGGTTTCTGTGGTGGTTGCTGCCTTCCCAACCAGCCAGGCAGGTGTCAGGGTGGGCTTGTCCTGTAGCCTCCACGGTTCACCGAGCTCCATCTGCCCAAGGGTAGGGACTAAGGCTGCCCTCAACATGAGATGGAATGTTCAGTTGGTATCTTGGCTAATTACTTCTCTGCCTTTCGAATACGGTGCCTGATAGGTTGGTGCTGTGAAAGCACTCCATCTGTGCCACCATGGGGAGGTTCTTCAGGAGCGTGGCAGCTGCAGGAGACCAGAGGGAAAGGACTCTGCTGCGAGCCCAGCTACCTCCAGAAGAGTCCCCACATGCAACGCTGTTAGCCTAAGTCATGTTTTCGATGTAATGCATTTCTAATTAATTTTCTTGTGGTGGTCTTACACTGTGTCCTTGGTTTTAACTCTGTTGTTACATATTCACGCACCTGCTCTAGACTTTCTATCGAAAAACACCCCCACAAGTTTTCAGGCTTTCTTTTAATTTACTGGTGCCAAATTTGGCTTTTCAGCATTTTTAAGAACCCTTTTTAACAATTTTGACAGAATTTATTACAGGATGATTAAACTGTAGAAACTTAATGCTTGATTGAGCACACTGAATGACATGTTATTTTCCAAAACATTTAAACTCCTAAAAATCAACCTGAGCCCCATAACCTGGCACCAACACTGTATGGGTGCCAGGTGAAGAAAACACAGATATTGTTCTTGGCATGACATGCTCGATGATTGCACTATTTAACAAGACTGTTTTGGGATCGAGGGAATAACCATCACAAATCAATGTGTAGCTCTGGTAATGATGGGGGGGGCTGAGGGTATGGGGGAGGGCAGGGGTCCTCAGCTAGGGGCTGCAGGACACAGATCTGTAGGAATCAGAATTCCACTGCTCAGGGAACAACCTTTTCTATGTGTTCCTGTTCTTTTTCAGTCCTGTTTCTTTTGATGAAGCCTATTGTCTGGCATGGTGAGTCCTAGACACCATTTCCCAAAATGACTCAAACCACCTTTCCAAGACTACTTATACATTTAGCTTACAAATAGGAGCAATAGGAAAGGCTGGCCTGGTTCTTATCCATCTGTTCTTAATAAGCTTAGATTTTCTTTCCAGATGCTTTACTGCAACGTCAGAGGACCCATTAGTCAGTGTGCCAGTGCTCAACCTGTAAATACTCGGGAAGTGGCTACACATGATATCCCCACCACTGGAGGAAGCTATGTCTTTACCGATTCCCAAAGAGAAGCTTTATTTCACTGTGTATTCTCTGAATCATTTTTCTTGGGCTCTATCCTCAGCTTTGGTCTCATTAATTATATTTTTTTTCAAAATGGTTTTGCCTTTACGAAGTCCAAAGGAGCTGTTAGAAGTTGCATTGGTCTCTGCTTTCTTTACCACCTTGTACGATCTTTCACTCATGCTTCTTGCGGACTCTTTCTGACTGCATTTTGCAGATGGCCGCTTGCATCCTCCAGTTTATTTTCCTTTTGAAAGTTACTATAGGTTTATGATTTTCTTAACTATACTGTGCAGGTATTCCCTGGGGCTCAGTATTGGGCCTGTTCTCTTTAATATCTTTATCAATGATTTGGGTGAGAGAATCGAGGGCACCCTCAGTAAGTTTGCAGAGAACACCAAGTTGGGCAGGAGCGATGATCTTCTTGAGGGTGGGAAGGCTCTACAGAGGGATCTGGACAGGCCGGATCAATGGGCTGAGACAATGCCATGAGATTCACAAGACCAAGTGTCGGTTCCTGCATTTGGGTCACAACAACCTCATGCAACGCTACAGCCCGGGGGAAGAGTGGCTGGAAAGCTGCCCAGCAGAAAAGGACGTGGGGTTGGTGATGAACAGCCACCTGAGTATGAGCTAGCAGTGTGCCAAGGCGACCAACAGCATCCTGGCTTGTATCAGAAATAGTGTGACCAGCAGGACTAGGGAAGTGATTGTCCCCCCGCGCTTGGTACTGGTGAGGCTGCACCTTGAGGACTGCGCTCAGTTTGTGCCCCTCACTAGAAGAGGGACATTGAGGTGTTGGAGCATGTCCAGAGAAGGGCAACGAAGCTGCTGAGGGGTTGGTCTCTTCTCCCAAGTAACAGGTGGTGGGACAATAGGAAACGGCCTCAAGATTAAATTGGTTATTAGGAAAAATTTCTTCACCAAAAGGGTTGTCAAACATTGGAACAGCTGCCCTGAAGGTATTTAAAAGGTGTGTAGATATGGTGCTGAGGGACATGGTTTAGTGGTAACTTGGCAGTACTAGGTTAATGGTTGGACTTGATGATCTTAAAGGTCTTTTCCAGCCAAAACGATTCTATGATCTGCGTGAAGCTGTGATCTGCTTTTCTGTCCTGAAGGCCAGCTGACCTTCATTTTGCCTCTCAGCTCAAGCAGGTTCCTCTAGGAGTCTTCTCCACATCCTTTTTCCTCTTGGATCCTCATACAATCTGACCTCATATTAATGATTAAACAAGCTCTCCCTTCACAGAACTCATTTGACTAAAAGTCCTCGTATCCATCATAATGTCTTTAAAAATGCCTCTCTTTTTTTAATTTTTGTTGACTCAGCAACTCAAATTCTTTACTAACAGATTGGTCTCTTAACATTTCTTTAGTATAGTCTGAGATGTGGTTAGTTTCACTGCATGAAACTCTAGGCTACTAACCAAACCTAAACTTTGTGATAGTACTATCAAAAATACATTTTCCCAATCAGGACCTCCTCCAGCTGCTGCTGTTTCTGCATAGTCTGAGTAACTCCAGGGTATGTCCCATTCAAAGCGGCACCTCCACAGCTTTCCTCCCAGTGTGTCACACCCTGGTGCTCGCCCATGGTCAGTACCTAACACCTCTGGTGCTGCCTGGATGACAGTGGCCAGAGGCGGGTACACGGAGAGGCAACAAGCACCTCTTCCCTCCCTGCCTGTGTGCTGGCCACCCCTCAGGGGCTGCCATTGCTTTTGCCCTTCACAGTCGGTGCCTTTCACACGTGCCTCAGGTCTTGCCTCAGTGCCTCCCCATGGCACACGTGCATTTTGATGTATTTGGCAGCCTCTCATAATTTTACTTCCATCGCTCGGGACCTTGAGTGAGGTCGAGGTCCGAACACTGTTTATTTTCTTGGCCAAACCAGAGCCTTTCAAAATTACTTTAAGCTAAACAATTTTTACTCTGTGTGTGCACCTGTGAGGAGAGTGCTCTTTCCTTTTGGAAATCCTAATAACTGACTGCAGCAGAGCGCCAGAAAGCTGTTCCATGCGCTGATAAGGAACAATAGCAAAACATGACCGTTTCAAGAGCCGTGGTGATGTTCTCCAATCCTACGTGGAAGACCTGAGGAGAGGCCGGCAAATACCACAGACTGCAGGGATGGACAGGACTCTGGGGATACACCACCCCACCAGACCTCATCTGTGCATACTTACTGAGGAGGAAGCAGTGTCCAGCAAACAGCTCTGGTGGGAGGTGGGAGAGGGCTGGGGTACACTGGAAAACTCTGAGTCATAGGCAATTAATTACCCCTGCTTAGCAAATAAAATGCTATTTTGCAGGCCCTTTAAGCCAAAACTTTTTTTCTGGTGGATAATTCTCCTTTTTCTCGTGTCCAAACCACTGTGCTGCCACTGTAACCTTAACACAGGTGGAGAAGACATTTCAGACTGACCGGAAAATCACTGCCCAGTTTCAAGCAAGTTCTCAGCAGCATGAGATCAACTTCAAAGGTGAAATACCTGTTTGTTTGATGTCTAATGCAGGTGGGATGCGACTGGCGCTGCAATGCAGTGTGTCCTGGGAGAAGGCAGGTGGGAGCAGAAAAAGGGTGAGAAGGGCTTTGTGAATTGTAAGCAGTTGGTGCTACAGCAGCATGGAGAAGGGGAAGAAAGGGATCCTCCTCTGAGCAGGCACAAGGACATGTGGAGCTGTTGGTGCAAGGAAGGATACAGCTCCGGCCTAAGCAGAGGGAGCAGGGAGGGGTGGGAGCTGAGGGTGGATTTGGGAGCCCTCTGAGCATGACTGCAGGGTGTGATGGGGTGCAGGACCCCTGCTGTGCCAAGTCTCTTGATCTTTTAGTCAGGATAACTCCAAGACAAAAAGTGCTCCTTGAAATGGAGCAAAACCAGGTGACAATCTGTTCTTCAGCTGTCAGATAGATCTTCAGACATAGAACGGTTAGAGTTGGAAGCGACCTTAAAGATCATGTAGTTCCACACACCCCTGTGCCATGGGCACAGGAACCTTCCACTGACCACTCAAAGCCCCATCCAGCCTGGCCTTGAATACGTCCAGGGATGGGGCATCCACAGCTTCTCTGTGCAACCCGTTCCAGCGTCTCACCACCCTCACAGTAAGGAGTTTCTTCCTAATGTCTAACCTAAATCTACCCTCTTCCAGTTTAAAACCATTACTGCTCATCCTATCACTACACTTCCTGATAAAGAGTCCCCCCTAATCACCCCTGTAGGCTGCTATAAGGTCTCCCTGGAGCCTTCTCTTCTCCAGGCTGTGTGTGCAGAGTCATTGAGATTGACACTGAAAACGGAAATGGCACAGAATAAAAGGGAAAAAAAATATACCTGAGAGTACCCCAAAAGGAATGTTACCCAAACTTTCACGCTTTGCTGCCTGTGGCAGGCAGAGGAGGTGTTCCAGGCAGGCTGCAAGGATGGCTCCTTTTCTCACAGCCAACATACCTCCCCGCCAGACTCAGTGCTTCTCATTCTGCATGCCCTCATGTGCTTCTCATTCTGCATGCCCTCATGTTTTCGTTCAAGCCGTACTCCGGGGGAACCGGCCCACACGCAGGCGACCGGGCGGATCTGCCGGTGGCCCCGCGGGAGGGGTGCGGGGTGCGGCGGGGTGCTGCGGGAGGGGTGCCGCAGCCTTCTGCTGTCGGGTCCCTAGGTGGCAGTGCCCGTCCAGCTCCGGCGACCTGCCGGGAGCCCCCGCTGGCCCGACAGCCGGGGAAAAACCAGCCTGGCTCCGGGAACCCCTCTGCGGGGAGAGCTGGCCGAGTGCGGGGAGCTGTAGGCTGCTGTAGAGGAGGAGGACGATGTAGGACCGTGCAGGATTGGAGCAGGGAGAGAGGGCAGTGGGAGAGCTGAGGGTGGTCGTGATGAGGTGTGGGGGCTGAGGGGGAGCTGGGAGATATCACACCAAGTCCACTGTTAACAGTCAGCAGCTAGTAGGATCTGCTGGGTCCTGTTCTTCGTGAGCATCTGCACCACAAAGAGGTCACTTCCACCTCCCCCCCCAAAAATCGCAGTTTAATCGCAGCTGCTGAGCACCGAGTGAAGATTAGCACAGATTTTGACCCACAGAAGGAAGAGCTGGAAGAGGATGTAAGAGAGAGGGAGTGCTGCAGATTTATTGCAAATGATTTCGGGACTGCCAGAAACTGATGTGCCTTTTTTATTGCCCGTGGTCATCTTTCTACACTATCTGTTGGTCACGGATGCCCGCTCCATGGGCAGGATGGAAAGCTGCTGGTATTGGCTGGATGGGCGCAACCGTTGGGCTGAAGATGGGAAGCAAGCGAGTGAGTACGTCCCTCTCACGCCCAGCACCCTAAGCCAGTCACTGCACTCTTGCTGTCTCCTTCCCCAGAAGTGTAGGAAAGGCTCGAGCACGCCAGGACAAGAGGTGCCTGTAGCTCCAGAGCCCATCTCATCGTTGGATGTCAAAGGTGCCCATAGGAAATTATAAGATCAAGGTACACATGTAGAGATATTTTCCCCAAATGCCCTTCCTGTCTCCAGCAATTTTTGATTTGGGGATCTTCTGCATCAGAGTTGATGTCTATATATGTAATAACCCTGGATGTATTATTCTTTCAGTAATTATCCCATCACTTTTTAAATCTGTATGTACTAGTAGTATCAACAACACCTTGGGGCAAGTATTCCCACAGCTGAACTGAATGTTGCTCGAGGGAGGCTCTCCTTTTCCTTGCTTTGAAGTTAGCACCTGCTGGCTTTCTTTAATTAATGTGACACATATTGTCCCACTGCTTTCTTGATCACCTCACACATTTCTGTCATTTTTGCTGATTTTCCTCAATGCTCCCAGTTAATCCAGCTCTGAAACAGGTGGCTGGGGGATTTGTTGAAAACTCATGTTAATTTGAAAAGCCTGTGGATGTGAAAAGGGTTCGTTTTCTGTGTACTTCTTCTGAAAAAGAAGTCCCTGAAAACCACCTGCTTTTCCCATCAAGGCCCTTGGGAAACATCCCCATCTTTAAGCTCATTTGGAAATAACTCTGGAGCCTGGAATAGCAGCTCTTCCTTCCAGGGACCCTCTATTTCTTCCCCCCAGGCCAGTCAGAGGAGGGTGAGGCGCTTTGGGGAGCAAGGAGGGTGGCACTGCGCGAGGATGGTGAAGGGAGGTGACATACACAGGTAATCAGACTTCACTGCAGCCACCTGCAGAGGTCCTGTGTGGGGGACACAGGGAGAGGGGATGGACAGGAGTGAGCCCCTCCGATCTGCAGTGGTGCAGGGATTGATAAAGACAGCAGAGAGACCCTGAGATGAGGTCTATGACCTTATTAGTTTAAATCATTGGCTTTTCCCCATGACTTGTAGAGGTGCTAGAACCAGCTCTGCAAAGTGTGTGACACCAACGTGAACCATTGCTAACAAATATCCCTCTCCTTTGTAGCATCCAGAATAAGGTGCTGCCCCTAAAGCTTTGGCAGATGTGGAGCCGTGGTTTCAAACTCATCAGTGCACTTGTGAATTTGAAGTTGGTTCACGGAAATGAGATAGATTTCAAAGGTTAAAGACCTGTGTGTTTACCTCTTGACACACTTATGGGGGAACTGTCATGCAGCTTCTTTTCCAAAATGTCATTGAAAATCCTTTTCTGCTTGGATGTGAGAGCGGTGAGGGAACATTTCACAGAGTACAAGCAGCACCTCTTTACACAGTAAGAAGGAGAAGTGGAAGGAAGTGAAACATGAAATAGAGAAAATGGAAACAGTTTTTGCGGAGTAATCAAAACTGGAGCTGGGTCTGGTCTGAACAGAGAGACATTTTAGAGTAGTGTCTCTGTCTCCTTGATGTTACACTATGGTGAGCTAAGGTTGTAAATATGGGAACCTTTCTTATGTGTTTACAATTGGAAAGTCAAGGGCTGAAATAAGGATGCAAATAGGGAAAGATAGTGACTAATTCATCATGGATATGTTGTCCTTCCTTTGCATACACAGTGTAGGTGGTTGTTGCATGCATTGGAATTTTACTTTCTATGAGAATCCAGTTTACCATGGTGCACAGTGAGCATGACATGTTGGTGACTCTGCTTTTCCTTGGGTGTGAATGTGCCGTACGCCGAAGGGTTTTCAAAGCAGGAAAAAAAAAAATCCCCAAATTGCTGGCCGTTGCCTTGTGGGAGAGGGGCAGGGAAAAAGAAAGGTCAGGGGCACCACAGCGTAAGCTAATTGTGAACTGTATTTGGGTTTCTATGGTATATATACATTCTGTGCACAGCTTAAAAACAAATTGCGTGCAGTGACAGTTGCTCAAGATGTATTGTATTGGAAGGAGGCTGTAAGCTGTGGAAGACAGCAGGGGTTAAAATATTAAAAAATGTGTATGTCTTTCTGCTGAGAGGAGGTGGCATGCATCGCCTTGTGATATCTTCCAAATTAGCCCGAGGGAACAAGAGGTAAGTAGGATGTTCCCTTCTCCTGTCTGGGGCTAGAAAAAGAGCATGGCTTCTCTGGTGGCCTTCTTGAACAGCTGGAAAAAGGGAGACGTCTGTTCAAGATCTCTGCAGGGCAAGTGAGCTGTAAGCAGGCTGGTGAATTAGCACCCGGACAGTGGCTGAGCACCATCCCGCTAGCACCTTCTGGGTTTTATCTTCTCAGAGCTCTGCTCCATTACTGTGCTCCTGTGGGTGAGTGTGTGGAGTCGTTATCCTTAAGTCTTCCCCAGTGATAAAGCCGAGTCTGACCCATCCGACACAATCTGAGCACGTCACTGCCTCGGGGCTGGTGAATCCGATGTTCACCAGAGAGGCTGCCAGACCTTTGGGGCATCTGCACTCAGCAGGCTCTGGGCTTCCCCAGGCTCCAAGGGAGACATAGTCCTTCGCTGAGCTACCAGGGCCTTGTCTAGTGTGGGCAGCCCCAGCTGCCATGTTGTGGGGAGCAGTAGGAATTACCCCGAGCATCTCCAGCAAAACAGTGAAAGTGCCTGGGATGGGGGGCTCAGTGTGAGGCACTGTGACACATTGGTGGACAACAGAAAAGATGTAGTATGACTAAAGTGGAGTCTGGATCCCCAGAGAAGGACTATGTAGTTCAGAGGCCTGTTTTTGGGATAGAGATCACACTATTATAAATGGAGCGAGAAGTTTGATGGGTATCACCACACTTTGACCACTTGGAGTGAGGCACAGTCAAAAAGATGTCCACAAACCTCCCCAAAACTTTCACAGGCAGCACTTCAGGTATCTGTGAGTGTTTGTCCTGTGTTATCACCATGAGATCAGAGAAGGAGATGGTCCCTTCTTTCAAGACCACAAGAGGAGCTGGTGCTGGTTGGAAGCCAGGTCAGCCCCTTAAATCTTGGTGGCTTTGGAGACAGAATCTATGTGAGGGGAAGAAAACACGAAATTGGGTGATGGTGACAATCAGCTTCTCAGCCAGCTACTACAGCTCGAAACGCCTGCACAGATCCCTTCCTACTGACAGCAAAATGCCCGAAGCAGAAGTGGCAGGGAGCAGAGGAGGGGCTGGGTGCAGGAGCAACATGAGCGAGGCTAATCCTGCTATGTTGCACAATGACATCTGCTCTCCTGGGCAGCATTCCCAAATGGCATAAACCTCCTTTCTCATTTGTGGTGCATTTGTCTTCTCTCTCAAGAAACAGTCCAGAGAAATCTGAATCCTCAGACTGTGATAAAAATCTGCAGAAGTCCTAGCGCTGCAACGAGTGGCAGGAGGAAACAGGACAAGGAAAGGTACGGGGTGTTATGCTCATTATTTTCCTCCTGTGGAAAATAATATCTGTTTATTAAGTCCTCTCCTGCTTCAGGATGACTCATTTATCTGCTGATGTAGACTTTGTGCAGGTAGGCTGGGTGGTGGGTTTGACAGGGTTGGCAGGCTGTGACTGTACCGGGCGTGCTGCAAGGGGAACGCACCCAGGAGAAACCCCAGCGGCCTGGAGACTGCCAGAGCAATCTCCCACTTTCTGCTGGTGGGAAGTTACATGGCTGGGGGTGTTCAAATAAATCTGATGGAGACAGAGAAACTCTACCGTAATGGAGTTTCTAGGGTGGTGTTTTATATTCAGTCCAACTCAGATGTGAATAGCCATATAGCCTGGGGAAAACATACTTTTGGTTTGCCACACAGCCTGCTAGTGAACGGGGAAGCTCAGGGAACAGGGCTGTTAAGGATGCTGTAGTCTGGAGCAGGAGGAAGAGTGGGGCTGGAAGAGCAGAGACACCAATTAGGGGAAATCTGTGCGGTGTTGTTGATACAGGCGCAGGTAGGATCTTATAGCAGTCAGAGGAAAGAAGAGAAACGGGAAGAAAGTAGCTGTTCTCATTGGAACAAAAGGCAGATGTTAATAATCAAATAATCTGGCATGGGTTTGGTGGGCTTTTCCTTTTCTGATTCCTCTCCCAATGGGTTGAATTGCATGGTTCTGGTCTGCAATTCAGGAAGAAGTCAGTTTTAATCATTTCTTAGGGTTTCAACAGGCACTGTTCGTGCCACTGCATTTTTTATTTTTTTTTTTTTTTGGTAGCTAACTGCCAGAAGAGGCCAATGTGGCCTTGTGGTAAGAAGAGGTGATGGAGCTCTCATGCCCAAAGAGCTGTTTGTAATTTCTTTAGACAGGACTAGGTCATGATATTATTAAGCATGTTTATAAGTGTGTAGCCAAGCGAGGAAGGAAAAGGTAACACTGCTGAAAGCATTATGTGATGCATCTTGCTGCAGAGCATTGCTATAATATACATGGACATTCTCTACTCGTAGCTTGCGTTAGCAAGAGAGAATAGTTTATATAGAATATAAAGACGGAAGGTTTTCCGAGGCAGTCCCTAAATATGACCAGGAGACTGTCTTGTGGAAACCCCTTGAGTTTGTTAATCTTGGTCAAACTTGTTTTAAACAGGCAATTGTATGCTGTTCACTTACATCATGTTTCCTTTAGACCGGGACCATTCAGCACTGCCTGAAATAGGATATCAGGTATATATCTGTTCACATCTGCTCATTACTTTGGGAAAAGCCATAGTCTGTAATGGTTTACGTCAAGCAAATCTAAAATACGTGCCTGAGTCTAAGGACTGGTTTTGTTGGTTTTCATCTTGCAAATGTGTTACTCCAAAATGTACAGCTACAAGAGAGACAAAGATGGCTTTGAGGAAGACATTTGCAAGGGACACAGGGTTGTCTATTCACACCATGGCATTGCACATCTAAATGGCTAGAATGCACAGAAATGTTGATTTATCCATTGTGCTTTTGGTTTTGACCGAGATGACAGCTGATGATCTACAGGTTGAATCTCAGTGCTCCCTGTTCACAGGACTGTTTCTCCTTTAAAAATCAGTGGCACTCCAGAATTTCAAATTAAAGCATGTGCATTAGGGGGACCATCAGCTCGTTTGGTATTGTTATAATGAGATTTAGGTCTTGTGTGTTTTTGGAACATCAGGCAGCATGATTATCAATAAATCTGCTTTGTTGATTCACAAAAGTATCACCAGGGCTTGTCTATAAAGATCAGTTGGTGTGCAAGAAAGTTAAGTATGCACTTGATATAGAACAATGATTTCACCTTCTCTTTTCTAGCTGGACACCTATTTCAAACCCTCAGAGTCTTTGCATGGTTTCATTTCAGCTTGCTTAGGACTGCAGATGCTCTCTGGGCAGAAGCAATGTGCTCCACGGAGAGCAATAGCTCCCTTGTATTACAGACAGGCTCTCAGAGGAGTAGTTTAGAGCACGCTGGGACAGGAGTAAGAGCGAGGAAAGCACCGTGAATAAGTGAGAAAGGGCTCTGAAAAATCCCGGGCCACGATGGCACCCGCAGTGGTGGTGCTAGGTCCTTTGGGAGGGAGCGGGGAGGTGTAACCGAAAGCGCTGTAACGCGCTGGTCTGTGCTGCGTTAACTTTTTCCCAGCTAGTGGAAGTCAGCTGCGCTGACGGCAAATACAGGGAAACTGAGAACCTATTTCAGCAGACAATGAAGAATTACAGCATCCACAGGCTCCGGATGACTCGGAGGCCGATGCGTTGGCAGCATTTCCAGTGGTTTGTATCCACTTCATTCCCCTGGTGGCAGCGGAGCCGTTCAGATAATGGCTGGGGCCCCATCCCGTCCTCCCAGCGTGTGGGTGGTTCCCCCTTGGCAAAGGGCAAACTGCCCTCCCTTTCTGCACGGCCCAGCATCCCAGCCCTCGTGGGCTCAGGCACATTCCTCGTGAGCGGACTGCTCCGATTCTCTGATTTATGGTGGAAAAATAACCAAATCCAAAAATGGGAGGGTGGATGACAAAAAGGTTGGGGCCCTGTGGAATTAGACCTGGTGTTTATAGGAAATGTATGTTTTCAATGGGAAAACCTAGCAACTTAAAAGATTTTTATTATAAAGATGGCTTTTATAAACCTGGGGTTAAGATTTGGGGTGCATACAAATCTTATTTTGTAAGCCTGGCTTTGCATAAGCCATTTGTAAAACTACCAGATCCTATGACCTTTTTTCAGAATAAAAACCCAACCAACAAACCCAGGCATTGTAAGTTTTAGTTGTACATACCCTCCCTGTTGGTAGAACAACAGGATTTGGGAAAAAGTTTTCTTTACTGTTTGGCTTCTCACAACTGCAATGCTCTCATTCAAAATGGAGAATGCTAGAGTTTTAGTTTTTCATGAAATCTGAGAGTTTGATTAACCACAGCCAAAGGAGTGGGTGGACTGTTTCCCCAGGATATGGGAGACCTACATTTAATCCTACACTTGAACTGGACCAAAGGCTCCCTGTTTTGGGTGCCTGCCCCTATCATTTCACAAGTGGAGCACAGGATAGCGTCACTTGTGCTCGAGTATAGTAAACTGAGATGCCAGTCTGGGTCTGAAGTTTTCCAAGGAAAAAAAAAGCACAAAAACTGAATGTTCCTGGAGAAAAAGGAAAAAAAAAAAAGTGGTTCCAGTTGGCATGAGCATTTTCCACAAATTAAGCAAAAGCATTTAGTCAAAACTCTGGTGGAGTGGGTTCTTTGTTTTGTAGGTGCAGTGTGTAGTTTTACACATTTCCTTGTTTCCAACTTGGCTGTGATTGAACAGAGCATGAGAAATTAGTAGGTTTGACTTAAAGGCCAGTGAGGGGACAGATATAATTGGTTAAATTAATTTTACCCCTTTGAGGGAGAAAGGAATTGAAAATGTTTTCATACATCTAAACAAGTAACTACTTCGTTTCTTCTCTGAGAAGAACAGATATACTGAATTTGTAGAAAATGTGCTCTGCTTGCTGGCCAGTGTTTTATCAGAGAAATTGAGGTCTAAGACCAAAACTTAAAGTACTAATTCTAACAAGAATCAGAGTTCAGGGCTGCAGAGGAAGTGTGAGAGAGCACTGTTTGGCATGTGATCTGTTGTCTTTATCCCTGTATGAGGTGTATGAGTCTGTGAGTAGCAGCTATGCTATATATCAGAAACTCAGCTTTCTCATTTTGGTTCTCTTATCCCCCATCAAGACAATTTTGTATTTCTGAAATATCTCCTGTTATACTAGCAAAGTTTCTTTTAAAAGTATCTGAACTGAAGTGGGATTTTTTGCATGACACAGGGGTTCCTCTTAGCTCCAGCTTGAAGTTCCTTTGTTTCTTTTGCTGATTTTGCAGGGAAGAAGGTCTAAGACACTTTCGGATGGTGGCCAGGGAAGGAGAAGACATGACTGAGGAAGACCACCTGACATGCATTAGTTATCTTTGCCTTTCTGGTACTGATATGAAAAGGAAAGAAGAAAACTCTTTGAAGCCCAGTTAAGGATCAAGCCTCCTCTTCAGCCATGCCATCTATTCCAGTCATCTAGCTCAGTATTTCTGTGTCAGAACATAGTCTGCTGTGATCACATCTAACACCACAAAAACAAGAGGTTGTTTTTCTTTTCCCCCCAGCCACATACCCTTGTTTTCTCTTCAGGGATTTTTCCAAAGGCAATGCTGAACAGAGAGTAGCTGTGTGCACTGGCATACCTGCCTTCTCATGGCATGCAGGAAACCACCACCAGCCGTTTGATTTCAGGTGGAAGGCTTTGTCTTGATGTTGTGGCTTAATCCCAGCTGGCAACTGGGGCCACGCAGGTGCTTGCTTAATCCCCAAGTTGGTATAAGGGAGAGAATCAGAAGAGTAAAAACGAGAAAAAAATCGTGGGTTGAGATAAAGACAGTTTAACAAGTAAAGCAAAAGCTGCACATGCAAGCAAAGCAAAACAAGGAATTAATTCACTGCTTCTCATCAGCAACAAGGTACAGCTGTCCCCAAGGTACAAATGCCTGAGTTGGACCTGCATCAAAATGCTTGGGGTGTTTCCAGAGTGCAGCAAAGAGCACAGCACAAGCTGTGCTTCCCGCTGTGTTGGCCTGATCCTGCCTCCTTAGGCCTTTTGTAACCAGTAAAGCAACAAAAAGCAAGGGTGAAAGTCTCCAGATCAACCCCATCTGCTGATGCCTTAAAATGAACTCATGTGGAAACACCTGGCAAGGATGTGCTTGGAGCTACCTGGAGTAGGTAAGAGAAGGAGATGCTTGTTGAGGAGCTGGCTGCCAGAGTGCAGATAGCAGATCTATGTTACTTCGGTTCATGCATTTTCTTACCCATTACTTTTTCTGGTCCCTAGGAAACTACTTTGACAGAGATGCCAGTTATTCTCATCAATGCTGTCCATCCAGCACAGACCACCGTGGCATATTTGTAGCTCAAGTTCTCATTGGAGACTTTGTTCGGGGAAACCAAGTCTACCTTCACCCTCTAGCCAGACTTTTGGACAGCTGTGGAAAACAGAAAAAAATCCTTCCATGTTTGTCATCTTTGAGAAGCACAAGATTTACCCAGCTTATATCTTGGAGTTATACACATTCACCCCGATACAGATGATGTCAGAGGTAACAATATCTTGTCTGGAAATAACTCTTTACAGTTCGATGTTTTTGAACTCTGCCTTGCACGTAAGAACCTCATAGCTGACGTTCAGCTATAGTTCAGCTCTGTTTCAGTTACAGGAGTGAAACTGCAAGTATGGTAACTTTTGGAATGGCTGGGTCCTCTATGAGAGTTGTTTTCCTCCTAAGCAGACTGGTGGCAGTTAAATTGTAGTAAATAATATAACCATGACAATGTGATGATGATTTGGATGCAAGTGCAATGTAGTTTTTAATGTACATTATGATTAATTTATAAAACTAATTGCTTCCATATAAAGTATGGTACATAAGTAGATGTTGTTTAGGACATAGCTGGGGAAATGAATACTGAAAATGGGGAAATGGAGTATAAAAACATGTTTGAGGGGTGACTCTTTGGAGTTGTTTTTCCATGAAGTGAAGATCATCAGCATCTTGTCAGTGTAAGAAAAGTAGACAATGGGCTCTGAGCTGTTTTTGTCCTGTGGTTTGGCTGCGCTGAGTTTTGTGGCAAGAAAAGGCTTTTAGATCATATCTTAAAGGACTGTTACACCCTGTTCCCTAATTTCTCTGCTGGTCCCATTTGGTTATCTTGCAATAAGAGTCAGAAGGGCTCTGATTCAGGTGGAAGAAAAAAATTCCTGGATAACAAAGCAGCAAATGACTCATTGGTCTTCCTCAATCTGCCATTGATGATGTGTTGAAGTCAGAGTAGACAACACAGCAGACAGCTAGTGAAGGGACCCATCTTCACTTAACCCCTCTGAGAGAATGCGTAGATACCACAGGCTGTACTGCAGCCCAGTCATACCACAAATCAAAACAACAGTAATTTCTTGCTCTTCTAGGAAGAGCTAAGTTGTTATTTTGGGCTCTCTGCTCCCTCCTGGGCTGCAGGCTGGGATAGGATCTTGCTTTAAAGGGGATCATGCAACCTCACTCCCAAAACTTGAAGAATGAGTGTGAAACATTCTTTGGATTCACACCAAGATATTGTAGTGGGTTTCTACCAGGTGTTGCCATATAGGTGTGCAGCAGTCAGCTGTGTGCCTGGCCCTCCCATGCTGAGGTCAACTCCAGCACATTCAGATGTTAAACTGCAGCTGGGGGAGAGGGGGAAGCAGAGTGGTGGTGCCATTGTAGGCAGCTGTTGCCCAGGTTTTGCTCTTATAGAATCATAGAATTGTCTAGGTTGCAAGGGACCTTTAAGATCATCTAGTCCAATCATCAGCCTAACTCTGATAAAAACCATCACTAAACTGTATCTCTAAGCACTATGTTCTACCCATCTTTTAAATACCTCTAGGGATGGTGCCTCAACCACTTTGCTGGGCAGCCCATTCCAATGCTTAATATGCTTCCAATGGTCTTTGTGAGGGAAGAGCAAGCTCTCCTGTACTTCCTTGAGGATCAATCTAGTCTATGGACCAGCTGGAAGCAGCTCCCTTGCACTCTGCCCTGGTGCAAGCCCTTCACTCAGCCATCCTCTATGAGGAGTATCAGCCACTGCAGGACTAGGATTGCTTCAGCAGGCCCATAAAAGGGCTGAGGGTGCCAAGAGCCATGGCTGCTTTGAATTATCTCTTTCCATGGGGATGCTGTCTCCCAGTTTTGCCCAGGGCTGAGTTTGGGGTCATAACATTGCAAACATCAGAGTGGCTCCACCACTCTGATGTCACCTGACATCAAATGTCAGAGTGGCTCCACCCCAGACAGGTGGAGCAGGAAGCACTGTAAGAAGTCCTGCAGCCTCTGCCAGTGGGAAACCCCCAGGGTGTAGGAAAATGATGCTATAAAACACCCTGGAAGCCCTATAACTAATGCTAGGAGTGTGGTTTTCTTTGTTTCCTGATCACATCACTGTCAGCATCACTTCTCACCCTATTCTTCTATGTCAAGTCTGCCCATCCTACTGGTCCTCATGCTGTCCCCAGTGGGTGACTCCATGCTCCACAGCAGAGCTTCCCTGGGTTTAGGTCAGGAGAAGCAGGGATATTTGAGCTGCTGAAGTTAGATCCCCTCCACACCATGACACTAACAGCGAGGAAGTCCTTGGTGAGCCGAATAATGGTGCATGGGGGTGTGAAATAATGGTGCATGTGAGGGATCTAGAGAATAAGTATTACGAGAGGCTGAGGGACCTGGGGTTGTTCAGTCTAGAGAAGAGGAGGCTGAGGAGAGACCTTATCCCGCTCTATAACTCCCTGAAAGGAGGGTGTGGGGAAGTGGGGGTCGGTCTCTTCTTCCAAGTTACAGGCAATAGGACAAGAGGAAATGGCCTCAAGTTGCACCAGGGGAGGTTCAGGTTAGATATTAGGAAAAATTTCTTCACTGAAAGGGTTATCAGGCATTGGAATGGGCTGCCCAGGGAAGCAGTTGAGTCACCATCCCTGGAGATATTCAAAAGACGAATTCACATGGTGCTCGGGAATATGGTTTAGTGTTGATGTGTGTGTTTTGTTTGGTTGTTGTGTGGGGTTTTTTGGTGTTTTTTTTTGGTTTGTGGGTTTGGTGGTTTTTTTGTTTTTATGGTTGGATTAGATGATCTTAAAGGTCTCTTCCAACCTAGGCGATTCTGTGATTCTGCGGCAGTGTCCCACCAGTGCTGCGGAGCCAGTGCTTGCAGCAGAGAGTACTGAGGCAAAGGGGCTTTGTGAGGGACCACCGCTGGCCCAGACACCCCCCTTCCCACCCTGCAGACTGAAGCTGGTGGTGGCTATTTTGAACTGTCGTGCTGCTGCCTGGCACTTCTCCAGGCGATTGAGAAGTGCTCCAGCGGTGTCTGCTCTGACTGGGATGGACAGGGGATTATTCTGCCTTCTCAGCTCGCAGCTCATGTCTGTAGGAAATCCCCAAAGTAAATTAGCTCCCAGAATGAGCTGCTGCATTTGGTTTATTTCTACCTTCTTATCCTTCTGTGGGAAGTTGAGGGATTTGACCAGAAACTAAAGGTTTTTCTTAAGCAAACTAGTGAGCGCATGAGGAGCTTTGTGGATCCAGTGGATGTGAATTTCGTTAGCCATGGCTAAGCACAGGGCTTTTGATAAAAGCAGGAGCTAAAGGATGCATTGGAAGGGGTGATATTTACTAGACAACATTTTCAATTGGTGGTAACACTGTTCTTTTAATTCTGTCTCTCTAATAATCAGCATACCAAATCCAAGTCTGTTCTTGTTCCCCAAAATCGCCTGCCCTGCTAGGTGGTGTTGAGGTTTGCTGGCATGTAGGTGCTTTTCATTGCAGGTTTATCAAACCTCATATGCCTACCCCTGAAGTGTTCCTGTCTGTTCAGATAGTGCACACTTCACCTCTGCGTAACAAACCCAGGACCCCATTTTACTGAATTGCTAGTTGCCGATTCAGGGCTTGAGGTGCACGTCTGTGGGTGCCTGGGATGGACTTTTGCCATTACTGGGTACAAATATTTCCCCCAGACTGCAGAAGACTGCTAAGGGTTTAAAATGAACTACTTCCTGTGACTGACCGCACACACGCACAGGCGTCTGCCGCTATGCTTTTTATGGAAGCCACATTTCAGATACCCAGTTTAACAAAAACATCCTGCATCGGCACGCTTGTACCAGCAAGCGCTGTTAGTTAAATCACATACAGGCAAACGGCTCATTTCTTTCCTGCTCTGTTGTTAAACCTTGTAACTCAAAATCCAGCCATCGTACTTCATGGTTTTTTGAAGGTGAGGAGGGAGATGACTATACTTTAACTTCACAAACTGCTGTTGCTGTATTGTATTTTTGAAGGTTCAAAGAATTCTTTCCTGGGGTGTGAAATGATGGAGAACTGAGTGTAATGTCTCGCTGTTCGCTGTGCATCTTCCTCACTCTCTGGCGAGCTTTCACATGAGGGGTCCTACACCATTAGAGCACACGGTCCCTTCACATGGTCAAGCCCCAAAGGCAAAGCACCCCAGAGCACTATTATAAACTTACTCGTATATTTTGATTCATTTGTTGCACGATAAAGGGAAACAGTGACTTCTGTCCATTGAGGTGCAGGAGGAAATGAAGTAGGTGGACTTTGACTAGTACTGGGGAATACCTACTGGCCATAGAGGGCACAGCTGGCTCCAGCGTGTTCATTGGAAAAGGATTTGATGTCTGCCAAGTAGATAAGCTATTGTCTAGTCACTCAGAAAGCCCCATGTGGCTTAAACTATTTTCCCACCCCACAAATAAACTGACTCTGTCCCTGTACATAGGGAGATGAGTGTGATAAATGTAACTATTTTCACTGCCTGGAATTTATATCTCTCATGGGAAATAATGGCTTATGGTTGCTGCAGGTCTAGATAAGGTTCATAGAAAATGCCCCAGTTTAGTATTGGTAATGGCAGGGTGTTCTGGCAGTAGGAAGCAAAGTCTAATTAGTACTGAATCAGAAGATGGTTGCAGAACGGCTGCTGGCAGTCACGTCGTTCTCTTGTACGTCAGAGTCTGCTCCCTCTGCTTGGAACAAACTTTCCTATTTCTGTGTTAACACTTGGGATGAGGGCTGTCCAGGGGGTTTCTTTCTTGCACAAAACTTTGCCCAGTGAGGCTTCTAACAGTCAGAGAACAAATAGTAGCTGTAATATATTTTTCCTTAGAAAAGCTTATTCCAGTAGGATAGGAGGATTTTCTCTGTTAAGTGAGAAGTGTTTGAAGGAAATCATAGAATCCTAGAGTGGTTAGTGTTGGAAGGGACCTTAAAGATCACCGAGTTCCAACCCCCCTGCCATGGGCAGGGACACCTCCATTAGAGCAGGTTGCTCAAAACCCCATCCAGCCTGGCCTTGAACACCTCCAGGGATGGGGCATCCACAGCTTCTCTAGGCAACCAGTGCTTCACCACCCTCACAGTAAAGAATTTCTTCCTATGTTGTTGAAATGCCATTGAGAGGCATGTTAAGAGCTGGATACTACATCAATGTGGAGAACAGGATGATAGCTTTTCCCTGGGAAAGGATCAGATCTCTTTGAGGGTAACTCACAGATGTCATATGGTGCTCTTTCCCCAGCCAAACAGGATTGTGTTACTTTCTACAGAGCAGTGCAGCTCTTGTAGGTGGGATGCCAGTCATGCCAGTCTGCCTGTCTGCAGGCTTTTGGTGGCTTGAAAATGAGGAAAGATTGCTTCTCAGTTGGGTATTAGGTTCTGGTTTAAAACTGTTTCTGGAACAGTAGGAAGCTTAATTACAGTTGGATCCCTTTATTCATTGCCATTTGTGTCCTGTCTTTGGCCTCAAAGCAGCAGAAGTCTGTGTCCACCCAGAGCTGTGGGTACCCCCTGCCTTACAGCCAGGTCACACACCCAGCAGCTCAAATTGCCTATGTCTCCTCAAATATTGCTTGGGATGGCTTAAGGTACAAACCCCAATGTTTTCAGCCTACTTCTGGCCCTGAGAAGAATCTTCCCAGGTCCACAGACCATCACAGGCTTCTGTAAATCAAAAGAGCTCTGTCTTTTTGCAAGCTAGTACACAAAGCATTAACCTCCAACACGGAGAACTGCCAGATCATTTAGGATGATCTTCAAATCCAATGTCCACTCACAACATCACAGCTAGAAAATCTATTGGTGTGATGACCAAGGAAGACCTCTGTTGATACCTGAACACCAGCTCTTGAGTCTACTCAGTCACGGTGACAGAAATTTGGCACATTCAAATCCTCAGGTGAGAAAAATGTGACTTGGGAGCAGTCAGCTGGCAGCCAGTAGTAAGGGCTGCCTACAAGCCAGGGCCAAACCCCAGTGAAGAGGAACCAGAAAACAAGGCAGAAAGAGGAAGAAAACCACTGTGTGTCCCATAGATTTCAGAATTCACTGTTGACTCTTCAAATTGTCTTAATTTCTTTTTGTACAACACGGCCCCAAAGCCACATAATCAACAATTCTCCAGTCATCTGCCATAGTCAGGTGGCAGCCACAGCAAGGTTAAGTTAATTTAATATTATCAGTTTCTAATTTCATTAAGATTCAAATACTTTGTTGCTTAAAACAGAATCACATCTTTTTCTCTCAGAGGGAGTTAACTGTTCACTGTGAAGTTAAGCTTCACTGATCGAGTTTTGTACTTTACATTAAACCACAATAGAAATCCATCAACATTATACAGGAAGGAGCAACACTAAAGCACCTCAACCCTCTGCCCTATCAAAATTACCAGCTGGTTAGAAAGCTGATTCAAATGTTGGGTTTGTCACAGAAAGCTGACTCAGGTGAAATTGCTAAAGGCCAAAGCCCTTGTCAGGACACCATCTGCATGAACAGTACTAATTAGATGTGGTATCTTGTGTGTGTTACTCAACTTCTCATTTGCCAGTATTACAATGTAAGTGTTGAGATGGCTGTCACTGATACCACCAAAGCGGAAGGTTCTTTGAAGATAAAGGCGGGATCTGCAAAATTGAAATTTACATGAGCAAATTTTAGATTTTCAACAACCTTCCTGAGTTTTCAGGAAAACAGAAATAAAGCTTTTTAAAGCCTAAATTGAATAGGGAAAAAAAAAAAAAAAGTTCTCTTGAATCAGCCAGAAGCATTTATTTGTGTGGTGCCTTGACACTTAATATTTACATCTGGTCCCCTTCAAAGGTTCTTGGAGATAGCCAGCTGGATGTGAGCTGGACTCTGTGGACTGAGGTACATCAAGCACATTCGCTAATATGTCATTCTGGCTGTTTTATACAAATTTGCTATGCTATAAGAAAAGTTTCTTGAGTGGACATATTGTGATATGAAGAGAAAATAACACCTATTTCTCAGGAGGTGCAAGGACTATAAAGGCAAGCACCTAAGATAAGTTAAACAAGATAATCTAAATGTCAATATTTAGACTCTGGAAAATGAAACTTCTTCAAATACATCAGAGTACAGCAAATACTCCTTCAAAACATCAAATACACCATTGCAATATAGTTCTCTGAAGTGCACCCCTTTATCTGTACAGTTGTTCAGGTAGGTTCATTGGACAGAAATCCCTGAATATTCTCTGGAGCAGAGGCTGTGATTCAATTGACCATTGCGCAGGAAGGAGCACAAAATCTATATAAATCTCAAAGCCCTATGATATATCTGGGATCTAATAACATTCAGTTTTATTTAGTATATAAATCTAATTTTCTTTTCCCATTCATTCCAGTAAGTTTCTCAATCCTTAGTGTGAATTTCTTTTGTATCTTGTTCCTTTCTTGTATAGGTTACAAATGTGGAATCCTTACAAGACTTTTACTACACCATGGTTGTTATCAGAAGGAAAGAGAAGGATATTTAAACACACACCAAAAAGAAACCAACTGTTTTTTCAAAAGACATTTGAACATGTTGCAAAAATACTGCAATTTATTAAATTAATTATTAATTAATTCTAAACAAATTTTATTTTAATAAATTCTGAAATTACTTTAGTTTCACAGTAGTATTCATAAGCACATGAAATTCTTTAACCCTGACAGAACAATATACCTTCTATCTGAAGAAATTGGTCATTCAATGTTTTTTTTCCCCATTCTTGTAATCAAATCTTTGACAACATGCAGACCTTAATAAATGACAAACACAAATTGCTGCTTAAATAGCAGCAATTCCATCTGTCAATAAAAATGTTTCTGTTCGCCCACATTGGGCCTTGAGTTCACAAAGCACAGGCTGGGCAAGCAGATGACAGCACACTGAAAGACTCCCTTTTATTGAGACTGGGGATTACCATCTGGTTTTCTGCTACTGCTACAAACTGAGCCCTAAGAAGGAGTGTGTGTGCTCAAAACGCAGAAACAACACAATGTCCTCTCTCCAGCTGAACAGGTCTTTAATTTTAATTTTTTTTTTCAAATAGTGTTTTTGAATACTCAATTCCTTTTAGGAGGATGTATGTTCTTTGCCTTATTAATTGCTCTTATTTTGTAACGTTGACTGAGAACAAGTCCTATGGCTTAGGTCACACTCAGCTGGATCTTATTTACTAAGGCTCCTGGAGAACAAACTTATTTACTAAGGCTCCTGGAGAACAAATTACACCCCTTACTGAATGAATTAATGAGGATTCCCAGTTCACTATACATTTACTGAGCTAATGGTGATGTTTGCTTTGGGTTTCTTAGTGTGGGCAAGGCTCCCAAAAGTGATACAGCTGATCTGAATTCTCCTGTGTGCTGTGGAAATGATGCTTTGGCCACTTCACTTATCATTTGTTTCAGCTGCTTAGCAACAGTGACAACGGTCCAGCAAATAGTTGGTATCTCCGAAGGGTATTGAAAAATCAGTAGTCCATGCTTGATGGCCATACCAGGCACACTTTAGTATCTGCTGGTGCCTTTCTAGTCCTTTAAAAATAAACAAGAGATTATCTTCGTGTTTCAAAAAGTCTAACCTGTAGTGCACTTAGTGTATCTTCCAGGGCTGTGTTTTGGATTTTACCATCTCAGCACAGTTGCTTTTCTTTTGGCTCCTTTCTGATATCTAAAATCAGAGACTTTCTTACCTCTCTCCTTCCCTCCAACTCACCATGGTTTTAATTTCTCTATTTCCTGACCATTAAAAATATTAATTTTGCCAGATTGATTCTAAAATTTTGTATCTGATGGTAGGCATTCTTTTTCCTGTACAGCTTTAAGCAAACTTGTATATAGGTATGCACGCACATGGTGTGAATGTGGGTACATATTAACTCAAATTTTTATTTTATCCAAATTAAACCTGAGCATTTTTGATTTGCAGTTTCATTAGTGAAAAATGCATTTACTGATATAGTGTTAGGATTTTACTTTTCTGTGTGAATGAACTGGAGAGTACATGAGAATTTAGGATAAATCTTGAGATAAGGGGATAAGACAAAACACAGAGGGTAGCTTATATCCTTTAAAACCTAGAAGGGATGAATGCATATCCTAACATGAGTAAAGGGACTATGACATTTACTTAGCCTGGTTTGGGAAACAGAAAGTTTCTGCTTAGAGCTTGGGATCATTGAAGGTGTATTTTCCACCCAAGGTCCTCCCTTTGCTCCTTCATCTTTCTGAGAGAATGGTGGGAGAAAATTGTATTTGTAACTTGGAGCAACTCTCAGGAGGCAGCCACATCCCTCCAGCTGATTTCCTTGGTCACGATCCATTCTCTCTTTCACAGCGAAGCAGGAGCTTTGCTTGCCACCATCCCCATCCATAGCAGTCTGGTGGGAGCAACTGGTTTCTGGAGAAAACTCAGTGGTGCAGGCAAGGCTGTCCATGTGAAACCAAGACTGCCCACCCGTGGGGGTGTGGAGCAGTGGGGCAGATGGACCTTGACTGTCCTTGCCTGCCAGGGGCGGCAAATGCAGGGGCCACATTAAGGGAGGGCTCTGGGCTGGACTTTCTTCTGGAAAATAAACACAAAAGACTGAGCCACTATCAAACAACTCTCCTGTTGCTTTAGGCACATTTAAAAAGAAAACCCCCAGCTGCAAGGGTCAATTGGACATTAGCTCCTACCCTGGGCCCCCTCCTAGAAAACGTGCCCTGAGTGCTTTCTGCTGGACCACGGTGCTGTTCTCACTGCCTGCAGGGAAGCAACCCCTTGGATTTGGGAGCTATTTTAATGAAATAGCTGAGGAAGGTTGTTTGTTACAATACACTGTTGTATGGTCCATACCCCTGGTATGCATGTCAGAGGACAGAAATCACCCCTGTGGCCCTCCTTCTGTGCAAGTGCCCCGCTGCTTCCCCAGCCTCTCTGCAGCCATGGGTTTGCATCCTGGAAGCACAAGAAGAGAGCACACCAAGGGGTTGTCCTGCTGCAGTGTTTCTGAGAGAAAAAGAAGAATAAGACAAACCAGACAACAATAATTGCAAAATAGCCTTGCTCTCAAATCAGGCAAACTGCCAGAGAGCTGTTATGCAAAAAAAAAAAAAAAAAAAAAGGCTGGAGATTCAGCTCTCCCACATAAACAGCTTCATTTCAAAGTCAGAGTCCGGTGCATACAAGCAGACGTGCATATACATGCTACTCTTCTTCAGCAGGCTTTAGAAATCAAATATGTGCCACCTATTCAGTGTTAGCATCGTCATTGTCACGGTCTTAGGCGGCACCACCAAACAATGCAATCTTGGAATTTGGCACCTTGGGGGCATCTGTTTGGTTTGTTTGGTTTGGGTCGTTAATTCATATTCCCAGGTTCTGTCCTCTCATGCAGGAGGAAAGGAAATGTTATCAGAAGGTGGTGCCTGCTGGAGTACAGGGTGCCCTCTGACCAGCAGGACCTCGTCTCCACCAAACACCCCCACGCCCTCAGAACAGAAAACTCAATGTTCTGTATTCTTATGGCTTGGAACAAGCAAATATTTCATCACAAGCTGTATGTTTCTAAACTGATCTGTCTTGCACAATATCACTATGCATTCAGGCAGTTTACTCTAATTATCGCTTTATAAGATTTTGGCATCTGCTTCTGTTAAGGCTCTGAAGTTGCTAGTATGTTTTCTTGAGTTGTTTTATTTTAAAATAAATTGTTTTGGTGTCTGGCTGTCAACAGCTGCACTCTTCATTTTATGCCTTTTATACTCATTTTCTGCAGCGTGTCCTGATACTGCAGCTCATCTTCAATCTTGAACCCACAGAAATCCTTCAACAGGCTTGCAGGTCATCCGCTGTTTCAGGTTTTTCCCTGGACTCATGGAATTTATTCTTGAATAACAAATAATACAATTTAAGCTCTCACAAAAGTGTGGCAACTGTTAGGGTATCTTCTATAAGGTTTTCTCAGTGTGCTCAAGAGCTCTCCAGCCTCAGCCAGAAGCAGGCTGGTACTGGTGTGTGTAACGTTTGACTCCTCAGAGTTAGCTGGCATCACCCACTCCATCATTTACTCCAGCAGCAGCAGAGCCTGCCAGCTCCGGGTGGTGTTTCAGATAACCTTGTTAACATCTAACCTCGGCCAGCGCTAGGCTTGGCATTATCAGTAGCTCAAAGCGGGGTACATAGACAAGGGGGTGGATCAGGGCTAAAACTCACGAGCTAGTGACTAAAATTCAGGGCTCGGTATTTGAGCACTCTGGTTCTTGGCACAGTGTGAAATCCCAAACAACAAGTTTATTGTAGATTTCATCCCAACTGGAGTAAAATAACGAAAGACAGAAGAAATCATTGAATAAAAATATGGTACTTTAAAAAACAGTATCCTTGTATGCTTGTTTTTATGATTCCAAATTGGATGCATTTTCTAAGAAATGTTTCAGTCGTTTCTTAAAATAACAGTGTCAGTATCCAATAGACAAACTGTTGTCTAATATATCTCTGGCAAGATCTATTGAAAACAGTTTACTCAGAAGTTTCTGATGTTAATGTTCATAGATAGTTTCCTGGTTTCTTTCTCTCTGTGGTTCATCAGCTCATTTTCTTCAGAGTGAATTTGTTATTTCAAGTTTGTTTGTTTTTTTCCTCTAAGTTGTACCAATTATAATTTAAGATGGCACTACACCATGTTATACATTGCCATGAACCCGGGCTGGCTGGCATCTACTAACAGTGACATACAGTAACTCGGGTATTAAGTGGATGAGGATGCTTGTATAGTCTGTCATTCTTCTGTTAGTGTTTAACAACATTCAAGTAATTAGGTAGACATCAATATTTGCTTGGTAAAATCTTCCTGAAGAAATACATGGGCACTGTCAGTTTGGACAAAACTCAGAGATCTAAACATTTCAGATGGAAAAGTTGAAGTTTGTATATCTGAAACACTGAAATTATCGCATGTTGATATGTGTGACAGTGTTCTGCTGACAGTAACAGCAGTTGTTTGTCAGCAGCCAGCACTGTTACAATACTCTAAGTGGTGAGGCAGAAGCAAACCACCAGCAATGTATACTGTATGTAGTAGTTTTCATTTCCAAGCAGGACACAGGCACCTCAATTTTACGATTTGGATTTGGTAAAGTATGATTTTGAGTCTGGAAAACAACAAAGGCGTATGTTGTCGTATATGGGTGGGATTCCACGTTTTTCATGACTATGCAGGTGATAAAGTGTGCCCTGTCCCCGACGGGTGTTGTGTCAGGAAGGCTGTGATGGCGCGTGTCTCCGGGGCAGCGAGGGTTAAGCCGTGTAGACTGCCGCTTTGAACCAAGGCTCCTGCCTTCATGTGTTTTCTTCCTTGAAGGGAGCGAGAGAAAGAAACATAAGTAAAATATAGCAAAAGCTGTTGTGAAACAAGCCTGTTGCTGTTCTCTGAAAAACAAGGATGTGAGGATTCATTTCTAGAGGCGTGCTGCAGCAGCAGGGGAACCAGAGGGTGGCTGCAGCTGCTCTTCCTCCGGGGGCTGTCACTGCCCTGTGGACGCCAAGGGCTGAAATCGGCCGGCTTCTTAGAAGAGGACGTGGTGCTGACCGTGTGCCACAAAAAATGTCTGCTGTACAAAACCACAAGCTATTTCCCACTCTAAAGCAAAATCTTTAATAGCAGCTGTTCTTCAGTAATTGGAAAAGTTATTCTGATTGCCTTTTTATCTGGAAAAAATATCCCCAGTTGAAACTTACGCTCCAGTAAGTTTGAAAATCGGTCCAGCTGATCTAGAAAGACTCAAAATCCATTGGAATAAAATTTTTTCATTGATTGCTCAGCTGGAGTCAGAATGACAGGGTCTATTACTGAGTGCTGATCAGTGAAAAATCAAATTAATTCAAATGTTCTTATTTATTGCTCTCAGAGATGTTATTGGTGACTTCTGTTCCAAAAGTCTCTCCCTCACCAATGATGCCAAGCGAAACAGTCATGTTAAGGCTGACATGAAGAACATTATAAACTGGCGTGACTAGACAAGAACTACAGTGAGATACTATATCTGTAGTCAGTGTGTGAATTAAACCATAAGTAACTCTTAAAAGACTTTTCCTACGTGCAGCAACAGATCTACTGTCATCTGAAGTCTTATATAGTCATCCACAGTAGTGGAAAAATAGATGTGTCTATTACATAACTCTGACTAATTACCAACATTACCAGTAAGATGTGGTAACACCTCCACAGTCCCCTGGGAAGGTGAGATTTCTGCTGTGCTTGGCCCAGGAGGTGTGTGCGGGAGCGTTCCTGTACAAAGAATTGTGTGACTGGTGCACCGCAGTATGTTGGATGGTATTTGGCCAAATCGTCCAGTCTCACTGCATTCCAGCTTTTATGAGTGCTGTGAACATGAAGTTGGGCATTGGCACTTCCTTTGACAACGTACATGAGCTGAGGCACCGGGGACCACGCTGAAGGGCAGGAAGGATGGGAAGCATTGACCCGATGACAGCACTCACCGGGGTTCAGACACTGCAGAAGAACCCCAAGCCTCAAAGTCTAGGGAGGTGAGTCTCCACAGGCTAGGAAGGTGGCAGGTGAATGAGGCAGAAGGTGTAACACAGCAACCACAGGGATTTCCAGCAGTATCTTCTGATAGTGGACACAGTCAAGGATTGATTTGCACTAATGCCCACTCCGGATGTGCACTCACCTTCAAGTAGCCAGGTATGTGGACACAAACAGATGCTACAGGGGTTACACTGACTTGGTGGGTGACTGCTGTGCAAAGAGGACTCCCTCCTGTCAGGGTGTCCGTAATCTCAAACAGGTGTCTGCCCATGAAAATGAACTTCATTCATTTCATGGCAAACCAAAAGGTCAAATTTCAGCTGACAATTGAATGTATAAAAACACATAATAGCAAATGCATCTATAGAAAACAACTGATAATATGCTTCTATGGTTCATAGCAGCGCTGACAAATTTTACTGCAGACAATGAGTTTATTGAGTTTGGCAGCACTCCTTGACCATCAAGAAAGTAGTTATTGCAGAAATTTTTGGCATTGATTTATTAAGAATTGGTTACTTAATATTTTGTCATTCAGTAGTTCAAATACTCAGAAAAGCACAGAACTGCACTTCTTGCAACTGGAGGGACGCTATGGGATTGCAGTGTATTGCTCATACCTGCCTACACAGCTGCTAATGCACACATTGCAGCATACAGATCCGGCCGTTTCTTGCAACTGCATCGGAATGCAATAATTATAAATTTCAAATAGTCCTAGGTAAGATCACAAAAAATAATTTGGAACATACGGAACTGTGGACTTCATGTTTTCTTATATATACGTATGCATGTATATATATGTATGTATCATTGAAAGTCACTATATGAAATCACACTTAATTAGGCTAAATTCTGTAAGAACACAGAGGACTATGTGTCTTCATATTTTGTGAAAATGTATTTGTGAGACTACTACATCACAACTTTTAAAATGACTTTTATTCTGAAACTGCCAAAACCCATTAACCTCAAATGAGACTTTTCAAAACAGGATTCAACCTTTTCAATCCAATTGCAACATGTTTTATTTGAATACACACGCTGAAACTTGAAATGATGACTATAATTATTCCTGGAAGGTATTAAAAAGTTGATCTGTATGGATAAATTGAATTATGGCTCTGGCAAAGGTGCATTACAAGCAAATAGAGGCAGTATAAACACTTCATACTCCTCTAGCATCTACTGCCAAGATCCTCTAATCATATTAAATCAGTTCAGACTGTTGTTGAGAGATAGCCCGCCTGTACTCGATTACATACACACAAAAATCAGAAGATCAAAGAAATTGTTGAGAGTACAAAAGTGATTTCTTGAAAAAGTTAGCAAGGGAGGGCTAGAAGGGAAGGTAGTGGAGACTGCACAAGCTGCAGTCCCGAGGACTGGCTGTTCAAATGCCTGAGCAACAACAGGGAAACCATAGGGGAGCTCAGCTGCCAAGAAGTCTAAAGGCATTTCAACAGCACATTTGTGAAGTGTAATTTTGCAAAGACTTATAAACTGACCAAATTGGGCAGGTTTTCCTGGGATTAGCAAAAGGCACAGCCTTGCCCTGAAAACTGTTGCTCTGCCAAACTTGATGTTCTGCTATGAAGTGTAGTTTTCCTCATGGAATAAATGTTATAATGTTCCTTGGATATTAATGTTGTTAAATAACAACAATAGCCACACAGAAGCAGCTCTCTAACATGGAAAATTTCAGTATTTACACAGAGCAAAGCTAGCTGCAGTGAAAATCAAGGTGTTAGAATAGGAGGGATGAGGCAACCCAGCAGTAGTTGGTGTTATGTCCTCCACCCACCACATGGACACACAAGTGTGTATGTTTTGTTGCTATGCCAGCTGCAAGTCGGCACTGAAAGCTCACTGGCCATCTGCAACTATAAGCTTCAAATAAAAATTAAAAATTTTTAATTTTTTTTTTATTTTTACAATAATTAAAAAAAATTAAACAATTAAAAAACAAAATGGAAAGGTATATCTGAGCAAGTTTCTTGGTTAATATTTCACTGACAAAGCAGTCAGAGATTGCCACCTAAAAAAAAGTCTTCATTTTTAATTACCCTCCCCATTGTCTCCTCCTCTGTAACGCAGTATGAGCATTGCTGCTCTGGTCCCACGCCAGTCTTGGGGCGTTGAACTGTGTGAGCAGGACCTCAGCACGTTATGGAGCTCATGTGAATGTTTTTAACTGTGGTCATGACAGCGGGAGCTGTGGAAGCCTGGCAGAAACGTGGAGACCTATGTGTTTGCCCAGGTTGCTCCAGTCTTTATTCTCTCTGGCGTTCAGTTCCCAGCCCATAAAATAGGGTCACTGCTTTGACCCAGATGAATGCTGTGGGGGTAAATGCATTCGAGCCTGGGACATACAACCACCTTACAGTAATGAAGAACCATCAAAAACAGTGAGAGTCACCTGGACTGTCAAAGCCTCCTTGCCCCTGTAAAAGTGACTGTGGCACGCAAATAAATGCTACCCTTGTTGCAGGACTAAAGGACTTGATCAGAAAAGATGGACACTCCCCCACCCGTTGAATTTAAATAACATGATGATCAGTTTGTGAAGGACAAGTTAAATAATCTGATACAACTTTTTACCTTCGGTCTGGACGAGGTTTACCTAGGGTGCAAGAAGCTGCTGGCAGCAAATGCAGGATGAATTGTGGAGCTGAGGAAAGGGCTTTATCTCTCTAGGACATCCTCCACAAACCATGTCCAGAGTGCCAACTGCATGAAGACAAAGCAGGATGCTTGGAAACCATATGCAGATGACTGAAGCAAAGAGGAAAAGAGGAGAGAGAGCACGGGCACGGACAGCCTAGGCAGGTGATGGAGCATGTGCTCTACAAATCCAGACTGCCTTAAGCCAAAGCAAACAAAGCAATCTGGGGAAAGTTACAATGGTTTAGATTTTCTAAATACAACATTTTTTGTTCCATTTTGAAACAAATTTCCTTAAGGAATGTTGTTTCATTTTAATTCGCAGAAGGCTGACAACTGATGCAATTAATTCTTTTCCCTTTTGCTGGAAAGATTTTTTTTTTTTTTTGCTAATCCAAAACAGTATTTTCCCCTCTGATATTCATCAACCACTTTTCTGTATAACTCCCTCACCTTATCAAGGCATGACCCAGCCCAGTAGCTCATGGGTATTTAGAATAAAATTTCTCCAATGTATAGCTTTTCCAGCAGTTGTTCTCTTATTAGTTTTGCTAGATGACCTGATCTGATATGGCAGTTTGTGTGCTTTGGGAACATCGCTTTCTCAAGTGCTCTGACAACATGAAATAGAAATGGAGCCTAACTTGAGCCACTCAGTACCAAAGCATGGTGCTGGAAGGAGATGGGCAAGTCATTGAGACCCATCCCCTTTTGCTAGCAAGCTGTAGATGTTTAGTTCAAAGGTTTTATTATAATAAAAAGCTACCAAGGCTCTCAAGAAAACTTGGAGGTCTGTGGTAAAATACTCAGCCCTTCAACTCTTGTGTGTTATTTGATGGAAACAGGAGAGAATGAAGGCATCCCCACCAGGGGGACTGAGTCCTTGTTGGGCAGAATAAGAGGCAGAATCTGTGGAAGGCAGCAAGGGAAGATTTGGTTTAGACTTAGGTAAAACACTTTGTACCAATAAGGAAAATGTAGCCCTGCTACAGATTGCTGTGGAAAGTGAGGATCCCATTCAGGAAAGTCTTTAAGGCTATGTGTCAAAATGGTATGGTTGCTTCATCCTGGGGCTGGATGGCCCTGTGGTCCTGTCCAGGTTCCTTTCCTTTTTTTTCCCTATAGATCACAAAATATTTATTAGCTGTTTCTTCCTCTCCTACTATGGTTTATCTACAGAAATCACTTTTGAAACAATTTTCAACCATTTCCCCTGAAGCAGCATTCCCTGACTGTTGTACATAGTGCACTCAGCCTCTAACTGAAGGAAAAAATAACAGCTGGAATGTCACCTATCTAAGATCTCACCCACAGGCACAAGAAATCCTTAGAAATTACAGGGACCCTGGCCATCTCCTGAAACTATGGTTTTCAGAGACTTTATCTGGATCATGACTTCACACCTCATCTTTCTAACCACCTCAAACTAGTCTGGGGGCCACCTTACCTATTTCTAGCAGCAAATCCATCCCACCTATGCTTGAACCTATCCCACTATCCACACACAAATTCTCCAAAAGCTTGCATTTATTAGCAATTCTTATAAAGGTGGGTATTCTCTGTGATATCTGATCCAGGATTCTCTGCTTGCTAACGGGCATAAGGTCAATGCATGGGGACCCATGAGTGCCAATGACACAGAAGCGGCTTCAAGAGGATGCTGACATCCACACGGCGGTGGGGGTTGGTGCTCACAGGGCACTGACATCAGCTGCATCCCTGAGAGCCTTGCAGGAGCATTACAGTGTTTTGCTCTTCTGACATTGGTAAAATGAATCACTCTGGTAAAGTTAGAGATCCGTTTGTGCATATGGCTGGGAACAGGAAGAGGAGCTAGTAAATAAGACTGGATGTGTTATGGCTAGCTGTCTTTCGTTCCATTTGATCACTTGAACAGACAGAGAACTGCTTACTTTAGGCTATCAGGCATGTTTGTTATACATAAGGATTCATGGACTTTCAGTTATGTGGTGTTTTTCTTAACTTGATAGAATTATACCAAGTATAATTAAAATTCCAGGATTCTGTTTGATGGGGAGTAACAATAGCACTAAGTATCAAGGCACCGGTTAAATGCACTGCTCTCTATTCTGTGCTAATATAATACTTCTTTACATTAAAAGACAACACGAACTCACAGAAAACAAATGTAGATAAATAAAGTGTTAAACGGAATGGTAAATCTAAGTATAAGCACATACATAAAGAAATAAAATTTTATAACTTTATTATACATATATTACAAAAGCTGAAATATTTCCAGAGGAAAGGTTTTCTGTTGGAGGAAGCAATTCTTCTGTGGAGCTGTTACAACATAACAACAACCTCTACACCTTGTTTGGAAGAGGAAAGTTTTATTAAAATACTGAAGGCCAAGTAATTTTATTCCATGAATTACTAGAAATGCAGAAAATAACTAAGTGTGGGCAAGTCTTGAGAACTAGGCTGTCTCAGAGCTTGTTCAGAGAAATGTTCTGAACGAATTTATTCACAGAAGTTTCATGCTGAACTTCACACTCAGTAACTAGCAAAATACCATTTTTAATGATGAAGACTTAAGATATAGAAAAAGAAAAACAGACCAGTGACAGGAAAAAAAAAAAAGAAAAGAGGTCACTTTGACTATAAATCTCTTTTGCATGGCTCTCTGTCAAGAGCTTTCAACAAGGGGCAGCTTGGAGGGGGATTGATCCCAGCAGGAATGCACCCTTCGGGAAATTAGACTAAAATATAGTATTCCCCAGATGGGTGGAAAGTCCCATCTTAATACATCATAGTAGTTACAATTAGGCAAGAACAATTCCTGTAGGATCCTGGGAGTGTTCTTTGGGTTTCCTGCTATAAACAGTAAGCAGTTAAAGACAAGCAAACTTTAACTCTCCCAATGAACTGAAGCACTGAACTCAGTTTCTCAGAAGGCTGCAAGAATTCTCCAGAAGAGATTGTATAGGGATTGTTCAGCAGATCTCCTGAAACCTTGTGCTAGGACGCTTCCCTCAAAAATGTCAAGGAGAGCAAATACTTTAGGCTAAAAATAATGATGAAAACTAAGGTAATCTATGGCCTTGCTTAATGCTCTGCTTATTGACTGGAGAATCAAGATGGTTAAAGGGTGGTAGAAATTCCTTTTGTTCTTCTCATTGAGTTTCTGAAAGACCAAATATTTATCCTCTGGATTTTCAGAAGGAAAACCTTCATGTTTTTCTCCAGTAGAGAGGTAAATTGGAGATGGGAGCCTTCCTACAAGGAAAACATTAGTGTTTAATTCACTCTGGTAGTAGACTGAAGCTTACATCTCCTCTCTGACTTTCTCTTTCTTCTGACATCCCTGCCCTTTGCAGGCTCTCTGGGGTCCTGCTGCCCACCAAAGCCGCAGATGCAACCTTAGAGTCACAAACGTTTGACAAAAAGTCGGTGCTGCCGTGGTTGGCACTGCACCACCCAAGGCCCTCTCCCTGCAAATCAAACCAGATTGTAACAGATGTCCTTCCACCTACTGCTCTCCCACATTGGGTAGGATGACTCCCAGAATCATACCTGGAAGGCCCAGTGCAAAGCATGGATTCAAGCCCCCTAGACCCACACGTAGGAGGAATTTGGAGTGTTAAATGTCATTTGTCTCTTTTTTGCCTGTTCTTACCTGCCTCCTTTAATTTTCAAGATCTAAGGAAATTGAAAACACAAAGGCGTCCCAGCCCCAGAGGCAGGGGATGTGTGTGAGGTGTACCTCTCACAGGCATGGATTCACCCCCTCTCTCCTGGTGCTGTGGGGACACGTCCATGCCTCTCGCCAGGCAGTGGGGCTGGCACAGCCCACGAGCGTGAGCTGCCCCTATATGCAGGCAAGCAGCAGAGCTGTGCACAGGTTGCTTTCCTTCAAAGCTGCCCAGTGAGACAGTCAATGGTCAAAGCACAAGCACTGGGGCTGCTGTAGACTTTGGCTTCCTTGACTGGGGAAGTGCAGGAAAGTCAAGGAGGAGGGAGTTATTTCACAGCAATGCCCATAAAGAGTGCGATTCTTTTATTTATTCTTCTGTGAACACCCTATCTGGGTGAGTAAGACAGATCTGCAGACTGATGACCCAGAAACAGGAGCGATAAACTTCATATGTAGAGAAAAGAAAAAGTAAGTTCAAAGCCATACAGAGACTGTTTTTTTTTATTTTCCCAAGTTCAGTGGTTTACCTCACAACCCGAGCCCTAACCGACACCAAGAATATAGCACAGAGACCTGGTCAGAGCCTTTTTTTCTACCTCTTCCCCCTCTCAGGGTAGGCTAACTGAGATTAGCTGCACCTGTGACTTCTCAAATTAGCAGTACATAAGCTCCCAGTAACTTCTGGGTCTCCTAGATGGGAAGGTTAGGGTGGCCTGTTTCTTTTCCTGGTTCCAGTTCAAGCTGCTGAGGTGGGGACTACTGGTTTTACTGCACCTTTTCCTTCCTTCAGGTAAGACATTTGCACTTGCAGAGGGGGTGGAAAGAAAAAGGAAGAAAGTGTCAGGTGAAATAAGTCTGCTCTGTTAGCTTGGGGTGCTGAGCTCCTCCTGAGGAGGCAGGAACAAGGTCTACAAGGTGGGATGGTGCAGTGATACCTGAGGAACTGAAGAAAGACTGGGTGAGTGTAGAGGGGAAAAAGTGCTGCTTGGTTTTGCTTCAGGCCTGTTTGAGAAACTTTTCTGTGAAAAGAGAGAGTCAAGCTGTGAAGCAAAGTGGTGTGAGACAACCTGCTGCAGCTGAACTGGTTAAACTGTGGCTAATACCAACCTGGTGCTAATCTAATCTAATCTCAAGGACTGAAGTATTTTGTTTTATGTGTTAGACCCCTGTGGTATTCCCTGGGAGGCTGTATCTGTGGTGCAAGTGTTGGGTTTAGGCTTTTGTGTTGCTTTCAGCCTGTGATTCCCAAGTGCCGTATGTACAGCTGAAGCAGATGAGGTGCTCTGGCTGCCTATGGAGGCTGACGTGCCTCATCCCAGCACTTCCCCATGGAAATGTACGGCAGGATTCTGCAGAAGGCAGGATTATGCAGAAGGCAGGATTCCCAGCCTGTGTGTGTGCGTGCCTGTGTGAGCCTGCAATCATAAATACACTCATCCTCCTGGCTGAAAATCTCCAAATATCTCTGTTTTCTGGCCTTCCTCTTGGACTACTGGAGTTACCTTTTGGAAAAAAGTACTTTTATTGAATGTGACTTGAAACTATTCAGTGCCAAACAGTGTGTGACCCTGGCACCAGACAAATTGCTTTTGAGTTCTTAGTCATATAATCCCGTGTGCAGCATGCAGGGTGAGGTGGGAAAGTTCTCCTCTTTCCACCACGTTCCTGTCCAGCTAGCTAGGCAGCATCTGATCAGAGGTGTTATCCACTAGCTGTGATACAAGTCATTAGGTTCAAAACCCAACACCCTTGTTTGTCCCTTTAATGGCTGTAACTGTGGATTCTGGAGAGTGGCCCTGCATGGTTAAAGACTTGTATCTTGACCAATCTTATGCTCTTTGGTTTCTTTGACTCATTCCTTTACCGGAATTCCTTATTCATTTCCTTACTTCTTCCTTACTCATTTCCTCGTTCCTTTACCATGAGGTAGGCTGTAAATGTAGAGGTTAATGCATGTCCCTTTTTATATGGTTTGCAGCAGTAGAATATTGCTTCTTTCCATATCTCTCTAAACAGTCTCTATAACCCAGCAGCTGGCTTCTTTGGCTTCCCCACCAACATTTCTACTATTTTCTGGTCTTGACTCTGCAAGAGGCTTCATTCTGTGGGGCACATCAGGCCTTTATTCCGTGCAAAGTTCATAATCCTTCACAGGGTCAAAATTACTGAAAGATGTATAAGGTTGTTTCTTCGTGCTTTCTCTCTCCTAATTAGTTTTGGTTTGTAATTCTTGTGATGTAGCACAGCGTATCCACATTTCCATCATAAATGCCACAGGAAAGACGTATTTCACACCCAATGCTCTTTTTAAATGTTGATTTTTACCAGAGTTGGGAATAACTTGAGGTGAGTGACCTTTCCCTGAAGGTGGGCTGTGTCTAGGTCTCTTTCCTCAATGGATGGGAGAAAACCAGAAGAACAGGGACAAGTGTCCAAGCAAACTTTTCAGGGAGTGACAGCATGTGAGGGGGACTCTCACTCCGCAGTCAAATTTGATTGAATTAATTGTTCAAGTATGTGACAAAGTGAAACTTGGGAAAGAGTAGAGAACCTGGATGAATGTGTTTAGCTGCAAAGAGGGCCAAAGGAATAAGGTTTGGAGGAGGAAAAGATAATCACACAAGGTCAATTAATAATGTGTGTGGAGTATTGGTGCAATTGAAAAGGAGGTGCAAATCAGTGTCTTAATTCGGTTGGATCTGTAGTAACTCTGTGCAGCCTGGTGGGGTAAGTGTTTGGTTAATTGATGCTACAGGGTTTGCTTTCATTGTAGTAATAAACCCTAGAAATGCAGTGAAATTCACATTTACGTATATTGTGATGGAAGGGAGGGTTACATCCTTTCCAACACAGAATCCTGTCTGATAATATAACTGGTGTTGTGTCCAAAAGAAACAGTAGAGAGAACAAATTGCATAGCATAAGAATGAGCCATAGTACAAGGGGGAAAGTTCTGTGGGAGTGTTTTCTAGTCAGCAGTGACCTGAGTGAGGGCTGGACTGCAAGTGCTCTCCTTCGCAAGAAAATGCATTATGTTTCTCAGCTACCAAGTCCTTCCTCCTTTCACCCTGATGAATTTCTCATGTAAAGTTGAAAAGTTCAGTGGGGTGGATGGAGTCGGATCCCTTCCAGAAAGCTGTACAGCTTGGTAACTGGATAATGTGAGACATGTAGGTCTAACCCCCCCTAAAGACTTGAACCTGACTTGCTGCATCACTTCGGTGCTCTACCTGCTGAGGGAAGGAAGGTATAATGACCCCCTCCCTCCAACAGTGCCTCTGAGAGAACCTTTATTGCCTTCAACTCTTGCATACTCAGCAGACCAGCTCTGTGAACACAGAGGCATGAGCCAAGCAGATTGGTGTAGATTGCCAAGGGAATTCATGACTGCTGGTGTGCTGTAAATGTTATGCCTAGGAAAAAAAAAGAGTAGAAATCATAAATCATGTCCATATTTCTAATATGTTACCTCTTACTTTCCTGCTTTGTTGTTTCTTCTACTCTATATTTGGAGGACTGTACCTCATAAGGGACCAGAGAAGTAGCACTGGCTTGCTGAATGAGGGTGTGGATTTCTGTCCCATGACTTAGAAGAACCTTTCAGATATACTTCTTTGACATTCCTCAAGTACAGATCAATGTAATCAATGAAACCTAAAAGCAACCTCCTCATCCTATAGAAAAGTGATGCAGGAATGCAACCCCATCACTGTGGAAAAGCAGGGATGAACTGTGCAAAGTATGCTGCCAAACAGCTGGTTTGGGCTATTCTGGACTGCCTTGGGAAATCAGTACTAAACATGTGGGCTGGTGGAGTCACCTTGGTGGGAAACCTTCCATTTTCACTCTTGAGGAGCAAAGAGTGTTGCCCTGTGGGTGAAAGCTGAGACATGGTGGCATGAGGAGCAAAGCAGTTTTCCTAAGAAATTATAAAGTACTTTTTGCAAGCTTTCACCAGGGTCTGCACTGATGTGGGAGAAAAACCCTGGTCAGACTAATTGGGAGAACAGAAAATTTAGGATGAGTTTCCTTGCACTGATGGCGTGGAGCCTCTGTTTTGTGGACTTATACTGGTGTAAACCTTGAGTCAGCAGAGTCATTCCTGATTTGTATGTGCTGAAATGTTAGCAGGATTGTGTCCAGTGCCCTCAGCACCCTGCGCTTGCATGGTCTTTTCCTCATTATGCACGAGGTTGCTCTGAGACACGTTCTAGGTCGTCATGAGCTCTCATTTAACTTGTAATTGAGTTCACATTTGTCCCAGTGCAGGATTTTGTCTTAACTATGTTCAATAACCTTGAACTTATTTGAGGACTCCATCCAGGTAACTTTGTGGTCTACAGAGCAAAAACTGAGCAGCTTTATCACATGGTGCCCTTCTACGCATATGTGTTTACACACATGTGTCATCTTTCTTTCCAGTTCCTTCTCTCCCTCCTCTTTTTCCATTTGGTTCTGCTTTGCATTTTATTTGCAATGTGTTGTCCTGTTGTGAGTATTGCTCATGCATGTTGAGTTAGGGTTCCCCAAGGAGTCTTGAAAAATTAAAATTAACTTTTTTGTTTTTCACACTCTCAGAGCCCTTTATTACAAGCTGGGGGTTTTGCTCCAGGGTAGTAGGGTGTTGGGAAGAGTTGAAATATGGCACTGCTGAGAATCAATTAGTATAAAAACTGTGCTATACCAAACTGTCTGCTGATTACTCCACCCCCAAAGGCAAATGTATTTTGCAGTTTAGGTCACAAGTGAAATAAGCATGTTCAATCTCATTCTAAGACGTCACTTTTACAGACTTTCTTCTCCACCTCAGCGCTTTCAGATGTGTGAATTGTGTCCTGTTGAGAGCTGGGCAAAACATGTCTGGGAACAGCAGCTTGCTCCCTTCCTCTCCCCTAGAAAATAAGGGAATTGTCTTGCAAATACCAAACTGATTTATTTCAAAGTGTTTCAGTTTGTCCGATGTCAACAAGGGGACTTTGGTGCCACTCACGGTGAAGGAGGTGGTATCTCACGTCTACAAATTTGACCAACTGTACATGAGGGACCTGAGTCTGTCCTCTCTGCTTGTTGCAGAGGTCCGAGAGATGTCTTGCACTTTCTTTTCTCTGAGAGTCCCTACAACACTGGCTTTGCTTCTACATTTAAATGTTTCACACACTAAATTGAAGAATCAACTGCAATTCTGGTTATGAGGTAATCTTAATTAGTTAAGGAACATAGCAGCCTCTCTGCTGTTGAATATCTTTGCACATCCCAAGGCTATAATAATGGCCAAGTATCCTGCCAGATTGGAGGAGAGCAGCTTGCAGGGTTTGTTGGATTCAAGAAAGGCTTCCTGACTTTGTTCCTCATCAGGTGAGGACCCTGCTGTACGCAACCAAAGGCCCTGTCTTTTGTGGCTTCTGCTCCTCTCTTGCTACTTGCAAAACTCACTTTCTGTCCTCGGTTATCATTACGCTTCGGCCAGGAGATGGGATCTCATTTTTACTGCAGAGCGCCCACCTCTGTGGCCTTAATGGCAGGCAAGGGATGAAAACTATGGGATGTCCTGCCTGCCTTTCCCCTGTGTCCAGTTCTCTCTACCCAAAACTGTGTCTGAATTCTGGTATGGCCACTCGCCCTTTCTTCTACAGGACACAATGTGCACCCTTGTAAAACCTCTTGATAGCTTTGTGGTACAGATGTATGCGATACAAATCCAAAGGGCAATCTTTAATGCAAGGCTGTAAAATGCAGACAGGGCCCATCCCACTTTGCCTCTTCCTATTTTCCCTGTTCCTCTTGTGGGCACCTGTGCAGCGTCAGGGAAAACTGGGTGCATGACCCTTCTGAAGCAGTCCCATTCAAGATATTTAGTCTTGGGGAAACAAATTCACTTAACCCTGTAGTGCAGGGTGGGGGTAATGCCAGCACATTGCACAATAACAGCTTGACAGTGCTTCCTTGTGGCTTCAGCCTGTGCACAAGGAAAGGCCCAGTTGCTGCAGCTCCAAAGCCTTGGGCTCTGCCCTGAGTTTGTCTAACACCAGGGAATGTCTCTTCTGACAGCCAGCTGAGCCCATGCTCTAATCTACAGCTGTGGCAACTGCTTTGCTGCTCTGGGTATGAACATACCACCTGGTTTTCTGCTGGCCAGACCAGGGCAGCTCTTGGGCTGCAAAAAGAATCCAAGACTCCCCATCACTTGTTCTTTTCCTTGCCATAAAGTCACTGTTGAATCAAACTTCTTTGGTCTGGGTTTCATTTCATTTTGTAGCTACGGGGAGAGTCACAGACTACTCAGATTTACGTAAGATAAAAGCGAGTAAGATTTCCTGGTGCACATTTGGGTCTGTTCTTGTCATGTGCAATTGTGATCAGAGTGGGAGGTGCTGGAGCCCCCTCTGTCCGTGCCTGACCCTTCCAGTCGGGGCAGGACTGTGTACTGCACTTCCAAGCGACGTGTTTCGCACCAGGCAGCGAGTTCAATAAGCCTCTGAAATTTGGTAGATGTGAGCAGATTGTACACGGGGCCAGGGTTTGGGTTTTTCCTGTCTCTTTGTGCAGTTACTGGTAGAATGCGTTTCCCAAGCCTCCATCTGCAGGCCTGTTTATTTTCCCTCCTCTAAACCTTTTCTTTGTAGGGCAAGATGGAGAACAATGGGGAGCAATGGTCTGAAACTGAGCAAAGTGAGGGGAAAAACTAGGCTAGACGTCAGTAGCAGTTTCATAACCAATGGAAATGAGTATGGGAGCATTTGCCCCTGGGAAGAAGCTGAATCTTTTTTTCATCAGATTCAAATGAGGTAATGCAGAGGAGGATTCTATTAAAATTAGAGCTGGGGGGGGAAGGAAAGGGATTTGCTGGCATGACTTGGGCTGGAGGAACTCTTGCAATCTGTCCTGCCTGTTAACTCAGTACAGATTTAAGACTTGATTACAGGGTATTTCCTCTTAGAAAGGCTTCAGCGTATCATCTTCCTTTCTCACACATACAAGGTCACCTGATTTATTAGAACCTCAGGCACGACCTAACCTCTGGGGGCGGTGTCTGGAAAGAACAGATAGCTGTGATGGGGCTAGTGTGAGAATTTAAGCTGAGCATTAGTTGACATTTGCAGTATAGAAAATAAGAGCTTTGCCAAACCCAGCCTGAACGTTGGCCATAGCTGGAGACTTGCCCCTGGTCAAGTTACAGTGCAAAAATTTTTACAGTGCTACTGTTAAGCAGTTGAGCCCCGATGGCTCTATTTAAGGTTTGTACTTGTGAAGCAACTGGAATAACACGTTGGGTATGGTGTCAAGTGTGCTTCTCTCTGGCATTTGAAATTTAGACTTGGATTTTGTTCAGGTTTTTGACCAGGACCTCAGCTGTTTGCAAAGGGGCAAAGAAGGACTGCAGTAGTGGTTCTGACCACTGCTTGGAGCAGAGCTCAAACTGCCCTTGGGATTGTCCTTAGATCTACACCAGCAGATTTCTAATGTGTCTTGTTCCTTCTCAGCTATACCTGCTCCACCTTTATTTCCCTCTCTGGTCTAAATGGGTAATAGAATAGAATGGGAATTATCCTTGGGTAACCTCCAGCAAGCAGAATGCTCCTCTATTGACATAGCTTTGTAAATAGATTTATAAATGTTATGTGAAGGCTGCCCCCAGTGAAGGGGTCTATCTTCTAGTGGTGCCCACTGAGCTCATCTGGGGATGCATTGGCTCTAGACCCATTCGGGAGCCTCGGCTGCTTCACTTCTGTAATGGTCACCCTTGTATCTCTTTGCCTCAGCTCTGAGGAGCACACCCTGACCCAAGAGAAGTGTTTCCACGAACTGTACACTCTGGCATCTTCCTGTTCCAGTCACTCCAGGGACAATAAATAACAACGTTAATAAATAAAAGCATATGCTATAGACTGAAGATTATGGATGACCCATTTTCCAATGGCAGTATGCACGCTTTAGTTCCTTAAGTACTTTGTGTATGGTTTAGTTCCTTCTTTTTAATCTCATGAAATGAGGCTCTCGCTAGTGCTGGCTCCAGGTTTTGTTGCTGTGCAGCACCATCCTCACACAGCAGCTCAAATATAAATGCAGTAGTCATACACTCTCTTGTGTTTAACTGAGGTCCTCTGCTGAGGTGAGGGAGGTTACAAACATGCTTATAACGCTTTAGGACTTGAAGTAGTTGCATGTGGAGCCAGCTAGGGTGTACCTATGGAATGCAGCTCATGTATGCAGCTGAAGAATATTCTGGTAAGAGCCAAACAGTCTTCACTGCATGAAGCAGTGAATCTCTCTCTCTGTATATCTATCAATATACATATGTACATATATATATCCCAAATCTAACTAGTTCCCAACTCCTAACTTTCTCTCACTTGAGCTATGAAACACAATGATACCGCTTCACATCTACTGAAGCAGAACTTCTTGCATCAAATTGAGTGAAGAACGTGTCATTGAGTGAAAATCATTTGGCTTGAATTAGGGAGCCTGTTTTCAAGAGAAACAGTTTTATCAGCTGTCAGTTTTGAAGCTTCAATGGTCAGGTAAAGCCTCCTAAACCAAACCCAAAGACTTAATGGATTAAATAGATTTGCTCTTCAGTAGCAATAAGAGACTGACAAGGTAAAAGGAAGCAAATGTAATGTTTTTAATGCAGTTTTCAACAGTCTCCCATAAAGTCAAAGCACCAAACACTGAGTCTCTTTCAGCGAAGCCTAATGGCACTGAGTTAGGAACCTGCTCGAACACACCTTGTTTTCAGTATTCATCATTGAAGGGATACTCTGGATGGTCACGCCACCTGTGGATAGATCAGATTGAACAAGTTAATTTCTTGGGTTAAGCAGGATCGCACATCACTAATGCAGTTGTCCTGTGCCTAGAAAACCTTTTCCTTGCAATATATAGGTGGCCTTCACGGAAGGATCTTCTGCTTATACAGAAGCTGTCTGCTCGGAATAATATTCCTTGCAGAGTTGGAAAAACCTGTGCATTTAAGGAGAGGACAGTGACAGACCATTTTTTGGGCCTACAGACTGCATACCTTAAGGACAAATGAGAAAAAACAAGAAGACTATGGATGTCAGCTATTCTCGCTATTTAACTCAGGCTAGTAGAAGCGTTGTAGGGAAGGGGGATGGCTTCACTATGTGTGCATTGTGGAAGGAAAAGACTTCTTTGTTCAGATCTTCAGAAAGACCCTCAGAAACAAGGGCTATATTTGAAGGAGAGGTAGAGACATCAGACTAATACTTTTGGCTTAGAGCTGGAATGAACAGTTCTGGGTCTGGAATGTACTTTCTCCAAATGGCTGCCATATCTAGATTAGTTCTGGCTATCCTCTAGCTCAGCCTTGATGACAATTCTCTACCAGGTTAATAGTAGCAGTGGTAGACAATATACAAAGACACTTTGGGGTGATCCAGTTCAGGGGAGAAAGGTATGTTCATGGCTGCATTTCTACCAACAGTAGAGATGCTTCAGCTTCATCTTAGATACTGTGTGCTCAAGGAAGATGCACCATCCAGAATCATTATAAAGAGCAATAAGAAAATTCCCAAGGTCAACCGCAGGTGAAAAAAAAAAAATGTGTCTGCCTATTATTGGCAGACTTGAGAGAGAGGTGGTTGGTTTTTGCTGTTGGTTTTCTTGTTTGTTTGTTTGAGAAGATGATGCTAAACCACAAGTCCTGGCTTGACAAACACTTTCCATTAGCAAAATGAAAAATTTCTGAAGAGCATTCTCAGGTGCACCATGGCAGCTGGCTGCCTTGCCTTACAGCAGAGCACAACAAATACTGGCATTTATCCCAGCTGTGAATTGTTCCAGTTTGGGAAGGATACATTTCACAATATTGAAGTTAACTAACTGGAAGGCATCAAACATTTTGAATTGGTTGTGTCAAAACATTTCATTCCAATATTCAGCCAAGCTGAAGTGTTTACACATTAACAGATTGAGTTGGTTCAAAAAAACAAGCCACAACATTTTGGCTTGTTTGGTTTTAGTATAATTTAATGATGTCTGAGTTGTCAGTGTCATAATCTCTACTTTCCATCTATGGAGCATGTGTGCTAACCAGATCTTACATGTTCAAAGGCCTGAGTCCTTTGAGTGAAAATGATTCAACCAGAGGAGTCAATGCAGCTTGCCATAACTGGTAAGGAAGAATATCCATAGCAGAGACTGGGAGCACAAGATAAATCAAGCAGACAGTTTAATGTAGAACTTGCTCAGCACAATACTTCTAGATTTCTCCAGAGGGAGAAAAAAACATTTCAGACTGAGATTTCCTAAAGCAAAATCTCCATTTTCTGCTCAGATGCTTAACTTGCTAACTCATTCTACTGATTGCAATATCCTGTTTGTATGGGCTTACTCGTACCATCAGAATGACAGCCTTGCACACTGTACACATGGTAGGTGATACTGAACAGTCAGAGGAAAGCTGGTGGTGCTTGCATTACAGCAATCAAAGGTTTTGCACAAATTTGACTAACCAGAAGTCTTCCTGTATGGTGGCTTGACTTTTTCAGACACGTATTGCTAGACGAAATAAGAAATCTCTTTAGGCTGGTAACTTATCTGTTGCAGTGTCAATTCCAGACACTTCAGTGTGAGAACACATAGCAGGCAGATATATGTTTAGCTGCTCCTTACATGGCAACACCGCTTCTCTGAGAAGGCATTTCTCACAATCGAGGTCAGACTGTATTTAAGCATTTTTCCAAACTTGGCACGACTGTGAAAAATAGACCTGGTGATGTCTATCCTGTATGCATCCTGTTTTCCTTGTCCTTAAGTGGCCTCCTGTGACCAAATTTAGTCTAATAAAGCAAAGCATTTAGTTTATTAGGTTTTTTGATTGGTGGCTTAGAAAGTTCTTCTCCTATGGGCATTTGCATCCTTTAAACTTACTTCTGGAAAAGGCTTCTGCATTTGCACCAGGGTTATGTTTTGTGTATATACTCACTGAAAGTTTAAATGATGTTAAAGGTCAACTCAGCTATGGAAAAAACAATATCAAATACCAAAACACACAAAAGAATCTGCTAGGCCATTTGTGAGAAGCCTTCTGGAACTGTTGGATGGACGGGTATTTTAAGAAACTAAAGCTTCAGAGCACCTGGCTGAGCTTAAACATGAAATATGAACTCCATTATGATGCTTCTAACTTAATTTGTATTTCCTGTCATATTTATGCAACACAGTAAATTGTTTATTTGTTCCTTTGCAACACTCCCCCCATCTTTTGAGCAATGGTCAACGTTTCAGAGTGCTATTGATGCTGCTATCCTGCTTTTCATTATTTTTAGTGCTTGAGCACACTATAGTTTGGCAAGACATAGATAATCCAAGGTAACAAGAGAAATCCAAGGTAACAAGAGAAATCTCTAGCATTTGGTTACACATTGAGTGCCCTGAAAAGGGGAAAACATAAAGTTTGGCCATAAACTCTTGACCTGTAGGAAAAACAAATGGCCTCGTTATCTGGAAGAGGAGATGTTGGGTCAGTCTGAGACTTCTGCAGTAGTGCACCCTTCAGGTGAAGCAAAACTCTATTGAGTGGTAAGCTTTAGATCCCAAGCAGCAAGAGAACAAGGCTTGTTCTCAGAAGAGATAATTATGAAGTGGTCTAGCAGTCAAACAAGCTGCATGGTTTTCTGCTTTCCATATAAGAAGGAACAACTCAACATGACAGCAGGAGAGGGAGTTTGCTGAAGAAGACCGTGCCAGAGGAAAGGCCAAAACAAAGTTTCTGACCATTTGTGGTCACTAAGATGTGTCCTCTTTTATGAGGAAGTTGCGAAGGCAAATTTTGATGCTCTGAACAAAGCATCAATTGTGCTTGCACCAAAGAAGGTGCAAGTTCTCCCTAAATTAGCCTGTAGATTCATGTAGCAGTGTTTTTAATACCTAACCTTCTGTGTGGTGACTTAGGACAAGTTGCCTCTGAAAACACTAGGTTTACCATCCATAAGCCATTGTACTCAAGCAGAGACATGGTTCGCTGAGACTGGAAGTGAGGTGGGAAAGAGGGGAAAAACAAGAAAGTGGTCCTATTTGAATTTCAGCTCTGAGATCCACACCACTAGACAGCAGCAATGCTACACCTTGTAAATGGCTGAGACTGACATTACATTATGGCAAAAAGTGTTTAAGGAGCTAGAACAGAGGTGGAATAGCTAATCTGAGCTGTAAGCAAGAACTGCATACTTATTTTTGTAACATTTCCAGAAGCATATTCAGGATTCATTAAAGACCTTCCATATTTAAGCCTTACCTTAAAATAAGGTTGTTAATAAAAAATTAACATTAAAAGGAAGTGGTTATTTTTTTTAAATACTCTGAAAAGACAGGAAAGTTCTACAGATTCTAAAATTCTTCCTGGACTTACATTAACAGTTCCACATAACGAACGTTTTTGTTCAGGGCTTCAATTTCTTTCATCTCTTTCTCAGTGAGGGAGAAATCGAAGATCTAATGGAAGGAGAAGTTAGGAGTAAGTTAGCATTTCTTGTCATAATCAACATTCATATGTTCCAGATTTCAGAAGTACAATCCCCTCTCCTCACCCTTGTCTCCCCCACAAGTCCATACTTGCTTGTACTTCTAGGAAAGTCTTGAGGACATAAGTCCAGTCACATTTGCTTACACTCTTTGGAAAGAAGAGAAAGGCAGTCTGGCATGTACTGGGTCGCCAGCTCTGAAAGTAATATGTCAGCAGGGAAAGTAGGGAGCAGTGTGGAGCTGGGAGCACTCAGTCCATGAGTGCTGCAAGGAACACGGGAACAAGTGCTTCATCTTATTTGGATGTGGTGGTCAAGCCGGATGCTTTCTGGTGGTGTGGTTATGAGCATTTTTGGCACACCTGTATGCAGCAACTCTTCCCTAATGAAGCTTCTCCATACCTGAAGACTGGGAAGAACAGTCAGTCATTCCTGAACACCTACAGCTGGCAACCTTGGGCTGCCGACCTACTGAATTACTTCATCTCACTTGTGCTGCTCACTGCAACTGGACCTCTGTGATACACCACCAGCTGGAACTTTAGCTACTCCAGAGGTTTAGAAGACACCACAACTTACTCTCTGCTTTGCTCTGTTGTCATATCATGGTACCATTAAGTGATGGGGACAAAAACCATCAAATGTGTCAGAGTTTAACATTGGCCAAGCCTTATGTCAACAGAAAGAAATGGGAAAAATCACCTTCTGTGAGAGATAATACAATGTAAGTAGATTCATCCATGCACCATCAGAGTACGAATTTACCTGGAAATTCTCTCTGATGCGTTGTGGATTGAAGCTTTTTGGGATGACCACTACCCCTCGCTGGATGCTGAAACGCAAAGCAACCTGTGCAGCTGTCTTGTTGTACTTTTTGCCAATGGCATTAAGCACAGGATCCTTCAGTAAAGGAGGGGAGGACACATTAACCCTGGAAGAAAATTGGAAAAAAGAAAACAAAAAACCCTTCCTTATTTTAGTGTCAAAACAGAGGCATCTACTTGTTTGTGGACAGAATACTACACCTTTTTGACAAGTACTGTGAAAGATGGGAGAAAAAACTTTGGCTTTTAGGTTGGCGAGCTGTCAAAGGCAGCTTCCTATGTGATGTCCTAATGTTGACCTGTTTTTTACTTCCTCACCTAAGCCTCAACTTTCCTTATTATAGACACTTGCTTTCTGTTAGATGAGACCTAAGGGGACCTCCTATACAGACACTTGAAATTTTTTGATGACCGCATGTGGCAGGAGTGTTTCAAGTTTACATTCACAAGTAATATTTAGGCACTGAAGCTCAAAATTACTTGGAGAAATGGGGATGAAGGTATTTTGCACAGAGACCCATTGGTGAAGAACTATTATTCTTTTCTTGGATATTGTCTTTCTATTAGGAAGTAACACATGTACTTACCATGTTTCATCCCTTGAGGTTCCCAATGGGCTGTACCCAACAATAACAATGTCGTGTTGTCTGCAATATTCTAAGAGTTTGGGTTGGGTGAAATAGGGATGGCATTCGACCTACAAGAGTAATGTAGAAAGAATGATTAATCAACAGGGCTAGATATAGAAGCAGATGGTGTCCAAATATTTGTGAGAACTACAGACTGGGTGATGCTTTCAGGGAAGGATACATGTAAGTTAAGGAACAGGGAAACTCAATCTGTGGTTGCTGTTCTAATTGTACATTGCTGGGTGATGGAGTTTCTTCTTTTTTTTTTTTGTGGACAGCAGATGAATCAACATCTGTGATTATAATTTGGCTGCAGGGAATTTTTATAGGACCCTAATAGAAAGGTGGCAATAAGCAGGGAAGATGTGAAGGTGAGGAAAGCTCACTAGAGAAGTAGGCTGAGAAGGTAACCCATCTCATGTGGGTCAGATCTTTATTTCTCTGCCTCTTGCATTCAGGGTGACTGATTTTGTTTTTATGGGAAGTGTTGGCCTAAGCTGTCCCAGATAAAGGGGGGCAGGGGAGGGATATGCAAAAGGTGAGACATTTCCATGATGGTTATGACCTTGTTACAAGATCTGCTCTCCCACATTGCAAATACTATCCATCATTCCCTTACAGGTTGGGATTTTCTGGCTGCATTCTCAGTCTCTGGGAAAGGGATGCCTACAAGGTGACAAAGCAACCACTGTTTGCAGGCAGTCTGGCGTTAGCAGGCACATCTATGCTTGCTGGCTAGCTGCCCTAAGCTGGCCTTAATCTTTTGCCTGGTTTTGCTCAACCACAGGAAGCAGCAGCAATGCTCACTGCAATCTTAAGGGCATGCTAGAAACAGTAATTGCATTTTGCACCTGCTGGGCATGTTAATACCAGCGAAGGGTGCTGGAATTTCTGCCTCCCTACCCTGCCTCATCTCAATCTCAGCCCTCCAGGACACACACTGAAGGTGAGAAACTGGTCCTAGTTGGTCTCCAGCCTCTCCTCTGATTCTCCTAATGTGGATATTTGTTTGTGCCAGATGTCAGATGACCTTCCCAGTGATTTCTAGGGAATGCATTGGACTGCCAAATGCCAGAGTTAAAGGTACTGAGCGTTCAGATGGGTTACTGCCACTTACCACCTTCTCTGAGCCCCACTACTGTAATTTATCTTGGACATGCCTATCAACTTCATGGGCTTGTTCAGCTCAAGTCAGTCACTTAATGGGGTCTCCTCTTTAATTTAGATTTTCCTTTAACTCTTACTGGTATCTTATAGGAAAGGCACAAGTGAGCAAGTACAGGAAATTTAGGAGTTAGTTCTAATGGCTTCTAAGCTTGGGAAGCTTAGGGTGACACGGTATCCCTGATACCTAGGGTTGTTTTGGTGTCAGCTGAGGTAGAGGTGGTTTCATTGAGGACTGGTTAGCCCTGAATGGTTTGTCTGGGGATTTTTTTGGACTGAAGTGAGGTATATGGCAGAGACTTAAGATCTGCATTGACTCAGCATTCAACTTTATTATGGAGCTTTGGCACAGAGGTACCATTTTTATGGCCCTGGAGCGGGAGCTGAGGAGAGTGATCCTTCCAGCACCTTCAAATATTTATCTTTAGCCTAGATAGGATGAGTAATATTTTCAAGGTAGAAATGGAAATGTGACAGTATGGAGAGCATTATCTGTAGCAAAGCGTACATCACCTTTCTGCATATGGTGGCTTAGGCCATGTGTTGCCTCTGCGTTCCCTACAGGGCAGTAGCACTGTGGCAGGCACTGCCTTTGGCTTGCAGTCATACCTGGTTGCTGACAGGTTTGTACTTAAGTCCTGGCTTGTTCAGGATCATCTCCAGCTGCCTGCGGTTAAAGTTGGATACTCCGATAGACTTTGCCAAGCCTGCATCTTTACATGCTTCCATAGCCTGCAAAGAAAGCAAAGACCAGTGGAGTCTTACATGTTGGCTTGATTCCTTGGATCATGTGTTTTTAGAGATAGGTGGAAGACAGTCCGTTCTTGAGACTGCAGTAAAATCTTTGTTGCAGCAGAGCTAACAGCTCTATTAGCATGAGGACTGGTGCCACCCTGCTATTCTAATTTCCATTCCCATGTAGACCCACTTTCCAGACCAAGTCCTAACATTTTATACCTCCTGTGAGGGTAGAGTTTGTCTGGAGAGTAGAAAGATCAACCTGAGATATAGATACTTAAGTGCCAGACATCTGCTTTAAAAGAGTTTTGCTTACTTTATGCTGCTTTAGCACTGCTTCAAAGGTGGAGAAGCAAGAGTGAACAAAACAGATTACTTTCCTGATAAGTCAATTTATTCCTTTTGATTGTATGACAGTTTTTCTTATGAAGTCTCTATCCAGTGAAATTCCCCAAATATCTGGCAAGGCACATCACAGAAACAGCATAGAAAACTTCAGTACAGTATAAAGTAGGGGGGAAAAAAAAAAAAGGTGGGGGAGGGGGGAGAGGAATTCTAGATATCCTGCACTTCAGACAAATCCTAATAGCTGAGAAAGTCTTATGGGTACTGGATATGAATATATGCTCTGGTCTTCATTAGCTTCATCTGCTAGGTTGTTAAGGGGAAAGACGGTCCTCTCCTACAGTCTTCCCTTTTACTCCCAGAAACTCTGCACGCAGATGATTCAGTGACTGTTTGAGGCAGAGCAGACCCCACCATGAAGCTGTTTCCCCCTCCTGATGGCTTTGTTATTCCTTTCTCTCTCACAGGAGCTGAAAGCAGGGAGGTAAGAGGCACCGTGTATTTGATGACCTCTAGTTGGCCTCATATGCTTTGTATCACTCAGTGACAAGTCAGCAAATACAGTCATCTGGAGCCATTTTTGCCTGCTAGCACCACGCTGAGAGAGTGAAATGATCTGGATTGAGTTTAGCCAGTTTTATTTAGATTGATGCTATTATTTGCAGGCACTCACCGCCACCTATTTTTCTCATGGCTTCTTAGCTGAAGAGAGTGCCCTGCTACAATATATCCTTTACAATAAGCACCAGTGTGAAGTTAAAAAGATTAACAGTGTTCGGCCAGCCGTTGCTTTCAACATTTGAGCAACTAGCCTGCGGAAGAGAGGAATGAACTGCATCAGCCAAAGACAAGGGTAACATAAACAGCAAAAGTGGAAGTCCCCATTCCCCCTGAGACCCAGCCTGGGTGGCTCAGCTGCCAGGGGAAAGCCCAAGCCTGCCCCGGGCTCTCTCCACTCTGAACTGTCACTCAGAATCTCACCCATTCTCCATCTTTATCTGCTGTACCTCAAGTGGAGCTAAATCGAGACACAACTATCCAGCTCTGGATGGTGCAAGCTGAAGTGGAGGCATGTAGTAGCCCATGTTATCTCTCTTGGTATGAACTGTGCTGAATTAGCGATGCTTTTGCAGCAGACCTGGTGTAGAAGGAGAGCTGACCAGCTTTGGCCATCAATTAAAGAGTGTCCAAGGCTTTGAAAGGCAGGAACGTGAGGAGATTGCTGATCTCACTTTCTGCCTTGCCTGACATCCCGAAGCCAAGTGGCAGTAGGCTTAGGGAGATATTTGGCTATAAGACTAGAGTGAATCACAAACAAATTTAGGTGCAATCTTTCAGGCAAATGCTATTTCCCCCCAAGTTTTCTTAGCAGAAAAACCTCCTGTTCTCATCTGATAATTAAATTTAAAAATGAGTGAACTTGTTTGGGGGGTTTTGTGTTGGTTTTGGTTTGGTTTTGTGGTGTGTTGGTTTTTTTATGGTGAGCTTTAGGGCACATTCTGTTTGGTGTGTTTTTGGTTTTATGGTGTATTGCTTTTGTGGGTGTGTTTTGTTTTGTTTTTTCTTGAAGGTGAAAAACTTCCTTTTGTTGAGGAAGATCCAGTCACTACTTAGGGCTTGAACTTTCTCCTGCTGTAAAGATCTGATAAAGAGGTGAAATTGGTAAAAACCTGCAGATATCTCTACTAGCAAATGTGGAGTGCGCTCTCTGAAAGAAGGAATGTGGATGTCAGATATTTCAATGATGTTTTACTTTGTCATATAAATAATTAAGTGATGGCAAAAAACAGCATCCTTAGGGACAGAAGTAAACTTTATCCATGGAGCTAGTAGAACTTGATCCATTTGCCCTGTCAATATGCCTCAGCTCTGTTTGAGGGCCACAAGTAAAACTGAGGATCTGTGTTTTTAAAGCATATATGGATGGATGTTGTATTAGCTTACCTCCCAAGTGGCACATAAGTCTGTCTCGTGGTAGATAAATTTTCCATTTTCATCTTTTGGATAGATTGCATCTCCAGGCTGAAAAGTAAAACCACACTTTTGTGCTTTGAAGAAAAATTTTCACTCCTCAGAGCAAAAATATTTCCACAGACTTTTCTACTAACAAACAAAAAAAAAAATTCAAAAGCTTTCTAAAACACCCAAAGTTCAACAAGTCATTCATGCTGGGCTTACCACATCCTCCACTGCTAGATCATCCTTGGATAGGCTTCTGAACTGTCACATGAGTGCACACTCAGGAGTTCCTGGGTAGCCTTGTTTTTCAATAAACTTTTGACCTTTATACTATGCATCAATAGGATTAGTCTACTTCCAAAGGGCTGGGTTAGAGTACCAACCTGTATTCTCTTTCACTTCTTCCCTCCTTTCTTCCCAGCCCTTCCCCTGATCCTGCTTGTGTCCTTAGGCACCTGGGAAGAGCTCCAGCTCACAACAGTTGGAGGGACCATTTCCAAGAGATAATTACTGGTAGTAAAGGGCTCTGTGTAACTATAGTACAGGCCATGGAACTCCTAGGTGCATTATCCACCTTTCTTTGGGTACTAGGAAATCTTTCTTCCCATCTCTATACCCCACAAACAAGACTTAAGAGATGAGTTATGAGCTGATATCTCACGAGCACAGCTCTTTCTTATTTGCTGGTCATTTCACTGCTGTTGCAGGCAATGCATTTGTATTTTGGAACAAACCATTTATCCCCATGATATTCCAGCAGACTTTCCGAGGACTGCAATGTAACAACTCTCTCCATTTTATCTGATCGTAATTTCACTTTTTTTTTTTTTCATAAACACCCTTCAGTGATGTTTGCAATCAGATCAAGTGTCAAACTGCTACATTTCCAAGACCTGGGTACAAGATGTTGGCATGGTAACTCCTTGGGAACATGTGGCTGTGACTAATATGATCAGTAACTGGTGCCTCCCAATTCAGTCAAGAAGTTCAAATTCAAGGCATTTCATGGGAAAAGTGAACCTAAGAAAAACACAGCCTCAGATTTCAGAGGTCTAAGTTACAGGAATAAGCACGTCTCCTCCAAATGTGCTGGTTTTCTTCAGTGAATTCCACAAAGACAGTATGTTGCCTTTGCTGTGTCTTGCTGAAAAGAATAGTCTTGACTACAAGGAGATAGGTGGTCGTTAGGTACATTTTTCTATTAGAAGGCAAACTGTTTGCCATCATAACCTGAGGTGGAGAAGCCCTACTTACAAAACCACCCCATGGTATTTTGGAACAAACCATTTATCCCCATGATATTCCAGCAGACTTTCTGAGGATTGCAAGCTCAGTGCATAGCATTTGGACTTCTTTGAGTTCAGGGGATGAGCCTGAATTCAAGACCTTTTTACTCTGTTCCACTTTGAATTCATTGTCTTCTGTTCAACACTCTTTTTTTTTTTTTTTATAGTAGTCAACAGGCAGCAATTACATTAGCTAATTTATCATTTTCCTCTATTTCTATCACTTGTGTTCCAAAAACGTCAGGATGAATGGCACTTGAAGATGAATTTAACTTGACTGAGATAAGTGGTGCCAGCTATTGTGGGTTTTCACAAGGATTAATGCTCCCTCCTGACTCCAGGGAGCTGCACCAGATGTTGAAGTACAGTTGTCTCTGCTCAACAGTCTCCAGGCATTAATTTCTCTGCCAAACTACCTTCTTATACAAGGGAGTTCCTGAATGGAAAAACTGTCTGCAGATGGATAAAGAGGGATAAAGTGCTAAGAGAAAGGCAGTGTTTTGATGGTGATTACTGAGTCTTTGAGAAGGTCTTTCAGAAGTTGCTCATATTTCTCAGCTTTGGGTTCTTATGGACTACACAGCACCAGTCATTCCCACAAATGCTGTTGTCTTATCTTGCAGTTCTTGTGCAGATAGCTACGCACCTTAGATGGAATGTAGGGTGGATTCCTACCATACTGCTGTACAAGCACTGAAATAAGTGGGGCAACACCTTACAGTCACTTTCACTATGCAGCGATCTCATCGTATCATGTCATGTTCAAAGTTTGGAGGCACTCCAAAGTTACCAGACAACTTACCTGCATATTTAAAACACAGAAGTTGCTAACCACTGAGAGGAAAAGCCCTGCTGCCATTATAATAATTTCACCAACACAGATGCAGGAAAGCAGGTCTGCACATCCCATCACTTTCACAAAATGGTCTTTGACAAGTGGGCTTCCTCAAGAGAGAAATTTTAATAACTTGTGGATGTCTATTGTATAAACTGAAGGCAATAGGAATGCAAATAGTGAGGCCATTGGTCTGTTTGATTTATTCTCTTAAAATGACAAGAGGATACTTGGATGAGACTTGTTCAATGTAAGGCTAAAACACCCGCTTACCTGCCAGATCACAGAATAATTTATTTGGGAGGGATTTGGAGATCATTTAGTGCACAGGTACCTGCTTATTGATATGACTGGATCAGTCATATGACCAGAGCCCCCTATAAAACTTGCCAGCAGGTATCAGCATGTGATGGCCTGGAGGAGACTTGTTCCTGATAGTCATCTGCCTTGCTTTAGCCCACTGGTGGGCTAAAGGGAGGAAGGACAAAAGTCCTGAATGGGGAATTTGTGTGAAGGAAAAATACAGGGAGGTGCAGGCTAATATTGGTAAGTCAGTGAAGAATGTCGCCCCTGGATATCAGCCACTCTTGATCCACCCAAAACTGGTGGGGCTTTCCCCTTCTGAGTGGTGGTCTCTGAAAACAGATTCCTCTTGCTCTACCTAACAGGCCCTATGAGAGCTTGCTCTGCTGGGGCATGCTTCTTACTGGTTTCAGAGTAGGACTGTAAGCTTTATCTCAAGTTCTTCACTGATTTCCAAGCAGAGACTAGTTTTGCTAGAAGGTTTTTGCAGAGTAAAGGAAAGCACCAATGTTTGCAGGCTAGGGCAGAGTAGGAGTGTGTTAGCATTACACCTGCACACTCCTCACCAAAGGCAAGCATTGCACGTGGGATGGGTGCATTTACGAGAAGGAGCAAAGAAGGGAAACCTGTCACCACTGCAAAAAGGGAAGAAGGGGCTTCTTTTTGTATTTGGAACAGAAAAAAATGTATATTTTTCAAGCGGAAAGAAACTTCTTTTCTTTTTGCCTCCTCTCAAGGGGGACATGAATGAACCTCCAGGACTGCTATTCCTTTAACAACTCAGATTGTTGATACAGGCCTCAGGGAGTCAGATGTACATTACTTTAAAGCCAGCTGTCTATATCTTTATATTGTGAGACAGTGACCTTCTCTATGTGGGAGAATGAACTACTACAGAATACGAACACAAACAAAGGGAAACAGGAAATTGCAAGTGGTGGGAATTTTTTAAAAATGTACCCAAAAGGATTCCATACATGGGACTGGATAAATAAAGTTTTAATATCTGAGTTCAGTTCATCCTATACAGATCTGACAGTTATATGGCTTCCTTGGGGAAAAAGGAACTGCAAGTGTAAGGTGATTGATTCATTGGAAAATTGTTTCTTACCTGATACTTCTGGTGATTGGGCATCCGTATTAAAATATAATTTTAATAAACAGAGAATTACCTTCCTGGCAAAAAAAGGCCAGTTTAGAGCTTAAACATCATCCCACAGAAACAATTTTACCTAGCTAATTACCTGACCCTGTTCTCTCTCCAAAAAAGGATTTCATTCGTTCAAAACCACTTAGATACATTTTGAATCTCATTATTGCAATTTCAGTATTATTTAATTTGCCCTTAAATTATATAGTTGCAGAGGAAAATTGTAAAGCAAGGTACAAATGGCTGTGAAACCAGAAAGTTTGGGGAGTTGCAAGAGCTCTTTTCAAGGGAGGCATGCAATGTGAGTTCTTGCATTCAAAGGTTTTGGCTACGAGTTGCCCAGAGCCAACAGCATGAAGGAATATCCGGCTTTAACTTTTGAGAGTGAGAGATGGACAACCCATGTTTGGGACCAACTGTGATCTAGTGAAACTGTTGGAGAGGAGCGCTGGAGTTAAGGAGAATTAAGATCATAACCATGACTTGCCCAGTGGCTTTAACAGTACTGAAGCTATTTGGCTTTTGGAACAGAGTAAGGAAATCAACTTGGTGGTTTTTTCCACTTTCCCCCTCCCAAACTTTGCCCCTAGCCCTTCACTATTTTGTATAACCACTTTCCTCCAGTGATTCCCTCCTCATTGCTCAGAGAGGATTAAGACACATGTGCTGCTTCAGCTACAGTAATTCATCAGCATAGGAAGTGTTCAACCCCAGTAAGGAGACTTCTCCTTCTGATGGAGAGAATGCATGCTACAGCTGACAGCAACTGTTCTCACACCACAGATAAGGCTCTCTTTGTGTGGGTAGGGGACAGAAATGTATTCATATAATATATATCAAATATTATCTGTCCAAAGTGCTATTTTCAACATGGACTGGAAGCTGCAAGGAAGATGCTAGATGAAAACCTTGGTTCAAGAGGATCATGCGCTTTTGGGGGACAATTTTTCCTTTTACCTTGAAAGCCATTGGCAGCTCAATAATGTAAAGGTCAACATAGTCCAGCTGCAGGATCTTCAGGGTTTTCTCCAGCGTGGGACGCACCAGCTCTGGGGGGTGGCAGGTATTCCACAGCTGTGGAGACAAGCACAGGTTCTTTTTTGGGTGCCAGGAGGAACAATGAGAGTCTTCCAGCTGGCACAACCCACCACACACACACACACATTCTTGTCCTTCTGACAGAGCCCGCTATGCACAGTGCAAAGACAGCATGGTCTACATCACTGCAAGACAGAGGTGAGGGCCCTTGTTCTTTCCTCTGCCAGAGGCAGATGTAGAGGTTGAGACAGGAATCCTTGCCTAGGACTGTCCCAGTGCAGACCCATTAAAACCATTATATATTTGTTTATTACCAGACAGGTTCTTCTGAGTTGAGTATATTGCAAACTCTTGCTCAATGAACTTAGGCAGACTCCTTTTGTTTTCTGAGCTTTCCAAGCATATGCTTTCACTGGAAAGCTTTGCTCCCACATAAAATCTGTGGTCAGTTGTATGCTTGGAGGCAGAAGCTCAGATCATGGGAGTTAGCTATTGAACAGCCAGGCACTCAGCACAAAGAGAATCTTTTGGTTTTCTCTTGTGGTCATGGAGCCTGAGTGACTGTCTGACCTAGGGAAGTTTTAATTTACCCCCCAGTCTTCACTGAAAGCTGTATTATTATTTAGTTGCTGTAACACAGGTATGACTAGTTAAAGCACAGCCTTTTAAACCTTTTTAATCTCATGCTTCCTTGCAGGATTATGCCCTGAGGTTGCTATGGAGTGTGTTTAGTTGATTAGCTTTCAGTACTATCTCTAACTGAACTCTGCTGATGCAAATCTCTTGCAAGAATAAAACCATAGCGTGGTAATTAGTAACTAAGAGCTCTTTGTAAACTGATTGCTGCAGTTAAAAAAACATAATTTACACACAATAGAAGGCTTAAAGTGCCATTTGTTTGCACACAATACTGGGCTATTTTTTTGTTGTTGTTGTTGCAATGCACAAAACTCTCATATGGAGTCATGTTGAGATTTTTGGCACCTTTGTTGGCTGGAAAAACCTACAGTTTGTTAACATTATCTAGCCAGTTCTGCCACCGAAGTTGGCAGTCACTGCCTGCCAAGGTGTAGAATGAATTCATTCTTGAGCCACAAAGCACTTGATTTGCCATTTTCAGGAGAAGATAATGATTATAGCTGTCAAAGGACATAGTCTGGGTAAGTTTTGAAGCATTTTAGGTGCTTGGGTTTTTTAAATCATATTGTTTTTTTCCCAGGGGATAACTATCTGCTCCGTTCTGCCAGTAGAGTCAATGACAAGTTCAGTTGTACTGAGGGGAGCACATCTGGCTCTATCCTAAGCTGGCAAACCAAAGCAGGGGCTGGCACCTGGAAGAACTACACCTTCCCCAGCTGTAAGTTGCAAGGTGTGAAGAGTCTATGATAACTAGAACAGTGGTTACACAGGCTGAGGTGTACTGCAGTAAAGGGACCAAGGTCCTGCTCTCAGAGTTTTAAGCTGTTCCACTGGATTTCCTGAAACCCTTTAGTTTTTTAAACACTGTATATGTAAAAAGAGATGCTGTTTTGGACTTAAATATATGTAAGGAAATGAGTCTGTATAGTTTTCATGTTTAGTTTGTTTCTTTACTGTGTTTTAGAAATCTTGTAAGCTGAAGTATGTTGACAGCTTAGAAGCAGTTTTTCCGAGTGCCCGCTCAGAGCTATTGAGCTCAGTACTTGCCAGTGAACATACTTCCCTTTAAAAAACTGCAGAGATTCTAAAGAAACAGCCCTAAGAAATAGCAAACATTTGTACTATGTTAATACATGGATGCCATGGAAACATAAGAGTTTCATAACTGTTTTTATGACTTGTACGGGTTATTGTACTATCTACCTAAGTAGGACCCATGTAGATGTTTGAGCAGTCAAAGCTGCCAGCTGGCTTTGGCATTGCAGGACACCACATTTCCTGGAAATGTTACTTCTAGTTTAATGAAAGAAATATCCTGGGATGAAAGAGGAGACCAAAAAGGTCTTGCTGTATAAGCCAAGTGAGATGTTGGCAGTTGATATAAAACCTCTAAAATTTCTGGATGCTGAGCTGCTCTGCCTGATCAGCCAGCCAGCAGCAAGAGCCAAGTGCAAGTGCTGATGATTTCAGCTGGCAGATGCAGCCCGATTGCACCAAGTCACTATTCCAGTAACATTGCCACTCAGCGGGGCTCTTCTTGTTAGTCCCTGCTGACAGACCAGCCTTCAATTTGCATCGCCTTTGTTTAAAGAAAGATTGGCATGAGGAGCCTGTGTCTGAAGGGTCTTGGGAATTTCTAGTGCTTCTGGTGTTCGTAAGGCTGAAAATAAAACCAACTTTTGTTGAGCAGCCTACTTTCAGGAATGGTTTACAGTATCTACCATGTTTCCCAGAAGATGCAGCAGTTCATATGGATCAGTTACCAATCAGTGGCTGATGTATCTGCCAGTAGCTTGCTAGTTGTCTGTAGTTCATAAGATATAAAAGTTTGAGAGGTACATAAAGCTGAAAATACATAACCTCATTATACAAGGGACATCAAGTCCCACTCTTCCTGGGAAGTTCAGAGCTGCTGTGAAAACATTTAGTGAAACCCATGAAAATCCATGGATTGAATTGGTTGCAGAATATTTTCCACTTCTGCCTTTGAACTCTTTAAAGACTGCAGGGATGTTCTAACGAACATCTGATCACCTGAAGTTTTGTCAAGCACAAGCAGGACACAACAGAAAGATAAGTCCCCTTGTGTCCCATCTCACTGTCACAAGGCTGGATTTGGGGGTACTGACTATCATGGTACTGTGAGTTGCAGCCCTGAAGCTTGCAGGATCTGCTGTTAGGGAACAACTGAACTTACAATCAAGAAATTGAATGCAGTTTCAGAGGTGGCTCAGGGTTTAAGTAGTGATCATCAACTAGGAAAATCATCTAGTGGTTAGATCAGACAGCTGAATATAGAAAGGCTTAATTAGTAAAGTAAGTTTGGAATCCAGATAAAATTTTACCAAGAGATGCATTTTCACAGAACCTAAAGGTTTATATGGGAAAACTTAGTGCAGGGGAAGCATTTGGGAAAGTTGAAGGCTCAAAATTGTTAGGACATCTGGTTCTAACCCTTTGGCACAACTTTGTGCTTTTGATTTGAAATATTACTGGTAATTTGCAGTAATGAAACTATAAAATAGTTGAAACAAAATATTTTGACTGACACAAATCAACATATTTGGCATACGAGAGACTGAGAGACTGCCCTGGCAAAGGTGGAAAATTTGAGGACATGAATCTTTTCTCAGGATGGCAGGGTTGTTACCAGTAGAACCGAGCAGGGAACTTGGAAAAGAGTTGCATACTTTACAGATTGGAAATTGCTGTACTTGGAAATTGGTCTATAGCTGCTGAAAATCCACTTGGTCTGCAAACTGCCCAATCTGAAGCTTAGTTTCCCAGATCCTAGAGCTTAACTAAATCATTCACAGTAGAACGGGCCTTTTATCCCATGGGATCTTTGTCTAGGAACCGTGATATTTATTTCCAAGGCCATTCAGTTACTTTTGAGGATTGTGTCTTATTTGGGAAAGGAGAAAAGGAAAATTTTAGGCTGATATGTCCAAAGAAGCACTGCAGGAATAGGAACTTGAGTCCATAAACTCCATTAGAAACTGGACAGGCAGCATGAACTTTCTGGGGCCATCTGATCTTTATTCTGCAACACACAATGAGTTCTCTCCTTTTATACATAGGATCTAGTTACTGTAGTTGTAACAGCTTTTGTCAGACACTTCTTCGGACAAGGGATTTCATTCTCCTAGCAAAGAATCAACTTGTACAGCTAAGACTTTAAAGCATTAACTAGCTCATGCATTACTCCAGCCTCGCATCTTTAGAGCAGAAGTGTGATGACATCTTCTCTCCAAGTAAGTTGATTCATCATCCTAGAACTTGTTAATGGCAGGTGATACAGTAACCAAGGGTGTAGCTTGATGAGTAATTTTCTGGCAGTAGTACCAATGTAGGCACTTGCTGTTCTCCTGCACACAGACACTTGCATGCACGTGCTTGCTTCCACCCCTCTCATTGTGCAATCTCACGGCAAACCTGTGCGGGGAATTGTTCTAGCAGAAAATAACTCATTTGCAGGATCATTGTCCAGGTCGGGCTCGGTCTGTGACTATACAAGTGTGCATGCCAGCACGACGCATGGGACAGCAGTAACAGCTTCGGCAGCACCGCCGCGTGTAGCAACGGTCTGAACTCGCAGGTGCTTACAATAATAGGCAGAATGGATGTTGCACGGTTCCCATTGCTAACACAGCTTTAAAGCGAGAACAACAGTGATTCCTGTGCTTAACAGCAAATCTAGTGCTCGTAAAGCTATGTGGCGTTATGGTAACGCTAGGAAAGAAAAACAGAGGATGTTGTTTCTGGAAGCATGCCAGATGTTGACCACTGGCATTCTTAAGAAAGTCCATTCACAGAAATCCTGGATTTAGTGTTAAAAAACCCGAGCGCAGCTTCTCACCTTGCCACAGTAAAAAATGTCTTCTCGCTTGATCTTTCCTTCAGCAATCTTCTCCCGGATGGCTTGTCCCACTTCATGCTCATTGAAGTAGACAAAGGCACCGTCGATATGACGGTAACCAGTGTCAATGGCAATCTTCACCGACTCCAAACAGGTGCCTTTGGGAGTCTAATGGGAGAAGAAAAAGAGTAAACATAGTTTAAGCCTCCTGCTCGCTTCTTCTGCAATGCTATAGAGACCCTAAGATATGCGCAAGGTTCATGCTGGAGTTCATCCAGTCTAACCATCCCGTACCTCCCCAGACACCTGTGTTTCAACTTATCAATTAAAATGTGCTGTGCACTTTTCTTCAAGAACCGTCTCAAATGTGGAATTAGACTGGAAAAAGGAGCAAAGCAAAACATTCTTTATGTGTGTGGGGAAGAGAGAGTACTAGAGTCCTCAGAAAGTAGAATTGAATGTATTCAATATGAAAATTATTTCAGAATTTCTTATCTAGAGAACAAGAGCTTTCCTGCAACAGCCATCTGATTAAAATCCATTACTCGAAGGGGAGAGGGCTTTTTGGTTGAGGGGAGCTGGTCAGCCACCTGCCAGACCAGAGGCTGTTTGAATATCTTATGGCCCAGCACAGCTTTCAGCAGAACAGGAATTTGGATTTCACTTCCTTCTCCTCAAATCCACTTACTGTTGGTGGTATCACAATCTGAAGGGTGATGGTTCAAGTCTGTCTACTGGTATTCCCAGTTCTGGACAGTTGCCTTACTGTATGGTTAAGAACTAGTAGATGCTTTAGTGTGCATTTATATACATCTTACTGCTTCAGTTTAAATGAGACCAAGAAACCTCTTAAGAAGTCCAAGTGGCATTTTTGTACTATGTGCTGCACTTGTATTTATTTATCTTTTCTGAAACTCAGAGTAAGCTTGTTTTTTCAGAAGAGTCATATTTTCCATTAGCCAGTGTGGCAAGCAAAATACCTGTAGGCTAAACCAAGCAGAAAAGTGTAAAACCGGTCACTGAAATCATTTGACTGGTCACTGAAATTGTACGGAAAACATCTTATTGTCACCACACTTTGTATAACGAGAGAGCAGCTCTAAGCGGTGGTGTTCCAGGGCTCTCAGTGACATGTGGCAACGCTTTTCTCCCACCCTTTCCATAGGCGTTGCTCTGCTGTGACAGGGACACCTGATTCACTTAAAGGAAAGCTGAAATAGGGTGAGTCGACCTGCTCTGCCGCGCTGCTGCCTGCCAGCAGCAGATGCCAAGAGGTGAATGTTGCTACCTCCAAGTGAAAAGCCAAGACCACGCTGCTGCTCCTATGAAGAAAACAGATGCCAGAGACATCTGGAAATGAGTCAGGATATGAAGAGCAGATTTCAAATTTGTTGGTTTTGCTGATGCCAAAGAAAGACAAGAAGCAGGACTAGCAATAGGTGCTGTTGGGAAGGATCGCTTTTCACCCCTGCAATTAGTCTCCCTCCTCTCCTTACAAGCTGCCTTTTGACAGCAGCCACTGCCTTGGGTGTCTGGGAGTTTGTCATAAAATAAGCAGCTGCTCTTCCACCACCTGATGAACTAGAAGGTGTGAAACTCATAGCTGCCACGGGATGCTGCAGTGACCAAGGACACTGATCTGCGCTTCCGTGGCCATGGAAGAAAGATCCATGGAGGACTGCTAAAGACACATGGGGGTCAACTTCTTTGTCTTTCAGTCCCAGAGCTGTGGGTTTGTGGAAAATTATTCTGGCATAATGGGACCTTATCCTGGCCTGCTCACTCTGCTCTTCAGCATTCCACCTGGGCTGGCCGCTGCTGGATGCGACTGGACCGACTTCTGTTCAGACTCGAGGGGGACTTTCCACTCCAGAATGCAGTTCCTAAAGGTTACTTAAAATGCAAAGCTGCTTACGCTTGCCCTTTTTTATGACAGACGGGAGTGAGGGCCAAGAGGCAAAATGGCACAATTTGGCACACTAAAGTATTTACGGCAGTGATGACGCAATCTTGACTGCTTGATTGAGAGGGACAACGAAACACTTGTTTGAAAGCTTTGCTGCTTTGGCTATGGGGGCCTCCCAAAGGCACGCTCGGCCCCTGCTGCGGGCTCTTTTCTAGTTGTTAGTAGGATGTAATGAAGACCAAGGCAACCAAAAGCCTTTCAGGAGCAGTCAATGGCTAGTTTTCACTCGGGGCGTGTTGGGCAGCGTTACAGAAGTGCGAGGCATGGAGCATTGACAGCCTCCAACACGTTCACTGCTTTGTCCCTGCCTGAACTTGCAAGGAAGGATTTGAGGAAGGCAGCAGGCAAAAAGCTCTGACACGAGTACTACAAGCCCGCAGTTACCCATGGCAGTAACCTCAGACCTCTGTCTCGGCAATGAGCTGCACGAGGCTGTAGCTGCAGTTGCAAAGCTCGGGCTGGCTAGCAATGAGCAGCAGGGCTCAGCTTAAAGGTCTTGTGAGCTCAAGGCCAAGTGATGGCTGGTTATCCAAAGGAGAAATATGTTTTTAAAAGCGCAATCAGTGTTTTCTCTATGAAACGTGACTTTTAGATCGCTTCAGCCTGTTTGATTTCTACCATTCAAGTGTATGGAAGCAGAATATTTGGAGTACAGTGATGCATTACCTTAATATAGATTTTTATTTTTTTTTTAAAAAAGGTTGCTTTTTGGTTTTTGTTTGTTTTGTTTTGTTTTAACTTTTTTCCTTTTGTTGAAGAACCTGAAAATGGAGTGCAGGCCTGATCCTATGATTTCCTCTCTCTTCTCTTCACACTCTTGAGAGATTGCATGAACATGGCTCCTAGTCGTTTCCTGAAGCTGTAAACTAAACCCCACAAAGCATGGAAAAGTTGATTCTCGACTAGCATCTTTTCTCAATGGCTAGGGCCAGTTTGGTCAGTAACAAAAGCAGAAGGAATAAGTGAAGAAGGGGTAGAGTCTCACATATAGGGCAATGGCATAATTGCAGACTCTGGAGGAGGGTGGAATAGAGGAAAATGAGAAAGCTTGCAGTTACTGCAATTGTCTTTGGCTGCATCTGTTAACTTATGTTAGAGCTGAACTTCTATGTATTTATTAATCTTTTGCATAGGACTTACACACATCTGTACAAATAATCTTGTGAAAGACTCCTCCATCTCAAGGATTAATCTTATTCTTCAGGGGCTTGAGGAGGCTTTTTTTGGATCAATCCTTGATTATCAATGGCCGGAGATGGGTTTACATTAAAAATAAATGTTTTCATTGCACTAGTTCATTTCATCTGATGTGGTATATTAGTTCTGACAGATTCTGGTCTAAGGTGCTTCATATGAAAATGCAAGACAACCTAGGGAACAGTTTTTGGAAAATCCTGCCTCTATTGAACTGTCCCAGCTGAAGTCCTGGGACATCTGTGAGTCTGGAAACTTTATACCATATGTTTATTTTCATTCTCATGGAGAAACTATCATTTCTAGCATTTCACATATCTGATCCTTCCAAATCCTCAGTAATGGGCTGTGGTAAACCGTGCTGATGAGTTGCACAGGCTAGTCATATTGTGGGTTTGCCGCTTTTTAGAAGCGTTGCCTTAAGTGTCGTATCTTATTCCATTGTTTCCTGACAGACCCTATTAAAGCTGGATGACTCAGATCACCACTGCTCCTCCGTCTTTCCATCAGAGAAGGCACAAACCTGGACCTTTCCCCTCTGCCCTGCCACTCAGACCGAGGTATTTTAATATCTTCTGTCTTTCGTGGAATTAAAGTCTTTAACTAGTAGTGGCCAGATCAGAAATTACCAACTGAAAACTAACTTTTACTTAAGTGCAGCTGGAAGTTTGTGATATGACTGCTCTTAGGTCTTGTGGTCCTGTACAAGGGACAATCACTGCAGCTGATGGAGCAGTGCCTCCAAGGCTGCCTGACCACTGAGCAGCCACCTTTACTCTACCAGGAAAGCCAGACCTCCGCCTCCTCCTTGCTGTGGGTTATGCTCACTAGCGTATGTTATCTAAAATGTGGTTGCCTGTGCTGTCTACTCATTTCAGGAGGGGCTTTATTCTTGCACCATTCCCAAATAAGCAGGGCTCATGTTTAGAGCAGCATAAATACCAGATGAGGTACTGAAATGTTTCAGTGCTATAAGCCTTTGTGCTTTGTCAGGAGTAAATCAGGGTGCTTTGGCCTTAAGACAAATCTCAGCTTCTTTATTGCTTTTTATTTAAGTGTAGATAAGAGGTATGCTTGATCTGTAGCTGCAATTAATGTTTGAGCTTCTAATCAGTGTGCCCTGCAACTATGCTACTTTGATCAAGGATTGCTCATTTAGAACTGGAAATTTATAACCACCTGTACGCTGTAAGTCAGATTTTTATCTTCAGTGCTCTTTCAGTCAGTCGCTAATTTGTGCCAGAGAAGGTATTAAATTTATTTCATGTTTTATGATGAAAGAAAAATTGCTTGGTTGACTGGAACCACTCGCTCAATCACTAATAACTCCTTCGATAGCATCAAGGCTGTTTTTAAGATCATGGAGTTTAAGGAAACGCACACAATTACTTTCTCTATCAATCAATAGCTTGTAAACCTGCTGATTTGTCACCATGCGTGACATTAAACCAGTATCAGTTTCCTTCAGCTTCCATGGTAAATAAATCTGGCAGAAGGGCAGGGGGAGCAGACTCAGATTTGCACTTTCACTGAATGAAAGGAAGAAGCAATTTGGCCCCTTCTCCATAGAAGAGGTAGCCAACTGGCCGGTTACCACATTTTATGAGTCTGAAAAAGCAATGTGCTTCATCAGTTCTGCCTGTCTGAAAGGGTCTGGTCTCTTTTTCTTCTGAGACCATGATCTTTTTTCATGTTTATTCCAGACAACTTCCATCACACCCCATTTTGTCAAAAACTATTCTCCCTACCACAGAAAATGGACACCTTCAGTTTTGTCCATGATTGCATGTGACCAAGCCCCAGGAGAATATTTTTTGTGGAGGCATATCCAAGTAGAACAGCATTTGCTTAGCAGTGTTAGTGGTTGTCTTACTCATTACTGTTATTTAGTGTTGTATTTCAGCTGCCCACCAATGCTCTTGCTTTTCCTAAAGCATCCTTTTCTGGTCAGCAATTTCCATCAGCTTTTCAGCTGACAAAGAAGGGATTCTTGTCACCTCCAAAGAGAGGTGACACGTTAGCAGCAGATCGTGATCTTGCAAAACCACCCAAACAACTATCACCAGCATCTCTTTTATAAATGCATTACCATCGTTTTTGTCATTTATTCTTTACTAGTGCATACAGTAAAGGAAAACAATCTGAGTTATGCTCCCAGGTTCTTCCCTGCCTCTTTTCACCTATGCAGCTCTAGAGAGCTGCACCAGCCTCGGCAGCATGTGAGAGCTGAGGGAGCAGCAGGGTGGAGAAGGAGCCGTTTACCTTCGTCCTGGGCACCTCACCCGGTTAGTGCAATGGTATCCAGTCCCTCAGCTGGGAATGCTGACCTTGGGAGGAAGAGCTCGAGGTGCTGGCAGAGACAGGGCCATCTCCTGGAAACATCTGAAAGTAGCTGCAGCTGAATTACACTAGAGATCCAAACTGTGGGCTAAGCGCTCCAGTCCTAACCTATAATTTAAGATGTGGAGCCGCTGTTTAGGAATCTTAGTCAGCTAAATACAGGAAGGAGAAAGTAGGTACATTCCTGGGCTCAGAGCCTCCTTCGCCAGACCTCGGCACTCACACACAGATTCTTATGCAAGTTTCTAAAAGCCCAATTGCTTATTTCCATTTGCCTGTTTTCCGGACAAACTGGCAAAAAGGACTGGCTTAAGATGTTAGGAACAGAGCATAGAAAACATGTGTACTGAAGGCATTACAGGAAAGCACAGGTTGAGTTGAGTTTACAAAGCCAGGGGATATGAGCCACACAAGGGTACATTCTTAGAATTGTTTAATCTTGTAAAGGAGACGCTGTACTGTACACCTCTTTCTTGGAAAATGCAACCGCCAGCACATCCCCTTCTCTCGTACACAGGAAAATCTGGCTTTCATCCCCCGGAAGCATTGGCAGCCACCATCCAGGAAGCAAAAACCAGTGAAGGGATCTCTGCAAAAGCAGGTAGAGCTGAGAAGGGAGGCAGAGAGCACACAGCTGAGAGCTACAAGTAGTTATGCTGCCCCAGAGCTTTCCTCTGCATCGTGTCGTTCGTTGCCTTAATAGAAAGTGGAGGATGGCAAGTGTGCCCAGAGAAGTTGGGAGGAATGGTGATGCTTGCTGCCTCTTGCCATGCTGTGAATAAACTTCAACAAGGGGTGCTTTTCTCATCTAGCCTGATGTCCTGTCAGTGGCCCAAAGCATGAGCTTTGATAGCCCATACAACAAAAATTAGATTGCCTAACCGCAGATTTAGCGCTTCTAGAATTCCTGTTACATTGTTATTCTAGGATTTAGCCAAAGCTGTGTTCAGGAAAGCCTTATTATTGTAGCTGGCAGAGGCTGCTGGAGTTATTTTTACCACTTGATTGCAGAGCCCTCAGTTTTAGGATCGCTGCAACTTGATCAAATTCACTTAAGGCGAGCCCAAGCTGAAGGGCTGCCGTGCCTCTCCATCAGCAGCTACAGGATTAAAGCAAAGCAAGCAAATGATGCGCACACGCAGGTCCCGTGCTCGTAGTGCCAGCAGGGTGTGCTGGGACAGTTCCCTGAAGAGCTGGAGGACACAATAGCCAGCCAGCCAGCCCTGGAAAGCACAGATCTAACTGGAAGGGTGGACGCTATCAAAATACCCTTTAGTCAAGGAACATGATCCCAGGAATGCTTGAGGTACAAGGGGAAGATAAAGCATCAACTTGTGCGATAACGGAGGAGAAAGAAAAATGTTGCCAGTAGTTCTTCTGCTTCGTTCCCTAGAGTTAAAGGGGAGAGGTTTCTGGCACCAATTTGAAGAAGTGTTTGCAAAGGCAGATGTAAAATTTGGGGAATTCCACCACCTAGTTAGCTGAACCAACAAAAGTTGGCTTTGATGAAGTCTAGAGAGGCATTTTCTGCACAGCATTTTCAAGTTTTGACAAATGTGGCCTCCTAGGTCAACCAAAGACACAACCCAGATGTTGGCTTCCCGCATGTGCTGCAAGAACATACTTATGCTGTTCTTCAGAGAACTGCGGGGAATCAGGGACACATGGGAGTACACAGCCATATTTAACGTATGGAGTCAGTCAGGGATGTTTTAGAAAATGGAGGTTTGTACGGAAAATTGGGCTCTAGATGTTCTTGCCAAAAAGCATTTCTTTCAGTTGCGTTAATTCAGATTAGTCACTCACAGGCATTCAGTTTTTCCCGTCTTCGACAATGCCAGTGATTCCCTGTCTCATCTTTTGTAAAACAGTGTTCATAACTTTTATTTACATGGGAGGGTATTTTCTGTGGCTCTTGAGCAGGGGTAAAAATTCAGCATGGTTAGAAAGCCAGAGGAAAATTGAAAAAAATTTTTTTTGTGTGTCAATATTTGGCCTTGATATTATTGCATTGGTAACAGCTAGCTTTGTAGTTTTTGGAAGAGGGGTATGTTGAAACAGCTAGTGCTTGTCGCTGCAGTACACAGGTATGGAATGGAAAAGGCCTGCTTTCTGTTTGGTTACTTTTCAAACAAGAACCCCTATGACTGGTTTTGGGTAGCCTATCTGGATTGTCCTTCTGTTAATTTTGGATCTGGACTGATTCAATGGGATTCTACCCTGTGTCATAGCCATATGTGTAGCTCTGTGGGTGATGTTGGCATCTGATATTGACCATCCGAAAGCTGTACCAATTTGCAGACAAAGTTGTCATCTCCTAAATGTCACCTTGCTCTGGGAACGTTTTCCTCTGGAGCGCTCTTGTGGTGTTGGTACCGTGTTTGGGAGCCAAGTGACCCGGTGCCAGGTTGGCTGTAAAAGCCAGCCCCTCTGCTTGGATTAGGCAGGCATCGCTGCACTGGGGCCAGGCAATTATCTGGCTGTCAACGGTTTCATTAGTAGAAGTCCTCTGCTCTGTGGGGGGATACGTCTTTTGGTTCTGGACCCGTCTCAAAGTGTTTTCACATAGCAGCTGAGATGTCAGCGCAGGTTAGAGGACCTGTCTTTTTAAGAAGAGTTTTTTTGAAGGCTCATAGTTTAAGGCATGCTCAGGTTTGGGGTTGGGGGAGTCATTCTGAGCACAGTCTACTTCTCAGAGCAAACTAAAATATCCACCGTTTTCCAGGACTAGCAGTTTTGTAGCTATTTGGCTCAGAAGTCCTCCATAAGTTGATGAACTTTGTAGCTAGAAAGTTAGTCTTTCATTCACCCTCATGTACAAGGCTGGGCCCATTCTCATCAGGAATTTTACATGTTGATCATTTCAGTAAATGCAGCTTTTAATCTGCCACACATGATTAGACACTAATTGTATTCGTAGCTGGAAACACCACAGAAGCTGTTGGCACAAAGTAGAGATTAGTCATACTATCAGTTTGTTTTCCATTAGGCTTCAGGATTCATAGAAATGAAGAACCACAGAGATTTCAGCAGAGAAGATACATCAAGGTGAACAAGCATTCCTGCAAATTCAACAGTGTCTTAGAGACACATGTTTTTTGCAAATCAAAGTCATAAGAACAAAGGTTGTGTCCTCAAGAAAGCTGCATGCAAGAATTTTTCCTCCAGCTTAACAGAGAGTCATAAATCATTTTATCAAATCGAACTCTAAAATCTGACTTTAATGGTTACAGTACAGTTCTTACACAAAAGCTAGGAGTTTTTCAGCCTGCCACATTTCAGAAAAAAAGCAGCTGGGTTTTCTGATTACCCGGGTTTTTTTTCCTAATTAGATGACTTAATTTTCCTTTCTTAATGAGATAAAGATGCAATCTTGCATTTATGCAAGCCAAAAATGTTCCATTGTATAACATGAGATTACAGGGAGCTAGCAGGAATTGAGGCATCAAGAGGTGGTTGCAGGCAGGGAGGAGAGGTCATGGCTGAACACCAAGAAGACAAAGTGTTGAAGGCACGGAAATGTAGAAAGACTGTTCCAGTGGCAGGACAGAAAAGGTGAATTTAAGATAAACGAACTCTGCTTTTCATAGGTGGTAAATATGCCATTAAAGCATATATCAAAGGGAACTTTAAAATGCGTCATGCAACACTAAGGTTTTAGCAAAAGTCATTGATGAAAGCAGAATTTGTCAGAGACCCTTTTGATTTAGTGCACTCTTCTACTCTCTACCCTCACCTATTTGCTATGGGGAAGTTTGACCTGTGAAAGCAGCATCCTAAGCGTTCGCCTGTTCACCCCCCATCCTCTGGCGTGTTTGCCGTCTCTGTGGCCAACAGCAGGGATGGATTAAGACAATAACACAGCCCAGAGCTGCTGCAGTTTCTTGAATCCTCATGCAGGCTCCTTTTCCCGCATCTGCTTACTCATGGTGCTTTTGGGAGCAGCCCTGCTCCTGCCTGAGCGCCACGTTCTCCTGCTGCCTGCTAAAAGCTGATGCCTGCTACTGCACCTCCTCAAGGCTTCTGGCAACCAAACACCAAGAAATCTTGCCTTTACCCGCTCTTGGCAGCTGGGTCTTGCCAATAACCGTGACTTAGTTGAGGAATAAGGAGTAAAATCTGAGAGATTAAGCAAAGAGGGTATCACTCAACACCGGGACACCAGCCACCAAAGGAAAGGTGTCTGTCTCATCTGCAGTCTGTGCAAGCTGATTCCTCTGAGTATGGTTTAGCCCTCCAAGTGTGAAAACGAGTCACGACTTTGTCAGTGAGTGATCTGGCTACAGATATATGGGTTTGGGATAAATATAATTCCGTGTAAAGGCTAGGCTAAGAGTTTAATACCAGGAACCCTCCAGGACGCATAGCAGATCAGTCGCAGTCCTCTTCCCGGTCTGCAGTAATGTCTCTCTTTCCCTTCTGCCCTCACCTCAAGTGTACAGATCTCGGTTTGGGAATATGGTTTTAGGACATCCTCAGGGACCAAGGGAACATAAGGCCACCCCGCTAAAAGATCTCTGAAATCCCCACCCTGAACGACGGCGTGTGGCTGTGTGTCAGCCAGCTGTGGCTCTGCCGCCCCAAAGCGCTCCCTGAAGACGAGAAGAATTAGTGCCGCATGAGGTAATACCGAAAAGCAAATGGCTGGAGGAAGACAGTGGTGGTTACTTAAAGGGACTGTAAAGGGGCACCATGTACTTTGGAAATGCTGGTCAGGGAGCGTGGCCCAACGACCTTAAAAAACCGATTTTGTTTTCGGAACTTTCTTCACTTCTTAATTTCAGGGCATAAATATGAGGCTCTGTAGACAAACATCCCAGCTGACTCCCCCGAGCTTTGCTCAAATCAGGCTCCCAATAGCCTTTCTAGGGAATAAAAAGGCAAAATATCTCCCTGGCCTACACCTGTGGTGATTTCATGTAGGTTCACAAAGATCACTTCATTACAGAGCTAACTTCAGAGTCAGTACTTGCTGAATTAAACACATATTCATGTGTCATTGTTCATGTTAAAAGGACTGTGGTATTTTCTTTATATATTTACTTTAATAGCATGTCATGGGAAGCAAACTAAGGCTGTAGGGATGCTTGCGTGTTGGAGCAGTTCCTGCTCTTGCTGCTGCCACCCATTTCTAGAAAAAATCTAGAAGCCAAGTGGGAGGTTTCCCTCAGGAGAAAGGAGGAAGACAGTTGTCTGAGTCAGAGAGGAGAAATTTGTAAGAAAGAGATCAAGAAGTAGAAGCCTTTGAGCTTCAACTCTGTCTCCAGAGATCTCAGACATCACTCCCTCCTGGGACTTTCAATATACCATGCATTTGGTAGCTTTGGGTCAGGCCAGGTGACTTTCTCTAAGTCACCTGAAATCATTCCTGTCTCCAGCCGTCATGTTTCAGAAGCCAGTGAGGAGGAAAACAGAGGTAATTAAATTGTCCATAATCCCCCCATTACCAGAGCTCAGAGATCCAGATTGCATCATGGGGGCAAGCCACTTATTACCTATTTTGACTTAAAGGTAGCCTATGGCAGCTCCAAAGGCAGGCAGAGAGAGATGAAGCCTGCACTGTTAAGAGGGATCGATATCCTCCTTGTGCGAGGAGCTTCTTGGCATAAAAAGTCCTACGAGAGCACTAGGGGCTCTTAGGCCCATACAATGAAAAGTTACTCTGCTCAGCTTCTAGCTTGGGTGTAAAAAGTAATTCCGGGTGCCAAAACAGTGTTTTTACTTATCCGAAACAGATTTTTTTTTTTTTTTTTTTTTGCTTGGTCACTCAGATTGGATACAGGAGCCCTGGATGAACTTTTCCTCTCCCTGATTCAAACCAGCAATTTCTTCTCAAACAAAACCCAGACTGTCTGGGCGCTCACAAGGGTTACTTTGTGGTAGTTAAGGATTTGGGGAAACGGGTCTCTCCCTCCTGGCTGGATGCCATACCAAGTTCTTCAGCATCCAGAGCTGTGGGGCTGGTGGGCAGCATGCTTTCCCGTGGGGAGGGTGCTCCTCCCACGGCAGCCTGTACGTGCCTCCTCTTGCCTCTCTCTAGCTATCGCATACCCCCGTCATCATGTTATTTCCCTGGGCTGTTTGATATGAATTTAATCCCCAGAGGCAGAGATGAGGACCGAATCTGGTTTCCCGCTGCCTGTGTGGATTCCCTCACCAGCGGGCTATTCAGGGAAAGGCAACTGCTACCTCCAGCTGCTTTAATAATCCTTTGATTCCTCAGCTTGTACTGCCAGTGCCCAAAATGAAATGCTTTGCCATTTGTTTTGCCTGAAAATATTCCACAAAACTGCTTCCAATTTATGAATGGATTTGGCTACCTCAGAACCTCATTTTTAGCAAAGTCGCAACTTGCCAAAAACCCTCACCCAGTGCTATTCTTGAGCGCTTTGCCCAATCTTATGTTTCAGAAGCAGCGCCTGTGTACAGTGCGGTTGCTACAACCTTCCCTCCCAGCCTTCTCCTCCCTCAGTCAAAACAGGAAGGCGGGAGAGGAGCCGTGGCCAAGGCCCCTTGACCTTCCAGGGAGGCAGCGAGCATTTATGTGGAGGCACTGGGCTGATGATCCGAGCTGTGTTGACAGGGATGAGTTATAAAGTGAAGCGGGCATAAGTGCCGTTTTAACGAGGCATAGGATTTCCAGGATTTAGGAGTGTTTTTAGCACCTTTCCCCTCTGAGCCTGCTCGTCCCCATACCCCATCCGCTTCCAGATGGGTACCAGTCCCGCTCGCCGGGCTGTGCTGGGAACCAACTATCAATGCTTGGGAGGTGGTGGGAGCCTGGGGAGCTGATCTGGCTCCACCGTGGCACAGGGTGATGCCACAGGCTCATCAAAGGGGCTGCCCTCTCCCTCCTTCCCCACCCCCCCCCTGCCCAATCCATTTAATACCCCGGAGAATTGGGTCAACGGCTCGGGGGCCCTCGGGGAGGGAAAGCTGGACACGGCGCATCTGCTGGAGCCTTGGCAGAGCCGCTCCTGCACGCACGGGGCTTTGCCAGAAGGATCCACGGAGCCAGACAGAGGCAGAATTGGCCTCAAATTTTAAAGCCGTCTGGAGGGCCTTGATAGTCCAAATTCACTGCTCCCGCTGATGGTTCCCTCCCAGACTCATAAGGAGAGGCGATGCTTGGGGCCGGGATGAGAGAACAGGAGAAGGAGTAAGTGACTGGGACTTTCAGCGTTTTGCTCGAGTCCATCCTTGCTGGGATGAATAATAATTTACATAGGCAAGAATCTGATACAACTTCCACATTTCCTTTCCTTTGTGGAAGAGAATGCAAGGCTGACTTCAACACATTGAAATCTCCACCAAAAAGCAAACAATTGTTACCTTCCCTTAAAAATAAGGATAGGAAACACTAATTAAAGCAGCAAAGAATATTTCTAAGTGCTTTCCTTGATAAACAACCCAAATTTATCACTAATTCTATGACCCAGTGAAGACACCTTTCTTTCTGCTAGCAGGTGAGCTGATAGCAAATGGAATTCATTGCGCTTTCTTGCTGTGCCAGGGCAGTAAAGCAGAAAGAAACCCCCAACATTGCACTAGCAGTGTTTTCAGTCTTGAAGAATTGGCTTAATTCTTGTCATGCTGACCTCTATCTGGTCAGAAGAAAAGTTTTCTTACATCTAGGGGGAAAGAGCGTTCAGATTTAGACTAATCTGACTATCAAATAGACCTTTTCCAGAGTGGTCCAGCTCTGCTCCACTTGAGTGATGTATTTTGTTGAGTCAGTAAACGTGCACAGGGACCTTTCTTTTCAGTGTTTCACAACTGGAGAAGCATGACTTATCTCCCAAAGTGGTCTTTTGGAGAACAATTAAGTTATTTAAGATGAGCAAGACAAGCTGCTGACACACTTCAACTCTGAAGGCACTGCTGTGCAGTTTATCCAGACAAAGCCTGAAACGTGAAAGCTGGCTGAGGTCTCTGTTTTCTTGTAACCAGCCATCGGAGAAGCAGATTTCCCTGCTCCGTGGCTAACTAGATCTGCCTGGTTTCCTTAACCAGCCAGAGCATTCCTGCACTTCAGGAAGAACACTCCAGCCTCATTACAAGCTACTAGTGCGAGATTGAGAAAACAGATTTGTTTTGGACAAGCTGCTCTGACATAGAGATGCCAGGGTGAATAACCTTTGAAAGAAAAGAAAAGAAAAAGGAAAAAAAAAAAGAAAATCTGCTTCCAAGAGCAAGATGAATAATCTGACAACTGAATGGTTTCTGTATTTTATATCAAAGCACAAAATGACTCGAAGTCGCGGAGATCTGACTCATGAGCAGAAATAGCGTGCTGGGGACGGCTGGCACCGTTGCTACCACCAGCTGCCTGCCTCCACGGCTGGAGAATGGGTGGCTCAGATGCTGCTTCTTAAGCAATTCAGCCACAAAAGGCTGCAGCTAAGCGTTTTAAGGGAAACGTGTCAGTGCTAGTTTATAGCTTGGCTTGTTAAGATAAACCTTGAAACGGTCCTGAGTTTGCCACAAAGCCTTTCGGCTCTCTGGGCGGGAGGAACAGGACAGAACCCTCACCAGGCATCCCAGTGGAAGCTGTGCCAGGCACAAGTCAGCAGAGCAGCTTCTCCCGGCTAAGCGGCCACAGCAAGGTGTCGGCAGAAGCCCCCACCTCCTCTTATCAGCAAAGCAGCCTTTTTGAGGTGGGAAAGCTTTAAGCTGCGACCTATTTAAACGTCCTGCCCCATCACCGACCGGTAGCTGCAAACAATTCCGCACCAAAATCCCGCAGCACCCTGGCTCCTGCCTTTCCCCAGCTGCCCCCCGGGATGAGTTCCCCGACTCAAGTACACGTCCTAATCCTAGCACGAATCTTCAGCCCAGCTCCTCTAGATAAAGAACAGTCTTCCCTCTGGTCTTCCGCAAAAATATGATATTTCCAAGTGCCTTATTAGCGCTGCTTTCTCTACCTCTTCTCAGCTCCTCCTCCCACCCCTAACTTTCTAACATATTTATCGTGTAGAAAAAGAGAGACAGCTCAGAAAATCAAACTCCTACAAACTCGGGGGGAGGGAGAATGGGTAGTTGGGTATATGCACCCATCCCCACTAAGGGTGCGGTTAAACAGCAGCTTCAACTGCTCTAAATTGGAGTTGCCATAGCGATGTCCTGCCTTCATCGTCCTCTCCTGTGTCCTATCGTCCCCCACCCCCCCCCCAGCCCTGCTTCTGTCACCAGAAAACAAAGGAGGTACATGGGAAAAGCAAAAAGCCACTACTCGGGGCTGACTCACCTGAAAATCATCCCTACCTAAAAAATTATTCATTTTTGCTTGATGAGCTCCGCGCAAAGGCTCACCGACCACCTCGACCCGTGGGAGGGCAAAGGAGGCACCAGAATTTTGCGTGGCTGGGGAAGAAGGAGCAGGATGATACTGTGCTGATTTGGGGACATTTGAATTTCTGCAGAACGAGCTCTTAGCAGGGCTGTAGCCTTGCCGAGAAGCTGCCTCCGAAGGGGGAACCGCATCTGCCTCCCCCCTCAGCAGGTTACTTGCTGCTCTGCGCTCCCTGCCCGAGCCTGGCTAATGCCACAGCATCGGGCGACCAGCCGCAGGAGGGAAGTGCAGCGAGGCAGGAGCACCCCTTCCCCTGGCAGCTTCGCTTTTCTCAACTTAAAACTCCCGTAAAATTGCAACTCGAGGGTTGGGGGCACGATACACAAGCCTGGGAAAGAGACGCTTCAAGTTTGCCGAGTGCTGTTTTGTCACTGAATTATGCAACGTTCTGCTTTGCCACATTAAAACTCCTGTTAGAAAGCTTAATTTTGTTTCCCTAACCGTTATTCAAAGAACGCGCTAGCTGAAAATATCTCCAGAAACTCTGGGGATGTGGGGGACGGTACCCAGCTTCTGAAATTGCAGATTCTCACTCATTCTTCCCCCGTGTGAACCAGCATTGTCAACCAGGGTGATCGGCAGCCCCAGGGATTTCTCGCACCCTTTCTGCATCACTTATGCAGCCTTTATTGAAGCTGCAGCAATGTTTATTGAAGGTCGTCTTCGAAGATGTTTTTAATACATCATAGTACAATTAGTGGTTGTTAAATAGCTTTAATCAAGAGCTTTCTTTAAAAAAAGGTATTTTTAAATACCTTGTCGTATGCAGAGTCATACACACAATATTGCATCTCAACTCTGATACGGTTACACAAGGGTTCTGGCCACGGTGCCTCTTTTCCTACTCTTCAAACAAACAAACAAACAGAAAAGAACTGCTGAAAGATCGGGCAGTTTAGGAGAGCGAAAGGGCTAACGAGCTGCCTGGGAGCTCCCTTATGCAGAGAGAGAAGAAGCATCAGGTGTGCTTCCACAGCCTCCAGGCAGCCCAACCAGCCACAGGCAGACGGGATGGATGCCTGCCCGGGACACGCACAACCCAAGGATGCGGAATATTTTTGAGCCCGGTTTGGCCGCTGGCAGTCAGCTCGTGGGAGCCGCAGGAATCAGGATGCAGGAATTTGGGTCTTTGTTTCAGGAACATTCCTTGGAAAGTGTCGGGGCCAGCTGCGAGACGGTCCGAAATCCCTCCTTTTATCTGCCGCTGGGCGCAGGGTGGGCGGCGGGACCGGCCCGGGGGGAACCCGGCGGCACCGTCCTGTTCCCCCTCCCCGGCTCCGGGCTTCTCGGTTCGGAGGGCTCCGAGCCCCCCTGCCAGGGAGCCAGCCCTCGCCGGCTCTCACATCCCACCCCGGCGGCAC